>CM024766.1:112831752-113408104 GCA_014218235.1 Colocasia esculenta | reverse complement strand
GGTCTTTTAGGGGGTAGCTGGGATTAAATGCAAGCCCACTATGTTATTTTTCTGGGTGCCACAGTGTGCAACTGCAAAAATTTAGATTTTGAGGTTGCACAACAATAAGGTTCAATTTGGGCTTCTAGATAATTGCATGGGTTCCAAAGATTGATGCCAAAATACCATGATTGCAGAGTGCTATTAAAATGGGATCAATTATGGGTGGGGGAGAGAAAGATAAAAAATAAATATTTATTGTAAGATATTTTTGATCTTGAATTCCTTGATAAGATGTTCACATCAATTTCATTACAAATTGCATGTTATAATAAGTCATGGTTGGTGGGCCGAATTTTTAGTCTCTCTGTGACGGAACGCCTCGGCCAAGCCGTTAAACCGATAACGTACTTGATCCGAGTACGCCTCCGCGAACGGGGCGAAGCCTCGCAAGGGATACCAAACCACAGTCCGTGTAAACATAAAGGAACACACCACATTTCATAAATATTCACAAGTTTACATAGCCAAATTTCCACAAAACTAAAAAGAGTACAAGAGCCTGGGGCATACCCCGAGGTACAACTGAAGAAAGTAAACAACTACAAAACTACACTGCTGGAGCTACTCTGCTGGGGTACTGACCTGCACCGCTACGGCGCGGCCCGGAACTGGGAGTCGGACGAGAGACGTCCTCTCGCTCTCTCACTGAGGGGGGTAGGGGGTGAGCCTCTTTAGTCACTGGCTCAGTAGGGAACTCCCCAAAAACCGAGCGAACAAACACCACGAGTACAAATAGTAAACAGCACCAACAATTAATATAACAACTAAGCAGGTAAGTAAAGCTGTAAAAGTACTCACCGTCTGCCGACTACGAGAAACAACAGTATAATTAAACGGCAAACCAGTACAGGTGTACAAGCTAAAGTAGAGACAGCCAACACGAGCCACGTGAACTGGTTCGCGACACCAGAAACTGACTCGGACAACTAACACAGGTCTACCTCTCAGTCTCGCAGCCACGGACGAAAGTCCAGCTGCCGCTCCACGTGAAAAGGTCAAGCAACTGTGGAGACCAACTAAACACCACCACTGCAGACCACACGGTCACAGGCCCATGCCTGGCACCTCCAGAGACCCTGGCCTGGGCTCGCTAGAGTGAGGCACTGGAAAAGGACTAGCTGGGGTCCAGTACGTTACTGGTGTCCGTACCCCCAACTACGAGCGCGCTACAAGTGACTAAAAAAAACACAAGTGTCACTGTCCCACTGTCGTCTTTCCCTCAGCCGACGTACAACTCAAACACAGAGTGAGGGTGTCCAGGTCAGACGACACAGACCTCGACGGTACAACACAAGTACCGGGACAAAGCCCCGAGCTAACAGCCTGGCTCACAAAGAACCTGGGGCACCCAACTGGAGAGGTAACCACGGTAGGCGTCGTACTACTCGCACGTACACAGAACCACGTGCACGTCACACACAAACACGTGAAACCTCACGTAAACCACAAGTAACCATGGTCCACTCCACGTGAACCAACTGACTCGCGCGTAAACAACACGCAGTCACTAAAGTAGATAGCTAATTGTATACTTTGTATGCTAAACACGAGAACCATGTGCACTCAGTGCACCTCATGTGTCAACACACATGCAATAACGATAATACTGTACTTAAGTTATTCCTGCTCATATGAGGTAGGCGGCCACATCGACTGCCGCTTACAGGGAGTCAACGGCAAGGGTCTTGGCCGTTAACCTCCTGGCTGAGGATCTTGGCGACAAGCGATCTTGACCCAAGTTCTTCGACCAAACCCTGCAGAAACCCTAATTCGTCTGGCTCTGCGGGCTTCCAGCCATTTTAACTACAAGAAAATCATATAAAAACTACTCTTTTAACATGCAGAACCCCATATAACCACACATTTCAACATGCTTTAACATTAAACTACTCAACCACACCCATATCCCGTATGGTGCACAACTTGACCCCAACATGCATTATCATGTGGTTCAGGTAGGTTATGATGTGTTTTTAATGTTCCTACGGAGCTAAACGGTTCGTCCCCTACCTCAGAACGCGTTTAGAATCTCCCGCAATCCACCCGTTCACGCCGAGCCCTCCGCGAGCTCCCACGCGAATTGCACCACGCCGCGACGTTTCCTTCGCGCAATTCAGCGATCCGCGCGTTCTAAACGTCGTCCAACTACTCCTCGGTACCTGTTAAGAAGCTTCAGAAAATCCAGACAGCGAAGTTGGGGCAAGAGGGGAAGAGAGTGAGCTGAGAGAGCTGCCCTCGGATGAGCCTATAACTGCACCATTCTCAGGTTGCGTCAACCCCTATGGCCGCCAACAAAACCGCGCCGCCCTTAACCTCCACATCTACTGCCGCCAAGTTTATGCATAAACGTCCACTAACATGGACGCCAACCAGTTCACGACCACCCCTGGCCGGCAACTTCATTCAACTGACAGCAGCAGGTCCCGTTTCATTTCAGGACCAACCCTGCTCTTTACCTGCTCAAGCCACACATTCCACATTACACATTCCACACAACTAGACTCACTCGGCCTCACAACGGCCTACACAACCAACACACACACATGATCCGCATGGATCCGAAAGGCACGCGACGTTATATTACTATCATCTAAAAAGAAAATTTCGACCTCGAAATTCATAACACAATTCGAAGTTAAACACTCATACATACACACTTTTACAAGTACTATCATCTAAAAAGAAAACACACACAGCTTACTCAAACAATAGGGATAATCCTTTAGCCATTTCTGCGGCCAACTCCCAGGTATCCTCACCACCTAATCTATTTTCCCATCTCACTTTAACTACTCAATTTCTTTATTCCTCACTTCTTTATCTTTTGACCTGTGATCTGCACCAGATATCTCTGGCATAGTCATGTCCGTCCTCAGGTCACCACCTTGATATCTAATTATTTGAGCTGGATCTTCAATACACTTTTCTCAACATGGAGACATGGAAAATATCATGCACATCTGCAAAATCACTGGCAAATCCAGCCTAAAGCGTTTCCCCAATTCTTTCAATCCCTGGAAGGTCCCACATACCTTGGACTCAACTTCCAGATTTACCAAATCTCATAATACCTTTACTCGGGAAACTCTCAGAAAACCAAATCTCCCACCTCAAACTGAAGTGGTCTCCTCCGCACATCTGCATAACTTTTTTGTCTACTTTGAGCTGCCTGCAATTTTTCTTTAATAAGCTTTCTACCATTTCCGTGGTTTTGCTGAATCAATTCAGGCCCTACTAATTGCCTCTTCTCCCACTTCATGCCATTCAATGGGTTTCTACATGGCCTTCCATATAAACTTCATACGGTCCATCCCAAGACTGGTATGATAACTATTATTGTAGGCAAACTCAACTATTCCCAATGATGCTCCCAACTACCTCCCCAAACTAAACAACAAGCCCGCAACATATCTTCAATTGTCTGAATAGTCCTCTCTGTCTGACCATCTGTCTGGGGATGATAAGCGAGCTATATCTCAACTCAGACCAATCACTTTCTGCAGACTCCTCCAAAAACCAGAAGTAAATCTTGGATCTCTATCTGATACAATAGTCTTCGGAATACATGCAGCAGTGGAACAATTCGTTCAACATAAATATTTACCACTTTCCCCTGTCCAAGACATACTCACTGCCACTAATCTGCACACCTTAGTCACTCTGTCAACAAACACCCCTATTCCATTATGCCCTGAACTCGACCTTGGTAAACCTGCCACAAAGTCCATTGCGATATCATCCCACTTCCCACTGTGGAATAGGCAACAGTTGCACATAACCTCCAGGCTTCTGATGCTCTGCTTTAATCTGCTGACAGATAGCACATCTTGCCACAAATTCTGTTATTTCTTTCTTCATATGAGGCCACCAACAATGCTTCCTTAAATCATGGTACATTTTAGTACTACCCGGATGAACTTAAACCACCCTGGCGTCTGCTAACCCTGGAACCATAACCTACCTTAACATCCATAGAAACTCTTTTTCCATTTTTACAATTTCAGGTAAACCTGCATCTGCTCTCTGAGCCTCAATGATTTGCCATACAAAGACGGCTCTACAGCACTAGCAGCTAGAATTGCCCTCGCTGACTGCTGGGCACATACAAGGAATTCTCTGCTACCTCTTCATATAACTTCATTCTTTAATCATCATTAGATTCAATATGCCTTTCTACTCAAGCATCTGCTACAACATTGGCCTTACCCGGATGGTAAGCCAAACTGAAATCATAATCCTTCAAATATCCACCCTCTGCGTTGGCGAAGATTCAAATCTTCCTGCGAGAAGATATACTTCAAGCTTTTATGATCTGTAAAAAATCTCAAATCTCTCGCCATACAGATAATACCTCCTCCACATTTTAAAGCAAACACAACTGCAGCCAATTCTAAATCATGAGTGGGGTAATTTTCTTCTGCTGGCTTCAATTGCCTGGATGCATAGGCTATCCTTTACCATGCTGCATAAGCACTGCACCAAGACCTCTTCTTGAGCATCAGTATACAACACAAATCCACCACTCCCTGACGGTAATGTCAATATAGGTGTGATGTGGTCTTTTCTTTAATTCCATAAAACTTCTCTGACATTCACCGGACCACACAAAAGGCATTCCTTTCCTGGTCAGTCTAGTCATAGGTGCTGCAATCTTAGAAAAATCTTGAAAAAACGCCTATAATACCTGCCAACCCCAGAAAACTTCTAATCTCGGTATTGTCTTAGGCACTTCCCACCTTGACACAACTTCCATTTTACTCAGGTCCACTGCTACTTCCCTTAGTAAGATAACATGACCCAAAAACTGAATTTTCTTTAACCAGAATTCACACTTACTAAATTTAGCAAACAGCTGTTTATTTCTAACAACTGCAAGGTAAACCTCAATGAGCTGCATGCTCCTCTTTAGATGCTGAATAATTAGAATATCATCAATAAAGACCACAATGAATTGATCTAAATATGGATGAAAAATTCTATTCATCAGATCCATAAAACCTGCAGGAGCATTAGTCAACCCCAAGGCATTACCACAAACTCATAGTGACCATATCTGGTTCTGAACGCTGTCTTATCTATATCCTCCTCTTTAATTCTTAACTGATGGTACCCGGACCTCAATCTATCTTAGAAAACACTTTGCTGATTGCAACTGATCAAATAAATCATCATCCTCGGCAACGGGTACTTATTCTTGATGGTCACATCATTCATTTTCTATAATCAATACACATCCGAAAACTTCCATCTTTCTTTTTCACAATAAACCGGCGCTCCCCACGGGGAATGACTCGTTCTAATAAAACCTTTCTGCAACAACTCTTCTACCTGCTTTTTCAATTCTTTAAGTTCTGCTGGTGCCATCCGATATGGGGCTTTAGAAATCGGCATGGTACCTGGCAGCAACTCATAGAAAAGTCCACCTCTCTGTGTGGAGCTAAACCAGGCAATCTTCCGGAAAACATCAGCAATTCCCTAACCACAGGAACTGCTTTATTGGCTGACTGGCCTCTACCCAACTTACCGAGGCTAAATAAGCCACACACCCATCATTATCAACTTTCTAGCTTTAATTGCAGAAATTAGAAACTTGGAGGTATAAAAAGGCATACCTTGATATTCAACACTGCACCATTAGGATGACAAACTCTGATCATTTTCTTTCTGCAATCTAACATTGCTCCATACATCTCAAGCCAATCCATACCCCAATATAATCATAATCTGACAGCTGCAGGGCATACAACCGACCCGCATCTGGTTCCCTTCAATCATAACAGGAGCTTCATCTATATAGCTCGAAGTGAGTAAGAACTCACCTGAAGGAACCTCCACCACTAACTCACAAGACTTCTCTTCTAAAGGATGAGCTATACAATCCAGAAATTCTTCGGAATAAAAGAATGAGAGGCACCCGAATCAAATAAGACTCTTGCTGAATATTCATAGATGTAAATACCTTCTATCATATTTGACGCCTCTGCCTGGGCTCGGGTGATAGCCATAACCCGACCTCTCCCTCGCTGCTACGGTGCTCCTCTGCCACGACCTGCCTGTGCTGCTGAACTGCTGAGGCTGCTGCTGCTGCTGCACACCTCTTCCATAACCATATTCTCTTGCATACGGACAATTGCGGATCAAATGCCCGGTTGATTACAATTATAACATCTATACCTTGGAGGAACCATAGGCTGCATGGCATTTGCTCTGCTGCGACTCCTCCACCTCAGGCCTACCTCGGCCCTGCTGCAACTGCTGACCCTTCCCATCCTCTTCCTTTGCCTTTAATGCTTGCTTTAATTTCTGGCCCCATTTCCCGAAACCAGATGAAGAAGGTCTGCTGGCCTTGCCCTTGCTTGCACCTACTGTCTGCTGCGGTAGCCGAAAACTACCTGAACCTGACTCACCTGCCTGACGAGTACGGATAGACCTCTCCAAAGTAGCTGCCCTCTGCCTGCCCTTCCACTGTCTTGCACATAAGAGGTACTATCGCATCCTGCATTCCACTCTCAATCCTCTGATAAAGTACTCAACCATCATGTTATTATCTGAAACCACATATGGCGCATAACGCTAAGTGCCATAAATCTCATCTGGTACTCTAGACTGAAGAGTTACCTTGCTGAAGAGTTCGGAATTGCTCTCTTTTTACTTACTCCTGCACTTGATCGGAAAGAATGTATCATTGAACACATCAAGAACTCCGGCCAAGTGATAGCTTCTTCCTTCCTGCCTGCAAAAGTGGTTTGCATCTTCAATCGCCACCATTCCAAGGCAAAGCCTCTCAACTGATACAGCTAATACCACTCTATCTGCTGTCGGACACCTCATTGCAAAAACCCTCTCATTTCATGAACTCAATGCTCAGCTGTATCTGGATTCGGCCCTCCTGAATAAGTAGGCGGCTGCAATCTCAGAAACTTCTCTCCTGCATCACGGGTTCTTCTGCTATCAACACTGGTGGTGGCACAGGTGCTACAAAAGGCACCTCCACTCTCGTGGAACTGGAGCAACAGTACAGCCTCTCCATCCCCAGGTGGCACTGCAACCGGTGGTACTGGCGCCTGCTGATCCATCCTCGCCCGAATATCCGTGAGGCTCTCCCAAATTCTTTCTATCATACGCTGGTGCTTTCCTCCGGATCATCTCCTCCACCACCCCAATCTCTCCTATCAGCCATTTCAGAAATTTCTACATACACAAAACACCAGACAAAAATCAAACCACAATGATCAAAAACCAGGGTCCCTACCAGCAGTGTATAATGACCGAAATAAGGCTATGTATCCTTTTAATTCCCTTATATTAACACGGACCTTGCTCTGATACCAACTGTGCGGAACGCCTCGGCCAAGCCCGTTAAACCGATAACGTACTTGATCCGAGTCCGCCTCCCGCGAACGGGCCGAAGCCTCGCAAGGGATACCAAACCACAGTCTGTGTAACATAAAGGAACACACCACATTTCATAATATTTTCACAAGTTTACATAGCCAAATTTCCGCAAAAACTAAAAAGAAGTACAAGAGCCTGGGGCATACCCTGAGGTACAACTGAGAAAGTAAACACTACAAAACTACACTGCTGGAGCTACTCTACTGGGGGTGCTGACCCTGCACCGCTACGGCGCGGCCCGGAACTGGACGTCGGACGAAGACGTCCTCCTCGCTCTCACCTGAGGGGGGTAGGGGTGAGCCTCTCTAGTCACTGGCTCAGTAGGGAACTCCCCCAAACCGAGCGAAACAAACACCACGAGTACGAATAGTAAACAGTACCAACAATTAATATAACACTAAGCAGGTAAGTAAAGCTGTAAAAGTACTCACCGTCTGCCGACTACGAGAAACAACAGTAATAATTAAACGGCAAACCAGTACAGGTGTACAAGCTAAAGTAGAGACAGCCAACACGAGCCACGTGAACTGGTTCGCGACACCAGAAACTGACTCGGACAACTAACACAGGTCTACCTCTCATCTCGCAGCCACGGACGAAGGTCCAGCTGCCGCTCCACCTGAAAAGGTCAAGCAACTGTGGAGACCAACTAAACACCACCACCTGCAGACCACACGGTCACAGGCCCATGCCTGGCACCTCCAGAGACCCTGCCTGGGCTCGCTAGAGTGAGGCACTGGAAAAGGACTAGCTGGGGTCCAGTACGTCTACTGGTGTCCGTACCCCCAACTACGAGCGCGCTACAAGTGACTAAAAACAACTCAAGTGTCTTGTCCCACTGTCGTCTTTCCCTCAGCCGGACGTACAACTCAAACACAGAGTGAGGGTGTCCAGGTCAGACGACACAGACCTCGACGGTACAACACAAGTACCGGGACAAAGCCCCGAGCTAACAGCCTGGCTCACAAGAACCTGGGCACCCAACTGGAGAGATAACCACGGTAGCGTCGTACTACTCACTCGCCACGTACACAGAACCACGTGCACGTCACACACAAACCACGTGAAACCTCACGTAACCACAAGTAACCATGGTCCACTCCACGTGAACCCAACTGACTCGCGTAAACAACACGCAGTCACTAAAGTAGATAGCTAACTGTATACTTTGTATGATAAACACGAGAACCATGTGCACTCAGTGCACCTCATGTGTCCACACATGCAATAACGATAATACTGTACTTAGTTATTTCTGCTCATATAGAGATAGGCGGCCACATCGACTGCCGCTTACAGGGAGTCAACGGCAAGGGTTCTGGCCGTTAACCTCCTGGCTGAGGATCTTGGCGACAAGCGATCTTGACGCCAGTTCTTCGACCATAAACCCTGCAGAACCCTAATCGGCTCTGCGGCTTTTCAGCCATTTTAACTACAGAAAATCATATAAAACTACTCTTTAACATGCAGGAACCCATATAACCCATTTCACATGCTTTAAACATTAACTACTCAAACCACCCATTATCCCTATGGTGCAACTTGACCCAAACATGCATTATCATGTTAGTTCAGGTGGTTATGATGTTTTTAATGTTCCTACGGAGCTAAACGGGTTCGTCCCCTACCTCGATCGCGTTAGAATCTCCCGCAATCACCCTGTTCACGCCGAGCCCTCCGCGAGCTCCCACGCGAATTGCACCACACGCCGCGACGTTTCCTTGCGCAATTCAGCGATGCCGCGCGTTCTACGATCGTCCAACTACTCCTCTGTACCTGTTAGAAGCTTCAGAAAATCCAGGACACGAAGTTGGGGGCAGAGGGGAAGAGAGTGAGCTGAGAGAGCTGCCCTCGTATGAGCCTATAACCTGCACCATTCTCAGGTTGGCGTCAACCCCTATGCCGCCAACAGAACCGCCGCCCTTAACGTCCACATCTACTATCTACTGCCAGCCAAGTTCATGCATTAAACGTCCACTAACATGGACGCCAACCAGTCAACGACCACCCCTAGCCGCCAACTTCAACTGAACAGCAGCAGGTCCCGTTTCATTTCAGGACCAACCCTGCTCTTTACCTGCTCAAGCCACACATTCACATTACACATTCCACACAACTAGCTCACAATGGCCTCACAACGGCCTACACAACCACACACACATGATCCGCATGGATCCGAAGGCCCGCGACGTTACACACACCTCTCCTCTTTTCCTCTCTCTCAACTTCTTTCATCCCCCGCTGTACCCCCCCCCCCCCCCTCTTCCCAACCTCGTGAAGCCTCCCCCCTCTCCCTCTCCATACTCTCTTTGCCATCTCCCTCCCCATTCCCTATGGCGCGGCCTTCTCCCTACCATCATCTCTCTTGTTTGCGCGCCACACTCCTCCCTCAGAATAGATCTGCGACTTTCTCCCTACCATCACCTCTCTTGCTCGCGAGGTCTCTTTTTCTCGATCTCTGTCAGACCGCCACATCCCCCCCTCAGAATGGATCCGCGCCCTCTCAGAATGGTCCGCGCCCTCCCCTCGATTTGGCATGACCTTTCTATCGGTGGTTATTGATATATAATATTGAGATTAATTCGATCTAATAATTTTTAAGATAATTTTTATTTAATAAAAATTAATTTAAAATTTAATTTAAATTATTATAATTTGTATCATCTCTTAATTAGTTTATGTTTAAATTGTATCTCAATTACACGTCATTTAAATTTTTTGAATGTGTCTGATGTGGGGAAAAAATTAAAAAAAAAAGAGGGGAACCTACCGTGACACAGTAACAAGTCGGTCATATTATCTTGGTACCCGGCGTACAGATTGGCCACATCGTCGTGATATGCGGCGGTATAATTAATCTTTTATTCGACATAATTTTAATTATGTGTACCTCGATAATACTTCATTTAAATTTTTTATAAAAAATTAAATATAAAAGCATCATAATTATCTAAATATATTAATTATAAAAATATAAATATAAAATTTTATTGATATATAGATATTGAAATTATGTTTAAAATTTTATCTTAATTCGGCACAGCCAACCGTGGTACAAACTACATAGGAAGTATTAGTATTAAGAAAATGAGAAAATTTTAGTGTATTTGACAATTATACTTTTTCATACACTTTAATCTTTCTATTGGCCAATATATTACAGAGATATTATATCCATCTAATAAAGAGGCCAAAGTATATGCAAAAGTGTAATTCTCAAATACATTAAATTTTCTCTAAAAAATATATTTTTTCCAGGAGAAAGTTTTAATACACACCTCTGGATCATGGTTCGCCCATGCCGCCCAAACCGGTGGGTCGCCCACGGCCCGGTCCGGTACGCACCGGACCAGGCCGGTTTGGCGCGGTCCGAGCCCTTTTTTTTGTTTTTTTTAACTTACTTTCTCACATCCAATATATTTAAGAGGTCTAAATGATGTCTAATTGAGATGAAACTTTAAACATAAGTTAATTAAGAGATGATAAAATTATAGTAATTTTAGTTTAATTTTTTAAATTAATTTTTCGTCAAATAAAAATTGTCCAAAATTATTAGATCGACTTAATCTTAACATCTAAGGATCTAATGGTATCTAATTAGATGAAAAATTTCAAACATAAGCTAATTAAGGGACGATACAAATTATAATAATTTTAGTTTAATTTTTTAAATTAATTTTTTGTTAAATAAAACTATCCCAACAATTATTAGGTCGACTTAATCTCGACATCTATGCAATAATAACTCATGATATTTATATTTTTAGAATCAATACATTTTTCTAGTCATTATGATGACTTTAAATTTGACTTTATTTTCGAAATCAATATACTCACTCCGTTGAAGTGCACAGAGGGTTCGCTGTACCGCGACAAATTCTGTGTGTACTTAAGAGGTCTAAATGATGTCTAATTAAGATGACATTTCAAACATAAACTAATGAAGATATGATACAAATTATAGTCATTTTAGTTTAATTTTTTAATTTAATTTTTTGTCAAGTAAAAACTGTCCCAAAATTATTAGGTCGACTTAATCTCGACATCTATGCATCAATAACTCATGATTTATATTTTTAGAATCATACATTTTTATAATTTATATATAATTATGATAACTTCAGATTTGACTTTATTTTCGAAACCAATATCGTTCCGTTGAAGTGCACAGAGGGTTTTCGCTGTACCGCGACAAATTCTATGTGTACTTAAGGGGTCTAAATGATGTCTAATTGAGATAAAATTTCAACGAAACTAATTAAAAGACGATACAAATTATAGTCATTTTAGTTTAATTTTTAAATTAATTTTTTTGTCACTAAAATTATCTTAAAATTATTAGGTCGACTTAATATCAACATCTATGCATCAATAACTCATGATATTTATATTTTTAGAATTAGTAACATTTTTCTAGTATTATGATGATTTCAAATTTGACTTTATTTTTAGAACCGAATGTCGTCCTGTTGATTTTTTTAGTGTCATATTAATATTTTTATTATACATTTTAAGACGTTATAGTTTTGTTTCTGTTTTCGAATTCTTAGTTTTGATCTAATGAAATACATTGCTCATATCGTGAACAACTTTCATGAAGAGTCCAAAGATTAGATCACCATCATTCAGGTTGTAGAGAGGCTACACTCATTACTAATTTTTGGATCGCGATATGAGAGAAAGGTCAAAAATAATCTATTGTATCTTTAAGTATAGATATTCATTTGATGTGATTTTAGTTAGAACTCATAGAGAAAGTCGTGGGGAACACCTTTCATGAAGAATTTCGAAGAGATATATCCTCATTTGAGATGTGGAATGTATGATAATTATGTATATGTAAATCATGATATAAGAGAGAATGTGAAGAATAATCTATTATAACTTTTGACATAGATCACCAATTGATATGATTCCACTTTGAAGATGATGTTGAAAAAGAATAAAACAATTTTTGATGAAGATCTCATGAGCATATAAGTCTCTTTTTAGGCTGTAAAGGCGTGATATCTCTGATAGATCTAGAGGATATGAGAGAGAAAGGGGAGAGAGAAAGGTACATGTATGAGAAGAGATGGAAATCTATCTTAAGTTTTGGATGGAGAGTCTTCTTTTGAAATTTACTTATTTTAATATTAACCAAATCACAAAATTAAAAAATAAATCAAACAAGCCATTTTTCTATCGTATCTCAGCGGTACGGTACGGTATATACGTACCGTCCCACGAAGAATGTGATATAATCGATCCGAACGATACGACGAACTTTGCTCTGGATAACGAACATAACAACTTTTTTTTATAGGGTCCATATTGTAAAAGGTAATTTTTATTTATTTACTAATTTCATTTGTTACGTTTTGTAAATTGTGATGTGATGGAGGTTCTTTTTGTAATTTACCTCAAAGATACTTTATGTGGAAACGTCTTTTCCCTTCTACCTTCACCACTAACACACACACTCTCTGTCTCTCTCCTTTGCCTTCACCATCTCTCTCTCTCTCTCTTCCTGACAGTGCAAGCTAAAGCCCTCCAGTTCTGTGACACAGTCTTAACACTCTTTCTGCCCTCCTCTTTGCCCGTACTCTCGTTTCTATCCACATCCATTCCCATCCAAATCTCTCCCACCTCCCGTCACAATATCTACCTCTCGTCTTCCCCAACTTTCCTGCGCATGCTTTGTTTATCTCTAGATCTCCCATGAAGCTCCTCTAAACTCTTCTTGCATGGGATGATGCAAGGTTGGGTGGGAAGTCCTCATCGGCAAGCTAGTCCAGGAGAAGAAGCTAGTGGCGCTTTTGACTCACCAGGCCATCCTCTCCCACTATTCCTCTCTCTCTCTTTCTCTCTCTCCCCTTGCTTCTTCATCAGATGCAACAGAATCCCGCACTGTTGCATAGTTCCAGACCAAGGAACTAGTTGTTTTCTCATTTCTGTTTGTTCCACTGGGTTGGGATGAAACTTCTACCTTTTTTTTTTGGCAGGAAGGATGAAACTTCTACCTGAAGTACTCTAGAGTGAAATCCTGGGCATATTTTGATGGGAGCTCTCGAACCAAAACCTGATTTTTCACTCTTCTAAGCCAGTTAGGTAAAAGAAAGTAGTGTTTTTTTTTTCAGGGTCATTCAAAGCTCAACTCCTCCTCTCTCCTTCATGCCCTGAAAGGCGAAAGCTCTTGCATGCAATGAATGGAAGAGAAAGTCCCCAACTTCAACTTTGAAACCCACCCAGACTGCTAGTGTCTGTTGTCCTGGTGCTGCTCCATCCTCCCCAGTCTTTGAAACTGTGCAAGAATTTACACCCACTGGAAGAGGAATACTACCAGTCTCCACTGGCTTCTGTGCCCCCCCACCCTCACCCTCCTTTCCATGGTGCTGCTGTGCCTTCAAGAGCTGTAAAAGAAAATTAGGACAAAGCTTCTTATCTTGAGAAGAGGCTCTAGAATATCTGGGTTCCCAATTGTTTTTTGGTTGTCTTCCCACCGAAAGCAGAAGGGACAAGCAAGTTCCTCTTTTTTTTTTTTTTTTGTACCACAGATTAGAGTCCCAAGAAGCAAAACAGTACCCAGATCAGTATATATATTATTTTATCCCCCATTTGTGAGGTCTAATCACATCCCGCTGTCCTGGTTTCCTCCCCTCCCTGGATCCCAAAACCCCAAAAAAGAGCAGGTTTTGAAACCAAGATAGAGAGAGAGAGGTGGAGGAGGAGGAGCAGCAGCAGGAGAGTAGAGAGAGCATGGATCTCTCTGACCATGAAAGGAGATGCCAATCCCAATAAGCAGTACATATGTAAGCGCCCATGGCCATGGGCACGACCCTGGCCTCCGCTCCTCAAATGGGCTTTTCTCATCCCCACCGGAGGAGGGACACCGGCGTGGCACCTCCTGCAGCAGCAACAAGGGGGCGGCGGCGGCGGCGGCGGCGGCGTACAGGGAGTGCCTGAAGAACCATGCGGCCTCCCTCGGCGGCAAGGCCCTGGACGGCTGCGGCGAGTTCATGCCCGGCGGCGCTGAGGGCACGTTGGAGGCCTTCCGGTGCTCCGCCTGCGGCTGCCACCGCAACTTTCACAGGAAGGTCGTGGAAGGCGAGCTTCTCTCCTACGACTCCTACCGCCCCAAGGGACGGAAGCTCGTCGGCCAGAAGGGGGTCCTGATCTCGGCGTCGGACGCGTACGGGTACTACCCGGCGGGCAACAGCTTCATTTCGGCGCCCTCCCCGCACCAGATGATCATGCCCCTGGGCGCCCTCCAGAGCTGCGAGTGGCCGGAGGAGGTGGAAGGGGGCGGCGGCAGTGGCGCCGGGGTTCCCACCAGGGCGGCCCCCGTGGCGAAGAAGCGATTCAGGACGAAGTTCACGCCGGAGCAGAAGGAGAAGATGCTGGCCTTCGCGGAGAAGATGGATTGGAGGCTTCAGAGGGAGGAGGAAGGCCTGGTGCAGCAGTTCTGCCAGGAGATTGGGGTGAAGAGGAGAGTGCTCAAGGTGTGGATGCACAACAACAAGCAGAACCTGGCAGCCAGGAAGAGCTCCCTTCCTCCTTCTCCGCCTCCTCCTCCTCCAGCTTGAGCACGGGACAGCTGGTCTCTCTCCCTCTCTCTCTCTGCGCTACTGTGGAGATTCTCTCTTTCTTTTCATGCTTTAGGAACCAGGTGGTAGCTGCTTCTTGGTGTCACCCCATTCTCTCTCTTCTTCTTCTTGTTTGGTTCTCTTTTCTTCATGTGTTACTTCTAGGGACCTTTTTTTTCCTCCTCCTCTCTCTGTAGAACTGGTGAGGGAGTTCCCATATGGGCTCAAAAAGCTGGAATCCCCCCCCCCCTTATTTTTCATGGTTATCCAGTGTAGACATTGATTCAGATATTCTAATTTGACTTTAGCTTTGGGTTTCTCATATTTCTTTTGCTTGACTGGAGCATATTTCTTGGGAGCAATCTCCTTCCATGTTTTATACAGTTCATGTTTGCTGTTGCATCCTGTAGCATAAGTTACATAATGTTTGATTCCTTCTCTTCATGCACAATCTCTTTTCAAGCTTGATATTTAGAGAGATTTCTCTTCTCCCCTGCATTGTTAAGCACTTGTTTCTGCTTCGTCTTTGTGTGTGTGTGTGTGCATGTGTCTGGTTACCAGGTTGTCTTATCCAACAGTGCATCTTGTTGTTTCCTTGGTTTATGAAATGTGAATGATGCTTTGTGTCATTTGTGGTGGAAAATCTTAAGAAATCCATAATTAATTTCCTGCCTAACCACCGGTAGATGTGTGCATTTAGCTTGCAAAATATCCAATTATGGAAGTAATGAGATGAAGTAATTATGAGCTGTTTCATTCCCAAAGCCTGGATTTTGGGTGCTTCATCAAATGTGGAAAAAATGGTTAGAAAAATGAAGAAGTGCTGAGAGAAACCTTTGATTAATTATCTATGAGACTCTGCAATCCTTATGTTGGCAAAAGGTAGTAGAGAACTGAGAATTGGTGTTGACACTGTATTGTGTCTGAATAGTTTGTGTAAGAAGAAGGTAAATGTTTTTTTTCTCCCTCTTGAGGTATGTCCATATGATCTTCTTTTAGGTAAGTTATATGTGATGGGTATATGAAGAAAGTGTTCTAAATGAGTATATCTACAGTGAAAAAATCTAGTGTTAAATTCTTTAAGTATGCAATTAAGAGATATAGGGCGACAAAATCCAGTATCATTTGATTCAACGCCCCAAAAAGCGTTGGACCATGAATGTGCTGATCCATGTAATGCATACATATATATACATATGTAAATGAATTGGATTAGCATCTGATAATATAATAATCTTATTCTTCTTTTAAAAGATACCTTTTATACACAATTAATAACACCTGTTGCAAGCTTAGTTGTTCAGATCGATATTTTTGTTATGTGATCAAGTAGGTCAGAATTGGGTCATTTTATTTTTAAACTGGTCAAGTCAAGATTGTCAAATTTGACTAGATTTATGAGTTCTCAATTTCCTCCTCAATGTCAGGTAGTAGTACTGTTGTTTCCCCTTCCGACAGTTCTGGTCGGATCCGAACCATGCATGTAGCTAGAACACGCATACACCTGATCTCAAGCTCAAATTGATGCCACAACGAGCTAAATAACTAGGGTTAGCATTATAA
This sequence comes from Colocasia esculenta, assembly GCA_014218235.1. Classification (NCBI taxonomy): domain Eukaryota; kingdom Viridiplantae; phylum Streptophyta; class Magnoliopsida; order Alismatales; family Araceae; genus Colocasia; species Colocasia esculenta. Next base: position 113,391,539 of record CM024766.1, on the reverse strand, counting down.
TTATTGAGGTGTCATTAAACTTGATATTAGTGTATGAATATGATAATGTGCATCCACCATGATTGCTGTTCAGCTTGTGTAATGTCTCTTTCATGTCTTGTCTAGTCCTCTTCCTGCAGAGCAAGGCAAAAAGAGCAAAAAGCTGAAGGCCTACCTCCCCCTCTCTCTTACACTACTGTCCTCAATACACACGTCAAAGTCATATGGTAAGAAGTAGGTGGCTAATAATACATATATACAAAGTGACCCCTCGTTTAGGTAGCCACAGACATGTCTTCATTGTGTATGCTTATAATGATGAGATTCTATGTGCTGCTGGCTGGTTTATGTTGAAGGCTGCCATCTTAGTAAAGCTTAAACTAACATGATAAAAAAAAAAGGAAAGAAGAACTTGCCTTGAACAGCCTTTTTGTCCATGTACACACACACCCTTATATCTTACCAGCACTAGCCGATATGTTTAAGAATAAGTCATCTTCCAAAATGAGGGAGATCGATCGATCTGTGATCGAGAAAAAATTCTCATTCAAATTTATGATGACTGAGTTTCTAGGATTATAATGTTAGAGAGTATAATAAAAAAATAATGTACCGTCTGAAATTAGGGTATTGATCAGCCACACCCAAAGGAGAACACTGGGTTTGGCTAGGTGTATTCTTCTGAATATTTTGAGAAAGTAAAATTATGATCATTACCTTCATAATTCTTATCTTGTCAATCTAGAGTAAAATAATTAGGTCAAGTACTGAAAGGTTTAGAGGCTTGTACCTTGTTATAGTATTGTTTGTCTACGTCTACAAGAGTTGTATAGTATTGCAAGTATGCGCGCGGTGAAAGCAACCTAAGACAAGAGAGTGATATTTGTCAACAGGCTGCCAATTAAGGCTGGTTAGGGGATAGAAAACTATCTTCTTAATCACTTCAAGATCTAGCTAGGCTCATACAACTATATATCCACTAATCCTCAAGAATGATAGCCAGAGAGACCTTGCTTAATTAGGCTCAGACAACTGTGCATTGATCAGTGCTGATCCCCAATGTGATTAACTTCATGCATGCATGCTAGATTGTTCACTTATTACTGGAAGTTATTGTTAATTGGGATAGACAAATGTTTAATTTGCATATGAGGCGAAGACAATTGGCATGATCATCCAGATGCTAGCTAGCTGCAATTGTTCTTCACATTCCAAATACTGTCTCGTGCAAACCCAACACTCTTAACGCAGATTATGATCTTTGGGCATGCAAACAATGATCACCTCGTTTAGAAGAAGGGAAGGGGTCTCCCAAAACTCTCTATTATGGGGAGATGTGTAGATGGGGTTAGGGTGGGAGGGGGGACAAAAGGTAAAGGAGAAGAAGCGCCCCCCCACGCTGCATGGGCAAAACCGCAAAAGGCAGGCTGCTAGAGTAAAAACGCCCTGCATGGGTTGCTATCACCCTCGTGCACACGCATCTCCCCTTTTGGGGATTCTAATGGCCAGCACCGTGAGAGCAGCTGCCATGGTCAGAGGTGGTGGTGAGAGGACACTCAACACCAACACACATGCCAGCTGGTCCCTCCATGGCGCGCAGCTTGGGGATGGTGACGACACACAAGACATACATCAAGAGAGAGAGAGAGAGAGAGGGAGGGAGGGAGGGAGAGGAGATCTATAAATCCAGATGAAAAGGACAACACCGGAGGAAACAAAGGGTCACAGGTAGGTCTCCTCCCACGACGTGGTGGGTCATCTTCCGAGTCCTCGCCGCCCATGGCGGTGGTCCGTCTTCCTCGCCAGGAGCATGCACGGAGAATGGGAGGAGGGTACACAGGTATATTGCTACCGTCCCTTTCGGCTCTGTGTCAGCTCTGTGCGTGTTTTTGTGGACCTCCGGGTGGGGGGGGGGGACCCCCACACCGAGAAGAGGCTCTCATGGCTGCCACAACCACAACCAGACGGAAGCAGACAGTGGGGCGTCTGTGGAGGACGTCCTCCGCCGCTGCCTCGTCTTCTCTCCTTCGGACGAGGAAGGGGAGGACCAGGGGGTGGGGATGTGGTCGAGCGGCGCCGCCTGCGGCCCGAGTCTGCAGTGGGAAAGGACGCCGGATGGGGCAGGGCAGGCAGGGCAGTGGTACGTGGTCACCACCGTCACCATGCCATGGCGAGCCCAGCTGCATGCAAACGCCCTGCCATGGGAACGGCTCGCCGTGGTTTTGCTGCTGCTGCCTGTACTGGAGTTCAGCTGGCTGCTGTTGTTGGGTCTCTCTCTCTCTCTCTCTCTCTCTCTCTCTCTCTCTCTCTCCCTTCCTTTTTCTTTTAAATACTGCGAGCGAGGAGGTATTGTTTGGACTGCTGTAGACGTCTGAGATTCCATAGATTCTGAGATCCTTTCTTTGGATTCCTTACCAGAAGGAACAAATTAAGTAGTTCTTTTTTTTTGACACAGAACAAATTAAGTTGTTGATATTACCAGATTATGGTTGTCTTGATTGTAGAACAGAAGACAAGAGGGTTACTTTACTTTGAGCTAGCATCTTGATCATGCTCGAATTGTTTAAGTGCTTGATCCTAATCTAACCTAAATAGAAGCATAAATGTCACCGTTTCAGATCAGCCATCAACCCTAAAAAGACCCTTCGACTTTTTTTTTTCTTTTTGGAGAGGATTGTGATCGCTTTGGGCTTACTTTAAGTACTTACACCGTCATCCAATTTTACAGTACATACGGGAAGAACTCTTTAGATATATAGGTTCCCGTTTTGGTTGTTCCTGAGGGATGCAAAACCCCCTTGTAGTGATCACTGATAAGGCCTGAAAGAATTAAGAAATGTAACATTTATCTTTCATCTGCTCAGCTAAACATATGTCAAAGTTAAAACTTTTAAACTCTTCATCTAGACTATATCACAACAAAAAGAATATTTACAAGTATGCCCAAATAGTGGGCACGGCCAGGTCCACGTTAAGAGTGACGTATTTAATCCATGCAAAAGCGTAGTTGAATGAAGATGGGGCGAATCAGCACAATGAGCGTAATATCTTATCATAATTATTGTAGTCTCACAGAAAACATCAAAATGGGCAGTGATCAAGCCACACACTGACGCAGAATGGAAACAACGGTACCTAGTTCCATCACGGACTGATCGACAAAAAACTTGTGGAAAACTATAACCAGGCTTCTTTGTTTGGTCTTCAGCCCTTTTTTTTCCTCTGCCAATTGCTTGTGCTGTTTGTGTGGAATGTACTCCCGAGGCCTAAACTTTATTGGATTATGTGCATAGAGAGACTCTTACTGTGCATCACCCGGCTCAGACACAAGATGATGGGGCCACAGTGGACGGGGGTGGGCGCCCCCTGCCCATGTGCATATACATCAGGTTAGGGTTTTATGACACTTATAAACATCAAAAAGTCTCACATAAGTGAACAATCGACCGGGAGGAAGATGTCTGACGCCAGCCTGCCGGAGATCTTGAAGCAACCCACAATAAAGTAATCTTCAAAACAAACTCCAACAACTCAACTGCTCAGTGCACAACTCCAGAGCTTCAACTGGTCAGCAAGAGATCACTGCTACGTCTCTGCTAATGAGAAAGAGCGGTGTGTATCTGATAAGACAATGGTGCTGGAGACTCGGTTTGGAGTGAAAAAGAACGTCATGAAAGGCTTGTTTGCCAACATTTACTCATCGATTGTCAAGTGTGTTGGAAGTCCATGTTGGCTCAAAATCATAAGCCGCATACAAAAGTTCGAAAGGCTCCGTCAAAACCTTGCATAGACAGAGGAGGATCCTACTCTCCTTTCGATCTGCACAATAATCTAGCTCTCCCAGGGTTCAACAATGACTCCGACATTACCCATCCCTGCCACCAGATAATTTGGAATGCCAAAGTAAGCATGAAGAAACATTTCAAGATGACCAATCAGATTCGTGGACAGGATCCGTACTAAAGACAAGTAGAACATACGATGTATGATTAAATAACAGAAGCAAATCACAACCACGCCAAAATAAATTTTGAGAAGAACCATAGTCATGAAAAAGGTGTCTTACCCCATCCATCTGGGGATTTTGTACATCATCGACTTCCCTGATACTTTTCACGTTTGTGTTTGACCTGGTGGCCTTAAAAGGCATTTAAGCAGTTTGAAGTCCTAGTTGTGTACATCCAAACATCCAAGAACCTAACGAACTCTAACCAAAATAAATCAGGCTGAATTATACTATTCTCCAAAAAAAAAACAAGCACAGTCAAATGTGACCTATCGGTTCAGAAGTTTCAAGGCATGGATGGCACATATTGCATGAGTTTACATGCAATATGAAACCGTCCATTTAAATAGAAATGAGACCTACTGAAGACAATAACATAATTTGTTATTTACGTATAGCATTGAATGTGACATGCACATTTATATTTATTGGTACATGGTGCATATCCAATCCAAAACATATCGAGACAAAACTAGCAATTCTGATAAGTTTAGATTTTGGTCCACATTCACATTCACCTCAAGCTGGCCAAGCATAGACCCAAAAAGCTCAGAGGCGGTTAGACGTAGCCCAACCAAACCAAGCCGATATCATGGAGAAATTGAAAGCAGGATACTAGCCTGCCTCAGTTGTTAAAATCTCTAGATTTACAGGCAAGCTCTTGACCAAGAATGTCACACAAAAGAGGAGAAAAAATTATTACCTGCTCTAAGGTTTTCCCCTTGAAATTTTCATATGAAGCTGACACGATCTTACAAGATTCAGCAATTTGAGCCTCAAGATCAGCAGCAGGCATGAGATGGTTCAAAGGGGAATCATTTATGTTTGTGTTCCCATGATTGATAGACTTCATATGTAGCCGGTTTGCAGTTGTTGTGCGAACAAAATGAAGAAGCAAATGTGCCTGTAATAGCAGACACTTCTTTAAATTTTTTTTTATAGAAACAAATTTTGTAAAATTGAACAACTCTAAGAGAAAAAAAGCTCACATGGAAAGCTGCTTTAAGAATGTCATCAGGCTTTGCTTGGTCCTTAACCAACGCGTACACCTTACGCTTTGAATGATTGTATGTAATAATATATCTTTCTTTCTGAGAGAGGAACACAAACAGGGCAGTTAAAAGACTTCAACCAATTATGACATCTTTAAATCTATCTAGGTAAATGGGACAAGGATTTGATGATGACAATCTTTAAATCTACCAAGTAAGCAAAAGCGAAAAATATGCCAAAATAGTCCGAAAATAAAATTGATTATGAAAACAATGAGACAACAAAACCGACTAAATTACGGCATGCATGTGTGTATATGGACAATATACAGATGGTTGAAGATTTATACCTCAAATAGAGGTTCTATTCTTATAAATGAAGCTGGATCCTGGAAGGCATCCCCAAATCTAGAACCTGTCAAACAGGTTTCATAATTATAACTAGACTTCTGTTTACTACCATTCAACAGGCTAAATCATGTAATTAGATAATCACTTACCCAGAACAACTGGTGTGTTTTTTGACCATGGAAAAGTGAAAATATTTTCCCTTGAGTTTCCTTCCACCAATGAGGGTACATGCCCTAGAAAAGTAAAGAGACATGGAATGAAAGGAATTAAAAAAGAGATGTGTGGATCAGAAGAAATGATAAGATGATAAAAATGTTAACTGGTACAAGCAAATGCAAATTTAATGATAGTTCCGTCCAATCATGTTGAGAAAACCATCAAAGATGTTAAAATATAGCCATGCTTGATTTTAGAAATGACGGTTCTAGAAGCCTAGATGGCAAATAAAAGGGCATGCTTCTTTTTTATGTAAGCTGGAATTTTTTTTGAAAGTTTATGTAAGCTGGAATTTGAAATTGCATATGAGTGTATCTGAGATCAAACCCTTATTTCAAGGAAAAAGGAGAAGCAAAAAAAGCGGTGATTTATAGCTGTATTAATATAAGGCAAGATGTCTCCCCATTTAACAATTTAGATGTCTCCCGTTTAACAATTTAGTAACAGGTAAGTAAGTGGGCAAAGCGGAGGCACATGGCTAAAAAATTGTATTTTGCAAGTTTTTGTTATCAATTAACACTCTAGCTAATTCAACACAATTGGACACAAGCAATAGAGAAAAAAAAACCTATAAGAAGTGAAGCATTCACCAAAACAAGGGAAATGACTCTTATGATTTAACTGCATGATGATATCCCTTGGTGCATATGATATTGTTTTAATTGATGAGAGTATAGTTTAAATGTTAAGTTAGAAAGTTGGAGACACGTGTTGAAATCTAAAAATTTTAAAATCAATAGGAGCAAGTCAGAGTTTATGTATTGTGATTATATTAATGAGAGGGTGTTACAAGAATATATTGTTCTAATTGATGGAAAAATTTTCAGTACTTAGGATCTATCATTCAAGAGAATGGGGAGATTTATGACGATGTTGCACACAGAATTAAGGCAAGCTAATTAAAATGAAGAAGTGCATTAGGAGTCCAATGTGATCGTCGTATACTCATGAAACTTAAAAGGAAGTTTTATAGAACAGCTGTGAGGCCTGCATTGCTATATGGTATCAAGTATTGACCAGTACAAAAAGAACAAATTAACAAAATGTACGTAGCAAAGATGAGCTAAGATGGATGTGTGGTAAGACTAAGAAGATAAGATTATGAATGAGCGCTTCCGTGAGGATTGGAGATAGCTCCAATTGATAGTAAAATGAGAGAAAATAGACTCAAGTGATTTGGACACGTGTACCATCACTCTAACTCAGCACCGATTAAAAGATGTGACTAAATCTTAGTGGATGCTAGTCAAAGAGCTTGGGGAAGACTTAAAATGAGATGGTGCGATATTATTAGGAAGAACATTGGCTTCTAGGGTTTCAATACGAATATAACACTTGATAGAAATCTTTGAAGGAACAAGATTCATGTAGCCGACCCCAAATAATGGGATAAGACTCTGATGATGATGATAAGTAAGAGATGTTGTCAAGATGGTACACTAAATAACAATGAATCAAGAAGGCCCAACACACCAGTCTTAAGAAAAGATTCAACTGCCACAGTGAATCTTGCCCGGTTCAAAGTATGCAGAACAACAGACTTAACCTGCAAAACTCAAAAAAAGAAAAACATATAAATGATTATCTGCCACTTCAGCTAAAATTGGCATTGCAAAGGGGAAATAAGTTAAATGGTGTCCAACCTCTTGATATGAGCTGAAGACATATCCACACGATAGGAGTGCAAAAGAAGCTACCAAGGATGGATTTCTTTTGAGATCAAGATACTCAATCCAGTTCCCAGCTTTGCACATAGGAAGTTCAAGAAATAAGTATGTTAGTTCCTACTGCCCACCAAAATAAATAGGACATGTAAAAGAATCTATAAACTATATTTGTCAAGCAACATGCTAAAAAGAAAAACATATGCAGATAACACATTTGATGAGCCTACAGTCAATCAGATTGTTTAGGATGACACATATCTCTACGCCATCTCAATAATACATGATTCCTACCCTACAAAAAAAATTCATTGTCATTATGCGGTTCCATACTCTGCATCTAGTGTGATGAGACTGCAGTAGATCATTCATACTTTTTCCTCACACAGGTCAAAGGAAAGACAAAAAATAAACTCAACCCTAATTGTATGAAGATGTAGGATTATACCAACCATGATGCCTTTTAGTGATCCAAACGTCAATGTCATGCTTAAAATCAGTTGAATTGAGGATACTTTATTAGAGATATAAAAAGAGTAAGCTTCAGGCTCCTAATAATTCCTTAGTGTTATATTGCAGAAATTTCAGGTGCTTTCTAATTGTTACCTTAGCTTCAAAACTAAGGTTTTTGCCTTAATCTTTATCCTTTTCCCCCCTTTTTTTGTTTGGGAGGGGTGTAGAAGATAAGCTTCAGCCCATATTGAGTCATCAATTAGAAGAAAAATACCAGATCTGCAATATTGCCAACACATTCACCCTTTGCAGTTACATCTCCAATATTTTCTCCTTTTGCATAGGCTTTATAAATAGGGGTACGTGTTGATGTTGAAGTAACTGCGGCAACATTCTGCAATAGGGGAAGGGGGACAAATGTGACCCGCAGTTGCCTTGAACTAAAAACAATTCAAAAATGTATAGAAATGAACCCTACCTTTGCCATATTGGCCAAACAGGCCAGTGGTAGAAAGAGGTGAGGCACTGTAGCAGTTGCCAACTCAATACCAGCACCCAATTCCATTAGAAGGTCACCAGAAAAGCGAAGCTGAGAAGTATTTCAAAATAGCAGCTAAGACAGCAGTCTCAATCATATGAACATGAACTCGACTAAAAGACTTGCTGGGAAAAAGGGAAGTGCATAATGACCAAACCTGTTTTAGGTCATAGTCAAACTTTTTTCCTTGTCGTGCAAAAATCATCTTTCCAACGCGTCCAGCTCCATCCTGCATATAATGCACACATTTGTAATGCATGGGATAGAAGGGTTAGCATAGCTTGTCTACAAGAAACTAGGTGGAAAGGATCTAAAGCTAAAGATATTGATGGTTATAAAATTTGGTATACAGGAACTAGTAACTCTAGAAATGGTGTGACCATAATAATAGATAAAGACTTAAAAGAGAAAGTTGTAGAAGTTAATAGATTGGGAGATAGACTTATCTTAATAAAACTTATCGTAGGTGAGGTTACTTTGAATGTAGTTAGTGCATATGTACCACAAGTGGGTTTAGAAGAGAGCATTAAAAGCATTTTTGAGAGGCTATTGATAGATTGATCCAAAATATCCCTAGTGAAGAGAAATTTTTTATTGGTGGGGATCTTAATGGTCATGTGGGTGAAAGTAATAGAGGATATGAGAGGATTCATGGATGATTTGGTTTTGGCGAGAGAAATGACATGGGTACTAGTATACTTGAGTTTGCTATGGCGTATGATCTAGTAATTGCTAACACATTCTTTAAGAAGAAAGACGAACACCTAATAACTTACAAGAGTGGAACACATAGGAGCCAAATTGACTATTTTCTTATTAGAAAGGCTGATAGAGTTTTGTGTAAAGATTGCAAAGTTATTCCTGGAGAGAGTTTAGCCCACAACATAGGTTACTAGTAATAGATGTTCGTATTCCAAAATTTAAAAGAAAAACCATCATAAATAATTGTGCTAAGATTAAGTGGTGGAATTTGAAAAATAAAAATTTAGAAACATTTAAAAATCACCTAGTAAAAGAAAATATCTGGAATTTAGATCAAAAAGTTAATGTAATGTGGAATAATGTCACAAATTGTATAAAAAATGTAGCAAATCAACTCTTAGGTAAATCTAAAGGTAAAAGGAATATAGAAAGAGAGACTTGGTGGTGGAGTGAGGAAATTCAAAATACCATTAGAGCTAAAAGAGATTGTTTTAAAGCTTGGCAAACAAACAAGAATAATCAAACTTTAGAAGCTTATAAAATAACTAAAAAGAGGGCTAAAAGAATAGTTAGTGAAGCTAAGTCCAAGGCGTATGAAGAATTATATAATAAATTAGGAACTCGAGAGGGAGAAAAAGAACATATTTAAACTTGCTAAATAAGAGAAAGGAAGAGTAGAGACTTAGATCATGTTCGTTGCATTAAGGATGAAGATCAAAAGGTTTTGGTTAAGGATCTAGAGGTTAAAGAGAGATGGTATAACTATTTTCAGAAATTACTTAATGAAAATTGTTTTAAGGATGCCTCCTTAGAAGAGAATCAAGAGTCAACAAAATTTGATAAGTATCAGTATTTCAAGCGTATTAAGATGTCAGAAGTGGGCGATGCTTTAAGAAAAATGAAAGGGGTAAGGCCTTAGGACCGGATGGCATACCTATTGAAGTGTGGAAAGGCTTAGGAGACATTGGTATTAAATGGTTAACTAAGTTTTTCAATAAAATTTTAAAGGAACGGAGAATGTCAGAAGAATGGAGAAAAAGTGTTGTAGTTCCTTTCTATAAAAACAAAGGAGATATTCAAAGCTGTAATAATTACCGCGGAATTAAGCTTATGAGTCACACTGAAACTTTGGGAGAGTAATCGAGAGCCGAGTGCGATGCATGACTAGTATATCAGAAAATCAATTTGGTTTTATGCCTAGTAGATCTACTACAGAAGCTATTTTCTTATTGCGTCAGTTAATGGAGAAGTATAGAGAGATGAGAAGAGATTTATATATGGTTTTTCTTGATTTGGAGAAGGCGTATGATCGAGTACCGAGAGACTTGATTTGGTGGGCATTAACAAAGAAGGGAGTCTCTCAAAGATATGTGACTTGATTCAGGACATGTACGAGGGTGCTACTACTAGTGTGAGAACTATTGCTGGAGAGACCCGTGAATTTCCGGTCACTATAGGTTTGCATCAAGGTTCTGCCCTAAGTCCATATATCTTTGCTCTGGTTATAGATGAGATGACAAAACATTTGCATGATGATATCCCTGGTGTATGCTATTTGCAGATGATATTGTCTTAATGATGAGAGTATTGATGGTTTAAATGTTAAGTTAGAAAGTTGGAGACATGCTTTGGAGTCTAAAGGTTTTAAAATTAGTAGGAGTAAGTCTGAGTTAATTATAGTAATCAAAGGGTTCCTCAAGGAGATGTGGTTCAAATTGATGGTCAAGATATTTCTAAGAGTGGTAGCTTTCGATACTTGGGATCTATCATCCAAGAGAATGGGGAGATTTATGACGATGTGGCACACAGGATTAAGGCAGGTGGGTAAAGTGGAGAAGTGCATCAGGAGTCCTTTGCGATCGTCGTATACCAGTGAAACTTAAAGGAAAGTTTTATAGAACGGCAGTGAGGCCTGCATTATTATATGGCACGGAGTGTTGGGCAGTGTGAAAGGAACACGTAAACAAAATATGTGTAGCAGAGATGAGGATGCTGAGATGGATGTGTGGTAAGACTAAGAAAGATAAGATTAGGAATGAGCGCTTCCGTGAGGATCTGAGGATAGCTCCAATTGATAGAAAAATGAGAGAAAATAGACTTAGGTGGTTTGGACACGTGTACCGTCGCCCTAACTCGGCGCCGGTTAAAAGATGTGACCAAATTTTAGTGGATGATAGTAAAAGAGCTAGGGGAAGGCCTAAAATGAGATGGTGCGATGTTATTAAGAAGGATTTGGATTTTTTGAGTTTAAACACGACTATAGCACTTGATAGAAATCTTTGGCGGAAAAGGATTCATGTAGCCGACCCCAAATAATGGGATAAGGCTCTGATGATGATGATGATGATGATGATTTGTAATGCATGGGAAAACAGTAGCTTAGGAGTGAATACACAGTCACCAAATAAATCTGGAAAGGGAAAATATGTGTTTGGATCATGTTACTGACATCTGAGCTGACTGTGTATACCTTTAGGATCCAATTAATGGCAACAGCACCTGGGGCTGCCTTACTCTTGGAAACGCCAACAGAGCTCAAAAGTGTCTGTGTTGTAAAGACTCCCATTGCTCCCCCAAAGAAATGCTGGGAAATGATATCCATTAGCGATTTAGTGGAAACATGCTATAGCATAGTACATCCCATTAGAAAACCAGATGATAATGGACTAATAACACACCTGAGTCAAAAGCATAGAAGGAAGCAAGTACCTTTAAAGCTCTCCATGACATGTACGGTACATATGAAGGTGTAACACTGTCTGGGAATCCTTCAGGTACTACATATGATCTTATGAATGAAATCACTTCCTGCACCATGCCACTCAGAGAATGATATAATGGTCAGTTTGGAGATTGTATTTCAACTTTGTGTAAACAACAACAGCAAAAGATTTTGTTGGCAAGCACTCAAAGAGTGGCCTACTGGTAGCCCTCCATTTACACCAAGAAAAGGTCAAGGGTTCAACTCCCACTGTGAGCAGGTTTACAAGGAATTTTTCAAGGAATTTTCTAAGGATGATGTAATAGGCTGGTTTTCCAACCAAAAAAACAAAAGTTGTGTGAAAATATAACTCATTTGCACTTTGAAGAAACATAAATAACTCATGTCAGAGCATCAGCTAAGTAAACATTTTCATTTCAGAAAGCTGCTGGGAAGTGATGGAGATCTAAAAGGTTACTTTTGTGCATTTTGTTTTCACTTGCAATATGTTTGTGTTGTCAGTGTCAATGACAAACTATCCAAGGCATGTGATCACCGTCAGAAGTCCTAATCATCCGGTCCATGTGAAAAAAAAAATTCCACAATTTGGATCATTCTTCTGGTTAAGTTACGATTGTGGGTAACAAATCACAATGGCCAGACAAAATTAGACAAAAAAGATGATCTATGCGAGCCAAATGTACAGTCGGGCACCTTATCGTAAAATGTCGACAATAGAATGGCTACATAGTTTCACTTTTGGTAATATGATGTCACAACCATTCTCATCCCTCCTCAAATGAGGACAAGAAAAATAAAACCATGATTTTATAGTTCAAAGAACGGACCATATCTACCTGTCTCCTAGATATTTATGCCTAGGGCTTAATACAAATTTGATCTAATTTCAAACATCACTGAGTCAAAAGTTCTTTATTCCGATGTGGCGATCTCAGCATCCATATTTTCCGATGGACTTCGATGAGGTCAAATACAGCTTTAGGGACGGAAATAAAGCCAGCAAATATGAAAAGGTAGTAATAAATGAGCTTCCAACTGATGTCGGACAGATAAATTAACAAGACTATGCTTAATAGAGCAAAGAAAAGGCATCAGATACAAAGAAGTAATGAGAACAGAGATTTTCCACTGATGTCGGATAGGTAATCCAACGGGTTAGATTAGAAAGAGCGGATAACTTGTAGATAACAAAGAACAAGTTTCTAATTCTTACCTCGGCGAACCAAGAACCAACGGGGATTTATAAAATTGAAACTTAACGAAATTATCTTGCATGAATCACATATTTCCAAGGGGGGTGTTCACCAATTTCATCTGAAAACTGTAGTTATTCAGGTTTCATGAACGATGGATTGGAAGTGAAAGAAAGGACGAATTCCCGATCGCACCGTGCGAAACTAACAGTAGACGCAAGTGCAGCTACACACAATGGACCTATCCAGAAACGAAAACAACAAGAGAAATGGGGACCTAAACCCCCCAAAACGCACTCACATCCACGGGCGCAACCGGCGTCTGCATCGGCACCGCCCTCACCGCTCTCCCCCTCCCAAACCTCCCGGTGGCCTCCTCCACCTCCACGTATTTCCACCTCTTCCCATCGATCTCCTCCAGGCAGACCAACCTCGACCCGTCCCGCTCCGCCACAAGCGGGAGCTCCCTCCGTGGGAGGAACCTGACCTCCGCGGCCTCCGGCTGTTCAGCCGCCAGCGGCACCGCCGCTGGCGCGGAAGCCAGCGTGGCGGCCGCGGTGGCCGTGGCGCGCATGGTCTCCCGCACCACGGCGCGGGCGTCCGGCGCCGCAGGCAACGCGATGGTCTGCGCCGACGTCGAGGAGTTCTTCAGCGGGACCCGAGCCATCACCACCACCACGAGCAGAGAACAGGAAGAAGAAGAGGAGTTCAGATTGCCGGGCGCAATGGGGGAATGGAGGAGCTCAGATTTGTAGGCGGCGGCGGCGGGGGAGGCGGAGCCGCGGGGCTTCGGTTTCGTCGTTGGAGGACGTTGGAGTGCGGCGAGAAGGACGAAGGGAGGAGCGGAGAAATATATATATATATATATATATATATATATATATTTTTTTTTTTTCGTGGGCGGAGATGTAGAGTAGAGTGGGGAGAGGGAGCAGTTGCTACACTGTGGGAACAGGTTAAGCACCATGGCGCTCCGTGGTTTGGAGACTTTTGATTGGTTGGTAGCGGGATAGTTTCGCTTTTGATCGGATGGAGTACTGTTAAGATAACGAGTGAAGGGAGGGGCAGGTGATGCAGCGGATGTGGGTGCCACCCTGGCACCGGAGCGGGGTACGTGGCCGGTGGCTCTGAAAAAAGGGGCGTGTGTCAACATGGAGCTCCTTTTATGCAAGAGCAATTTCTCGTGGCAATTTACATTTATTTAGAAAATTATATAAAATATCAGATGATATGATTTTAAACTTGCTTATTAAGTTTTGCAGTCCAAATTCACCTTCCAAATTTTTTTTTGGAACTTAAAAGTCTCTTCCTTACAAAGTTTTGGTGAATTTATACAACTAAGATGATGGATATGTAGCTTACTAGATTAATGGCCATTTTCTCACGTATCATGAAGGTATGATCATTTTGATTGTATAGTAGCAAATTTAATGTTTGCATGTGTAATATATATATATATAACATGAAAAGTTACATTTTATTTAAAAAGAAAGTGAAATTTAGTACCATATCTTATCTCAATATAATCACACTAGTGAATCCACATAAATAAGTGAAACATATTACGCAATGTAGAACAAGCTAAATAAAAAGGAAATAAATTGGTTGGACTTTTTAGGATGACCTCTAAAACATGTCATCTAATATGGGACTAGGCCCAATATAAAACTCCTACAAACTTATCGAAAAATGTCAATTATGAGGAGTTAGATCCAGTCGGAAGACAGAGTTAATGACATGGGTGTTAAGTGATGAGACATCAGCACAATCCCCTGCCAATCTTTAATAAGGGAGGAGAAAGGAAAGAAAAAAAAAAACCAATCACTGACTTGCTAAATGAACTCCAAAACTAACTCCTGTTATTGGCAAACGATGACTTCTGTTGACGTTAATGCATTTTGTCTGGGACAATTTTTTTGAGAAATATTTATTATATATTTTTAAATGAGGTTCACTTCTATCTTTTCCTAGCTAATGCACTTGAGATCAAAACTTTCAAATACATTAAGAACTATAATAAATTTTTCTCCTTTTTAGAGCAACTTGTTGCAACGTCGTCTATTTCAAACACATAGACGGGATTCATAATGAAGTGATGTCTGTGGGTCCTATCCAACATGCATTTAGTGCAAGAGTTGATCCAGCGTCTTAGGATGAGCAACTAACTTTTCTCATTTTTATTCGTCGAATTGTATTTGATTAACATCAATTTCATATACAAAGGGTTGAGATCCGCAATGATGTGACATTTAGAAATCTTACTTTATATGTCATGCCCCGTCAATTTAGCAGCGGAATAAATCGGGGAGGCATGAACAACGTGTATGGTAACGTAAATTGCGCATATATTCCCAAATATCAGAGCATCTAATGAACAAGAATTGTAATAAACTCGTCATTTTATTGATAATTCATTTAAACTATTACAACCACTAATTCAGAGTCAAAACACAAGGCTCAATAGCATCATTACATTTGAAAATGATAACTAAGCAACTAACTAAACTAACTCTAGAGTACTGAGGACAATCCATCGCTATGACTCCATGACGCTCATCACTCCAGACCATTCCCGTTGATATGTGTAAGGTCATCATCTGACTTACCTGAAAACACAATATCAAGTAACGAAGGGTGAGCGATAACGCTCAGTAGGACTTAATATGTCGTGTAAACAAGCATACTTTAAGTGATTAATGTCTTGTAAAGCAGGTTAACTAGAGAGAACGATCAAGTATAGTTCAAGGAGTAATAGTACATGATAACAAGAGATTGATGGCATACTATATCAAAAGAATGATAGCATGCGATAACATATGAACGATAATATATTTTACAAGAGTACGACAAAACTAGGTTGATAGAGAAATGACCATATAACGAGATAGCGCGAAATGAGATAACGTGTAAAGAGATAACGTGTATGGTTGCACCACAGTGCACTCGAAGAGTACGGCAATAGTCGCTTTAGTATAGTAGTCGTTTCATGATAGTACAGTACGTCTGAACTCATCAGACTAATGCTATAATAGTCAGTGCTAGCACAGTAATAGCACTGAAATGATACAGTACGTCTGAACTCCTCAGACTAATAGTATAACAGTTAGATGTCTAGCCAAAATAGTATAGTCAGAACCGGTGCAATGCAGAACATCGTCAATAGCCCCTACAGGTATTTTTGGGTGGCTCTCTACCCCTAGGACTAGATTGGAGCCCCTCGGACACTCTCCGTGCCCTACACAGTATTCATTCAAGTCAGTAGGGTCACCGGACCCATATTATGGCGCTAGACAATCATGTATAGTACAAGCAATAGGAGCCATAACAGCTCAAGAGTCTCAAGTGAGTGCTAGATGAATAGACGAGATAGTAGAGTGAACGTGAATAGATGATAGTACAAGGATAGTATATGAGATAGGGGTGTAATCGTAAAACAACGATAAACCACGATAGTAACATGTTGCACAGCACCAGGTCGTGTGCCGGCAATCTAGTAGAAATCACATCCGCCCCACTAGCCGTGTTGTGTACATGAGCCAGATGGTCCGGCGTGATCACAAGATAAGAGAGATCTCACTAAGGGTGTTTGGATCGTACTGACCCCTAAGAGTGTAACGGGATTTTAAAGGGTACAACCAGCTCGTCGACTAAGGACGTGCGCCAAAGTCAAGAAGACTTATGGAGGTCTTGACAAGAAGTCCCTGGCCCAGTCGAGAGTATTCCTGGTGGAGAGGTGGTCCAAGTCAAGAGAAAGTGTGTAGAAAACTAGTCTGTCGTGCCTCGAGTGCTCGAAGGCAGAGGGATGCAATAACGGTGTACAAATCACGCGAATAAAACTAAGACATGTGTCATTTAAATAATAGAGAAATTAGATAATTAATTTCACTTAATTACCAGATACATTATTGAGTAATTTAATAGGGTCAAATGGCAAACACTAATGATATGTGTGTGCAAGTGTAGAGAGATCACGAGAATATGATAAGTCGTGCTCACGGCAAGAATTATTTAAATATTATTAAATAAAAATATTCAGATCGATTATTAAGATTAACAGTACATGGTTTAACTTGTACAAGGGTTACATGGCATATAAAGCAGGGATATGGGCACAAATAGAGGTTCTGGCCGCAAATCTTTAAATTGCGGCGACCTACCCGTCGCGATTCAAGTCGCGACGGGCGGCTCATACGCGATCCACAGACCAGGCCGGCCTGGCTCGGACTGGGAGGGAAACGCGGCGGCGCACCCCGCTGCGTTCCTGACGCGACCGGGTTGCCGGCCGCGACCCATCTGGTATCGCGGCAGGTCGCGCCGTCGCGATGTCAGAAGGGGTCCTGCCCTTTTCCTTTTTTCCAAGGCGATTTCTGTTTGACACAGGGTACTTGTAAATTCCATATAAAATCGCACAATGATCCAAAAATTACGAAACCAGTTTTAAATGAAAGTAGACACATAGATCTATCAACATATATGGTTAATTTGAAAATAGACAAGGTTTATGCTTGCTTTGATCGGGTTACATTTCTGTGACCTAAACATGCGCAGTCAAGTTTCAACGAATTAATTAACGATGGATACATGATGAAAATTATCAAAACCAAGGCGTT
Organism: Colocasia esculenta; assembly: GCA_014218235.1. Lineage (NCBI taxonomy): Eukaryota > Viridiplantae > Streptophyta > Magnoliopsida > Alismatales > Araceae > Colocasia > Colocasia esculenta. The sequence continues at coordinate 113,374,113 of CM024766.1, read as the reverse complement.
CGAAAGCTAACATGATGTAGTATTTATGATAATTTTCTCATAGTATGAAGTCAAGTATGCACGAGGTTCACAAGCAAACATGAAGGGTCGGGTGCATGGATCTGACAGAGATTCAAAGAATTAATTCTCCCTCATGGGAGATCGAAATAGAGTGAAACCAGTGGCGTTTGAAAGCTAACATGATTTAGTATTTATGAGAATTTTTTCATGGCAAGAGATCAAGTATACATGAGGTTTGAAAGCAATCATGAAGGGTCGGGTACATGGATCAGACAGAGATTCAACGAATTAATTCTCCCTCATGGGAGATCGAAATAAAGCGAAACCAATGGGCTTTTGCTCAGGAACATGAAGTCTTCTTAGGGTAATTTTTACACGAATTTGGCTTGAGAGATTACCTACCTTTCACGCGTTTAAGAAATCCTAGGGCTTGAAGATGAGGTAGAAGATGAAATCCTCTTGCTCCAAGCTTCTTCCTTCTTGCTCCTCTCGTCCTCAGCTCCTCTCTTCGTCCTCCAAAGTCCCAGCAACGAATGAGATTTGGTTGGGACGAATTAGAGGTGTATATGGTTGATTAAGAGTCCTATTTGTCTAAAACTCTTCACCTCCATTCAAACTCTACATTTCCTAATATATCTCCTTATTTCCTAGCATTATCCCACCTAATAGGACAGGGGAGAGGTCCAATTTCGTGGGTAATGATTTAGGATAGGATTATGACTCTTTTTAGGACATTTATAACCCTTTTTAGTATTTATCTTACCCTTATTTTATTTATTTATTAATTAATTCCGAATTTCCACATTTATCTCCCTCTATTCTAACATTTATCCACTAATTGGCTTGGGGAGAGATCTAATTTCATGGGTAATAAGTTAGGGTAAGTCTAGGATTCTTTTTAGGGATTTATATATGTCATTTATTATTTATCTTAACCCCTTTTTCTAATTATTAATATATTTAATACGAATTTCACTTAATTAACTCCCCTCTCATGATGAGCTCTTTTTATTTTGGCCCAACAATCCATGTTAGGTCCATTAACAAAACACATTACTAATTTGACTTAATAGGTATTGATTTAATTCCAATTATTCACCATTTGCTCTTATTTAAATATATTTATCACACTTATTCAAGTAACTTCATATTTTTAATTTGATTAAATATTATTCATGCCAATATTTCTAACCTTCATCATGTGGGCTCTTACTCTTGGCCCAAGAACTCGTGTGAGCTTATTTGTACAACCCATGTACTTACTTTACTTAATTTATTTTTAATTATCCTTTTATTAGAGAATTAATTCATGGGTCAAGATTGTCCATTGATCCATATATCATAATGGGCTATCGACCCATATTATTGAAAGTCTACCCACATATTTATTCTAATTTATAATCCACTTTGGCTCATAAAATAATGGACTCTCCGACTTATTACTTAATTACGATAATAAGTCGCGTAAACTCTTAAACTTGGTCTAAACGATTTTTTTGTGCCCAAATTTCATGATGGGTCATTAGAGAACATTATTTAAAGTATAACTATTATTTTTACGAAATTTTTATAGGGGTTTATACGCATGCAATAATGATGCGTACCTTTTTAACTACCTGAATTTATTAATAGATAAATTTTTTATTTATCTATAATTTTTAATTAATAAATTTTTCGGGATACTACATCCTCCCCCACTTAAAAAGAATTTGGTCCCCAAATTTATATGACATGATATTATTACCTATTTACTTTGAATATTTCTTTCCATCATCTCCCCCACTTATTTTGCTAACAAGAAAATAATATGAACTTCAAACTAAGGGTTTAGTAATGGTACATTGTCTACCTTTATTGACATGATTTGTATCCACAAGGGCATGTAATCGTCCTTGGCGTGGAGTTTGGTTCTTCTTTATTGGACAGTTGATGACTCGGTGGTGTTGACTTCCACAACGCAAGCATCTGCCCATTTCTTCCAACAGTTATCCATCTGATGCCCTGGTTTTTTACAAAATTTACAGAATTCCTTCCGTTTACTTCCCTTTTCATTCTCTAACTATCTACTGTATCTCTACCTTTATTATCATTGGAATAGTTAGCACGTTCCCTTTTCAACACCTTCTTCTTATAGATCCTTTCAAGAAGTCCTATAGTGTCCTCTACTATTTGAGCTCTCAATACCATGTCTGAATATGCTACAAGGTCTAGCGGAGCCAACTTTTCCCAGAACACAGGTCTCAACCCTTCTAAGAATCTCTTTGCCTTCATCTTTTCTGTACTTACCAAATGTGGTGCATATTGTGCTAGTCTTTCAAATTGTGCTTCATATTCTGCTACAGACATCATTCGTTGTTTTAACTCTACAAATTCATTTGCCTTCTTCTCACGAATCTTCGCGGAAAAATATTTGGTGTTGAAGAGTTCTAAAAATTCATCCCACTCTATGTTGATGTTGGGTAATCGTCGACTGGTAGCTTCCCACCAAGCTCTAGCATCGTGGTCCAATTGGAAGGTTGCCAGAAGGACTTTCTCCTGCTCTGAACATTGCATAACTCTAAAGATTCGTTCCATCACCTTCACCCAATTTTCAGCTTCATCGGGATCCGGAGTTCCATTAAACGTATGGGGATTCATTCGTTGGAAGTTCCCGTATAAATCTCCTGCCCCATTTCTTGCTCCTGCTTGAATCACGTTGTTAAGGACTTGAGTTAACCCTGTACGGTGCTTTGCAAGTCCCGCAATTGTGCATGCTCACCAGCCATCTCCACTAATCTCCTGCGAGCAATAACACTCAATTTATTTCCTTTTAAACTTTGGGTGCTAAGGTATTACTGAGTTGATATATATATATAAATGTATTTAAATCTTAACCATAGTTCTACCCAATTCTCACATAGGTATGGTGGTTTACTTAGACACATGTCATAGCAGTTCACCTAGAACATCCTAGACTTAAAATATCTTAATAAGGACATCCTAAGCTCTGATACCAACTGTCATGCCCCGCCAATTTAGCAGCGGAATAAATCAGGGAGGCATGAACAACGTGTATGGTAACGTAAATTGCGCATACATTCGCAAATATCAGAGCATCTAATGAACAAGAATTGCAATAAACTCGTCATTTTATTGATAATTCATCTAAACTATTACAACCACTAATTCAGAGCCAAAACACAAGGCTCAATAGCATCATTACATTTGGAAATGATAACTAAGCAACTAACTAAACTAACTCTAGGGTACTGAGGACAATCCATAGCTATGACTCCAGGACGCTCATCACTCCAGACCATTCCCGTTGATATGTGTAAGGTCATCATCTGACTTACCAGAAAACACAATATCAAATAACGAAGGGTGAGCGATAACGCTCAGTAGGACTTAATATCTCGTGTAAACAAGCATGCTTTAAGTGATTAATGTCTTGTAAAGCAAGTTAACTAGAGAGAACGATCAAGTATAGTTCAAGGAGTAATAGTACATGATAACAAGAGATTGATGGCATACTATATAAAAAGAATGATAGCATGCAATAACATGTGAACGATAATACATTTTACAAGAGTACGACAAAACTAAGTTGATAGAGAAATGACCATATAACGAGATAGCGTGAAATGAGATAACGTGTAAAGAGATAACGTGTATGGTTGCACCACAGTGCACAAGAAGAGTACGGCAATAGTCGCTTTAGTACAGTAGCCATTTCATGATAGTACAGTACGTCTGAACTCCTCAGACTAATGCTATAACAGTCAGTGCTAGCACAGTAATAGCACCGAAATGATACAGTACGTCTGAACTCCTCAGACTAATAGTATAACAGTTAGATGTCTAGCCAAAATAGTATAGTCAGAACCGGTGCAATGCAGAACACCGTCAATAGCCCCTGCAGGTATTTTCGAGTGGCTCTCTACCCCCAGGACTAGATTGGAGCCCCTCGGACACTCTCCGTGCCCTGCACAGTATGCATTCAAGTCAGTAGGGTCACTGGACCCATATTATGGCACTAGACAGTCATGTATAGTACAAGCAATAGGAGCCACAACAGCTCAAGAGTCTCAAGTGAGTTCTAGATGAATAGACGAGATAGTAGAGTGAACGTGAATAGATGATAGTACAAGGATAGTATATGAGATAGGGGTGTAATAGTAAAACAACGATAAACCACGATAGTAACATGTTGCACAGCACCAGGTCTTGTGCCGACAATCTAGTAGAAATCACATCCGCCCCACTAGCCGTGTTGTGTACACGAGCCAGATGGTCCGGCGTGATCACAAGATAAGAGAGATCTCACTAAGGCTGTTTGGATCGTACTAACCCCTAAGAGTGTAACGGGATTTTAAAGGGTACAACTAGCTCGTCGGCTAAGGACGTGTGCCAAAGCCAAGAAGACTTACGGAGGTCTTGACAAGAAGTCCCTGGCTCAGTCGAGAGTATTCCCGATGGAGAGGTGGTCCAAGTAAGAGAAAGTGTGTAGAAAACTAGTACGTCGTGCCTCGAGTGCTCGAAGGCAGAGAGATGCAATAACGGTGTACAAATCACGCGAATAAAATGAAGACATGTGTCATTTAAATAATAGAGAAATTAGAAAATTAATTTCACTTAATTACCAAATACATTATTGAGTAATTTAATAGGGTCAAATGGCAAACACTAATGATATGTGTGTGCAAGTGTAGAGAGATCATGAGAATATGATAAGTCGTGCTCACGGCAAGAATTATTTAAATATTATTAAATAAAAATATTCAGATCGATTATTAAAATTAACAGTACTGGTTTAACTTGTACAAGGATTACATGACATATAAAGTAGGGATATGGGCACAAATAGAGGTTCTGGCCGCAAATCTTTAAATCGCGGCGACCTACCCGTCGCGATTCAAGTCGCGACGGGCGGCTCAGGCGCGATCCACAGACCGGCCAGCCTGGCTCGGACCGAGAGGGAAACGCGGCGGCGCACCCCGCTGCATTCCTGACGCGACCGGGTTGCCGGCCACGACCCATCTGGTATCGCGGCGGGTCGCGCCGTCGCGATATCAGAAGGGGTCCTGCCCTTTTCCTTTTTTCCAGGGCGATTTCTGTTTGACACAGGGTACTTGTAAATTCCATATAAAATCGCACAATGATCCAAAAATCACGAAACTAGTTTTAAATGAAAGTAGACACATAGATCTATCAACATGTATGGTTAATTTGAAAATAGACAAGGTTTAGGCTTGCTTTGATCGGGCTACATTTCTGTGACCTAAACATGCGCAGTCAAGGTTCAACGAATTAATTAACAATGGATACATGATGAAAATTATCGAAACTAGAGGCGTTCGAAAGCTAACATGATGAAGTATTTATGAGAATTTTCTCATAGTATGAAAACAAGTATGCGCGAGGTTCACAAGTAAACATGAAGGGTTGGGTGCATGGATCTAACAGGGATTCAAAGAATTAATTCTCCCTCATGGGAGATTGAAATAGAGCGATACTAGGGGGTTTGAAAGATAACATGATGTAGTATTTATGATAATTTTTTCATGGCAAGAGATCAAGTATACACGAGGTTTGAAAGCAATCATGAAGGGTCGGGTACATGGATCAGACAGAGATTCAACGAATTAATTCTCCCTCATGGGAGATCGAAATAAAGCGAAACCAAATGGCTTTTGCTCAGAAACATGAAATCTTCCTATGGTAATTTTTACATGAATTTGGCTTGAGAGATTGCCTACCTTTCACACGTTTAAGAAATCCTAGGGCTTGAAGACGAGGTAGAAGATGAAATCCTCTTGCTCCAAGCTTCTGCCTTCTTGCTCCTCTCGTCCTCAGCTCCTCTCTTCGTCCTCCAAAGTCCCAGCAACGAAATGAGACTTGGTTGGGACGAATTAGAGGTGTATAAGGTTGATTAAGAGTCTTATTTGTCTAAAACTCTTCACCTCCATTCAAATTCTACATTTCCTAATATATCTCCTTATTTCCTAGCATTACTCCACCTAATAGGATAGGGGAGAGGTCCAATTTTGTGGGTAATGATTTAGGATAGGATTAAGATTCTTTTTAGGACATTTATAACCCTTTTTAGTATTTATTTTACCCTTAATTAATTTATTTATTAATTAACTCCGAATTTCCACATTTATCTCCCCCTATTCTAACATTTATCCACTAATTGGCTTGGGAGAGATCTAATTTCATGGGTAATAAGTTAGGGTAAGTCTAGGAGTACTCTTTTTAGGGATTTATATATGTCATTTATTATTTATCTTAACCCTTTTTTCTAATTATTAATATATTTAATACGAATTTCACTTAATTAACTCCCCTCTCATGATGGGCTCTTCTTATTTGGGCCCAACAATCCATGTTAGGTCCATTAACAAAGCACATTACTAATTTGACTTAATGGGTATTGATTTAATTCCAATTATTCACCCTTTGCTCTTATTTAAATATATTTATCACACTTATTTAAGTAACTTCATAATTTTAATTTGATTAAATATTATTCATGCCAATATTTCTAACCTTCATCATGTGGGCTCTTACTTTTAGCCCAATAACTCGTGTGAGCTTATTTGTACAACCCATGTACTTAATTTACTTAATTGATTTTTAATTATCCTTTTATTAGAGAATTAATTCATGGGCCAAGATTGTTCATTGGTCTATATATCACAATGAGCTATCGACCCATATTATTGAAAGTCTATCCACATATTTATTCTAATTTATAATCCACTTTGCCTCATAAAATAATGGGTTCTCCGACTTATTCCTTAATTACGATAATAAGTCGTGTAAATTCTTAAACTTGGTTTAAACGATTTTTCTGTCCTCAAATTTCATGATGGGTTATTAGAGAATATTATTTAAAGTATAACTATTATTTTTACGAAATTTTTATAGGGGTTTATACGTATGCAATAATGATGCGTACCTTTTTAAGTACCTGAATTTATTAATAGATAAAATTTTTATTTATCTATAATTTTTAATTAATAGATTTTTCGGGGTACTATATTATATATGTTTGGAGCAAGAGTTAGTCGAGCACCTTATGATAGGCAACTAACTTTTCTCTCTTCCTTTTTTACTTTTGAAAAAAAAAATGTACAATTTTGTTAGACAAATATGTATGTTTTTAAGAGAAAATTGAAAAATTCATGCCCATGGATTGTTTTCTATTCCTTTGTAAATATAAAAGCTCTATGTGAGATGTTTGTCCATGTGAGTAGGCGTGTCAATGGGTGGGCTTGGGTTGGTTCAATTCAAACTCAGTTCAACCCAACACTAAAATAACCCAACCCAAGTCCAACCCAAATTTAATGGATCAAAGTAAAATAAACTCATGCTAGTCCATTGGGACCCGTTTCAGCCCATCAAGCTAATATGTAAATAGATTCACTATTTTAATTTAGAGAGAACTATTGGTGTGGTGGAAACTAGTTTTTTTATTTAAGTATGTTTTTAATGCATGTGTAGGTATGGTGATTATTGATAGGTACGATGGTTATTGATGTCTCTTAGCCCAATGGGTTAACCCGAGTCCAACCCATCAAGTGATGGGTTTGACAAATGAGCTTCAAAAGAGATCCATGGGCTAACCCGAGTCCAACCCAAATTGAGTCTGGAGTGGACTGCCCATTGGGCTTCAAACTAACCCAGCCCATTGACACCCCTACATGTGAGTGAGCGGGTCTATAAACTTTGTACGTGCCAACGAGTGGAAAAAATCTTTGTTGTTGTCCTCATTAGTCTCTGTCATTCGATTCTATAATAAGAGTGCAACATTGTCTTGGTTAAGTTAATTGGACATTAGCGTTATCAATGTAGTAAAAAACTACATTACCCTTGGTTAATCACACTCAGCCTCTACTTACACTCTTTCTCCATCTTTGTCCCCCTCCCCGACAATGGTATTGCATACCCCCTGCCAGAGACATCTTTGCCTGCAAGACCTACCCAAGCTGTGAAGTTGTCCCCTGCAACCAATTCAAGGTGGCCTTCCATGCCGTAGAGCTTTGGATCATCGACCATGTCGTCCTCCTCATGGAGAATTCACTAGTTTTGGCAGCATCTATCGCAACTATGGCCACACTGACTTACACATTTTCATCATGTAGATTTGAGGAATAGAATTGGACGGGGTACGTAAGAGATGTTTGTTTGGTGTAGGGCTGCAAACGGATCTAAATTTTATTCGAATATGCTTCGAATTTGTATCTGGATCTTCGGATATTTATCCATTTACAGTATTTGGTGGGTCTTAAATGGATATTCATTTAAGATCGGTTTAATAAATAGAGCAGTTTCAGAATTATCGATATGCTCTGCTTAAAAGACCTTAGATCTAAGCAGTACTATTTTACTTTGATCTTCAGTTAAGGTTTGATAGTGATTTTTTAATGTATCGATATGTTATTAAATATTTAATATATATATATATATTTTTCTATTTTACATGTATATTAAAATATTATCTAATTTTATTAGATTATTATCCTCATGTGTATAGTGTTCGTATCTGCTCTATATTTAAAAGATATCTACCTAAAAAAGATCCTTTCCGTATCCGATTTTTATTCAGAGCGAATATAGATTGTCCAGATAATGTAAACAAACAGACATGGAATTGTCATACCCGCGCGTTTGCACCGGCAACGTTTGGAAACAATTCCACAAAATCTGATTATTTTCGGCCACAGCAAATTTCTCTAGGTTGTCTCACACATCCGAGCTTCCCAACACAAAATCTGATTATTTTCGGCCAAAGCGATTTTTAGTGGGAACCCAACACCCCCAGGATCCTACTAAAAATCCATAGCCATGATCAGACACCGGTGATCGACATAACATGTTCATAGGATTTCGAGAAATTCATCTGAAATTTGCACACCTTTTCATTTCAAAGAAACAAAATCCAAAGTCTCTAAATTCCTACAATCCTGGTTCATCACAACCAGAAGTTGCAGAGGAAAAAAAAGAAGAAAGAAAGAAAACAGGAACAAAGAGAATGTGCATGTGAACGTATGCTGCTGAGATTTTTGCTTCTTCATACGGCAGCAGGGGAGGGTTGGGGCTGATCCAGTGTAGGATCTTTGCCCTGTTGCTCATCCAGGGGAGAAGGCCCGTCGGCCGTGGCCTCCTGTGTCGTCGACACCGCACTCTGGGGCTACGCTTCGCGAGGACCTCAATGTTGCCATCCTAAAAAAAAAACAGTTAAATCTGACAATTGAATCTGACACGTGTCATCTTGTATGCGTGTTATTTTGAACGCGGCAACTGATACACCGACTGAGGACCTCGGTTGGATCGATCGGTAGAACTCTTGCTTAAAAAGCAGGAGGTCCCGAGTTTGATTCTTGGGGGGGCTTACTTGATCTACATGCAATCTTCGAGGTGTGTAGGTCTGGAGTTTTTCCGGTCAAGTGGGGTAAGGGCAATACAGGTACACGAAAAGTAGGAGCTGTCAAATCCTAATCTTAGAGTTCACGAACACCAATTCTTGAGTCCACAAAATCACACGGGACGAGATTTCCTTGTTATCAAAAAACAAAAAAACAAAACTGATACACCGACTTCACATTACATGCGTCTCAATATATGTGTCGACAGTAAGTTGACTAAACAATCAAAACAAAAACGTGATGGCCATGGACGGATGAGTGTATCCAGTGGGGTCACGTGACTCCACTGGATTTTTTTTATATATAGAAATTGCCATTTAAAGTGTAGATTTTGAGAAGTTTTAATATGAGAGTGACCCCATTGGAATTGATAGTGTCCGGTTCTAAGAGTTTATTTTATTAAAATATTTTTTTATTTTAAATATATATTTAAATTATTTATTTATAATATATAAATTATATAAATATTAAAAAAATAATTTGAGTGATCTTACTAAACAAAATTTCTACGTCCGTCTCTGGTGATGACTAAGGAGTCGCGTCCTCAAACAAACATCCATCTTGTCGTCTTTAAAAAACGACGGATCATTCTTCAAAATAATTTTACTGGTTAAAAAATCGGAAAGTTAGAGGCGTACAAAGATGGGGAAGAGAGGGGGAGGAGCAGGTGGAGATTTGTAATAATGTTTAGGAGAAATTAAATAAGTTAAGATATTCTAGATATTTTTATTTTCGTTGTTATCTTTTCATGAAATATACTCCAACTTGTTCATTTTTTTAACGGCTATGTATTAGATGATTTTTTTTTTTTACACACGAGTTAGAAAATTTTAGAAAAAAATAACTATATTTTTTTACTTGATTCTTTTTTGATTTGCCGAGGTGTCATATTAAAAGACAATCATATGGCCTTGGTCTACTGATAAGAGCATAGAAACGAAGGTCATCTACGAAATCTAACCCAATCTTTATCACAAGAACAGAGACAGGACCGTCCGTGCAACTGCCCAAACCGACGCCGCCACGAATCCCCGCAAAGATCTGCCCGCAGAGATCGTGAGCCGGCAGTGGCTCCCGCGCTCCGCGCGTGGCCACCGATGCCGCCGCTTGGTCGCGCACGCGCGCGGCGTCGCATTCCGTCCCCCGCTCCCTCAAATCGTCGTTCACCGCACGCATCAAACACGTCCGGGGCGCACGCTAATACGCCATCCACCTCCAAAGCCTCGGGTGTCCGCGGCGCACTGCGCCGATCAGCAGATTGTCGCACCTCGCACAACGCACGGGACAGAGTCTATAAGATAAGTCATGAACGGTAGGGCCTCGCAAAAATATCTTTCTTACATATTTATTTGCGAAAGAATAAAACTTTAAACTTACGTCATTTCGAAGTGCATTTCTGGATGCCCTTTCGTCTATCTCGCACCGTTCATTATATCATTATATAGTATTATGTTACATTTTTTTTTTAGTTTTGTAGTTTAATTTTTTATTTTAAAATTTATTTTTTTATTTATATTTTAACACCCAAATTTGATTCATTGCACCACTCTATCTATCACGTCAAAAATGGTGTCAAAAGATAACTTTGAACCCCCCAAAATAAAAATTTGAACCTTAAAATAAAAAATTAAGCTTAAAACTAAAAAAAAAGTGGCAAAATACGCCACAGTGAATCATGTGAGCTGCATAAGGGGATAAATAGACGTCCAAAATGCAGTTAGACGTGATGATGTTGTATTTATAAACGTGTATTAAGTTTTCCTCTTTACAAAATTGTGCCACTTTATTTTTTAACTATCTTTAGTAATTTTTTTTATAATTTTATGATATATTTATAGTTAACATTTACCTGAGCTCTGCACGAGTCGAGTCAACCTAACTCAACTTAATTTTTGATAACTCGAGTCAAATCGAATCTTCTCTTCAATCCCAATTAGATTGAAATTATTTCATTTCAAATTGGAATTTAATATTAAATCAAATATCAATTTTTATTAATATTTATATATTTAAAATAATGATAAATTTAAGGGTATGAGAATTTGTGCTTAAATTTATGTATATAATTATTTGTTAATATTTATAATATATATCATATAAAGTTAACATAATTATAATAAATTTGGTTATTTATAAAACCGAGTTGGACCGAATGGGATGTTCAAACTGAACCAAACCAATTTGTTTAGTTCAAATTTTCAATTTAAACCGAATATGCACAACCTCTGACATCTATTTAGGATAATAGATTTTGATAGCCCCATAAAATTAAACTTTTTAGATGAAAAATATCTTTATGAAAAGAAATAATTTTGGGGGACTCACTGGCGCTGAAAATAAATAACTTATGGGATATCGAAATATGAACAGCAGATGTACTTGTGCAAATAACACTGCAATGCAAGATAGATAAATTATTCAAATATTATAAAAATGAACAAGAAAAAGTAACTCTGCAAATAAATTTATAAAGAGGATAGTTTTACAAAGATCTATATGATGATATGATATTTATGATTAATTCTGATGCTGCACGCTTCTGTTCTCAACTATCCAAATCTTCATGGATATTTTATTCTGACTTTTATATGGCTGGTCATGTTCACATGTGCCCAAGAACTTATATCCACCCCATCCTTAGATTTTTTTTCTTTGTTTCTTTAAACCCATGAAAGATCTCTTGACCTGTCCTTTTATGATTAAATTAGATAGATTAGAGTATTAGATAAATCTAGCACTGATAGGTTCTTGTTAAATGGGAATATTTAGTCTGTTTATGCATATGAACATAGCTGATTAAGATTTGATTTATGTAACAATTTAATATTACACTCATGTTTGTTTAATAGTCGCCTTAAAAAGTGTATAAGGAGCGGTCAGATAGAAGGTTAATACTTTTTATGTACATTTAATGACCTGAATTTAAAATCTCGTCCCACATTACATATAACAAATAGTTTTCTTAAAACTTATATATTTTTTAAAACCTAAACATGATAATTCCTCAACTCAACTCTATCGCTCCATACATCAGACTCATCCAAATTTTATAAAAACGTAATACTTGCTACGATGTATCAGTAAGTATTTTATATGATTGTTCTATAAAATTGATAAAATATGAAATAGTCGAGAGAAAGAAGTAACAATACACTTATATGTTTGCCCCTGTCAAAAAAAAAAACACTTCTATGTTTGGAAAAAAATGGATCTTTCGTTTCCACTTCTAAAATACCAATGTTTGTGTGTCATAACTCTCTTCTTTATGAAATGTTCAGTTTTCATGATGTCAAGTGCCGATGTGATAGATCTTTTGTTATTAAGAGATGGAACTAGTAATTTAAAATCACACACATATATATATATATATATATATTATCAAAATTTATCACTTTCATGCAAATATAATTACACAAAAGAATACATAATATATCAATATTTAATGTGTAAGGATAAAGTTGGCATAACCCCATTAAAAAACACTCGCCAATTTTATCGAGATGAAAGAACGGAGGTTGCACCCAACCATGACCCTACTCTTCAACAGTTGCCCATGTGAGAGGAAGGGTGTAAGCCCTATCCATTAAAGCCCAATCCCTCTAACACTTTGAGTCTCCTAGACTAGAGTAGGTAGAAACAATCATTAAATCTGTTGTCTCCATACAATTCTTTCTTATCAAGATCGAGTTTTCAACCCCCCTCAGCCATAGTAAGGGCTCACCACCTTAGTGTCAACGATACAGACACACTTATGGGTAGGCACATCATGCGGTGACAAGATAGAGTTTCATCTACTATCTGACACGTATTTTGTAACGTCGCGCATTTTTCGGATCTCCGTGGATCCAGGTTTAGTGGGTTTGGTGGCCAATGTGTGGCCCATTAGTGCGTGTTTCAGGTGTTTGCGCGTTGTGAGGCTTTGTGGGCCTGCCGTTGGGCCCAAAGTGCTCACAGGTCTTGTGCATGTGAACGCGATAGGGGCATGCGTCGCGTTCTGAACGCGACAGCTCTGGGGGTCGCGTTCACGTTGCCGCTATTTGGTGGTCTTCGGCTGCATGGCTGCCGTGTGTCGCTCGCCGGGCGGTCAGCTGACGTCGGCTTTGGGAAGGCGACGGCCACCTGGGTCGCGATCAGGTCGCGGCGGTGGTGCACATCGCGATCCCAACCGCTGTGCTGTTCTTAAGAACCCCAGCTGAACAGAGCAGGGGAAGCTCTGCTCGGCCAGGGGGGGGGAGCTGCTACGGGATTTTCGGGCGATTCAAGGTTCTGGAGGTGCGTGGGGCGTGCTCTCGTCGCGAGGACGTCGCGTGGAGCGGGGGAAACGCTGAGGGACCTCCGGTTTTCGTGTTCTTTGTAAAGGTAGGGTGTTCTACCTTGATTTGTGTTGTGGATTGTAGGTTGGTTTGTTTATTGCTTTGAAAACAGTAGATACCATGCTAGGGTATCCATTAAAACATGTAAAACGTGAATTAAGCATGGTTTGAATGGTCTGGAATGGTAATCCGTGGAGTTCCTCCCGGATTAGGGTTTTCGCCTGCGAAGGCGACGGCCCAGGGTGTCGCGATCTGGTCGCGACAGCCCGCTCTGTCGCGTTAGGGTTTCTGTTGCGACGTTCATGTGGGTCGCGATCTGATGGCGGCCCAGGTTCTTATCGTGGTTTGTCGGGGTGTCGCAACCAGGTAGCGACAGTCCGACCTGTCGCGACAGGATTTCTTGTCGCACCTTGTCGTGGCGTCGCGATCAGAAGGCGGCCCTAGCCTCTGTCGCGATCGCAGCCGAGGATATTATTTTGTATGCTTTTGGTAATTTGAATATCCGGTTGGTGATATTTGTGGTGCATGGCAATGACAAGTGGAGCCAGTGCACTTGTTACACTCGTAGAGCGTATTGCTCACGTGGCGGGCATGTTTTACGTGGTTAATGTGTTATTTACATAATCAGCGAAGTGTTTACGTGATGTGAGTGTATGCATGGCATATACTCTATTGTAGCTCAGTGTTTAAGATTTTGTTGTAATAACTGGGGAGTGAGGTTCCTGTGTGAGCCTAGCCATGACTTTGTGGTGTTTGGGCAGTGAAGGTCATGTGTGAACCTAGCCCTGGTCTGTTGTTGTCCTTCAAGGAATATTATATTGATTTATGTGTTAAGTGGTATGTGTGTTGCCACGGAGGTCACGAGGTGGCCGATGTTAGGCTATAGTGTTATTATTATTATGGTTCATATATGTGTTTGTGTAGGTTAGCTTGTAGGTCACGAGTGACCAGGACAAGCTACTCCTCACACGTGTATCGTGGTTTTATAAACGTGTAAGTGTTATAATTTGTGCTAGCCGAGTGTGGTGGTCCGGCGCCTATTCCGAAATGCCTCTCTAGTCGGGTACCTCAGGTTCTTTGTGAGCCAGACACGTGTGTTTCTTGTGCTCGGGGTTTGTCCTGGTACTTGTGTCGTACCGTCGAGGTCTGTGTCATCTTCCTGGACACCCTCACTCATGAGTTTGAGTTGTACGTCCGGCTGAGGGAAAGACGGCAGTGGGACAGCGACTTCCCAGAGTTTGTTCTTTTGTCGCTTATAACGCGCTCGTAGTTGGGGGTACGGACACCAGTAGTCGACACTAGTCCCCAGCTAGTCCTGTTTTTCAGTGCCTCACTTTAGGGTGCTCCGGCCAGAGACCCTAGAGGTGCCAGTATGGATCTGCAGCTGTGTGTCTGCAGGTGTGGTGTTGGTTGGTCTCCACAGTTGTTTGACTTATTCTCGTGGAGCGGCAGTTGGACCTTTCGTCCGTGACTGCGAGGCTGAGAGGTTGTTCTTGTGTTGTGTTGTCCGGGTTGGATACTAGCCTGATCAGCCAGTAGTTCGTTCCCGTGTGGTGGCATCGCTCCTTTCCGACTTGTGCTTTGCCACTGGCTGTGGTTCGTGAGTTTGTGACTCGTAGTCGAGGTTTGACTCGTTCGAGGTGTGCCCTGTTGTTGGCACAGTTGTGACTGTGGTTGTGGCTTGTGGTGTGCCCGAGTGGTGGCACAGTTTTGGTTATGGTTGGTAAGTGTTGACTTACCAAATATGGTTTAGCTCGCTATGGTGTGCCCTGTTATGGCACTGATTTACTTGTGGTTTCCGTGCTGGTACCTTGTGGTAATAGGTACCTGTACCCAGTATGGGTAATGGTTTGTGGTGGTACGTCATATACCAGTCTATTCTGGTGTTGACGTGGAACTGTGTTTCGTGAAGGTCGTGTCGTGTGACCTTCCACTCAATGTGTTTTACCCTTCCTCGGGTAAGCTTCTGTACATGGTTTTCGTGTGTAAAGGATTGGCCATTGTAGCCAACCCTGCCATTCTGTGTGTGGCTTCCGACATATTGTGGTTTGGGGTATAAAGGGCCAGCTTTTGGTTAGCAGTCATGTTACCCGCGTACTTGAGACTCGCCTGTGAAGCTTATAGCCTAGGCAGTGATTTGCTTGTGCGGCTTATAACTTAAACGATTGGTTGTGACCGTGGTTTGCCTGCGAGGCTTGAGGCCTAGGCGTTACTGTTGTTGAGCGGACTAGTGGTGTGGAGCTAGTCCTGTTACTCCTTCTTACTTTTCGAGGCTGTGAATAATTAAAGTGTTTATATTTAATTGTAGTTTAAATTCAATTGTTGTGAGCATGAAATGGTTTGGCTATATGTGTGGCCAGTGAGACCCTTTGAGGTTGAGGTCTCTTCTGTTTAGTTGTTGTGGTTCTTGGGTGGCCCCTACTGAGCCTGTGACTTGTTGAGGCTCACTCCCCTATAGTTCTTTTCAGGGCTTGCCGTGTGTTTGGCTTGTAGCGACGTTGTAGCAGACTTGTACTACCAACAGTAGTGTAGTAGTTAGTGTTGTGTGAGCTTGTGCTCCCTCGGGATATGCCCCAGGTAGTTATACTTTTTAATTGGACATGTAATAATGTAATGTGACAGTTGTAAATTGTTATATGCATGTATGAGCACATGTATTTTCTTGTGTCTTATACTGTGTAGTTGTCTTTTATACTCTTACTGGACACGTGTGTGAGATATCCCTTGCGAGACTTTGGTCCGTTCGCGGGAGGCGGATCTGGATATGGAGCCTTATTGGGCATAAATATCCAGGGCCGTCACAGTTGGTATCAGAGCAATGTCCAGTTAGAATATGAAAAGACATTGAAAGTACAATGTTCCAATACATGGTTTAATGTCCACTGCTGGTAGTAAGTCTGCGATTTTGTGTGATATAAAGTGGTTTTTACGTGAGTTTTTGGCACGTAAACCGTGTGTTTCTGTTTGTTAAATTGACAGTTGTTAGCAGTTGTTGAAAGTTGATGTGATTAGAGGTGGTATAATCTGTGTGATTATACCAGCATGCTGATTTGTGATTGAACAGTTTGATTGTTAAAGATTCCCAGTTAAAGGAATTGAGGAGATTAATAAGTTTGGATATGGAATTCAGTAAGTTATAATGAGATACAGAGTTAGCAGAGACAGGTATATGGTAACAAGTGATGAGGAACATGTCAGTGTGTATGTCAGAAATGATTAAATGTGTAAAATATAGTTGAGAACCTCAGCAGAGGTATTGTGGCATCAGAGATCTGAGTCAGATGATATCAAGAAACAATGTGGATGAGAATGTGATTAATGTTACGAAGAGTTTGACATAATTAAGTAAGACAGATCAACTTTAAAAGAGATACTAGTACATAAAAGAGCAGTGATTTATGATAGATAAATTAAATATGTCTGAGATCAGAAATTAAGTATAGAAAGGATTAGTTAAATAAAGAAAGAAAGAAAAGAAAAATTAGTGTGCAATGAGATTTTTTGAGAATTGCATAAGAGGAATATTTAGTTGATGAATGACAGATTATGATGAATTTTTCAGAAAGAGCATTTAATGGAATAAGTGAAGCAGACAGAGCAAGTTGTTATATTTAAAGAAATTGGTATTTAAATTTGAGTTTTTGTTGTATTTTAAAGAAAGATATGAACGGTACAGTAAGATTAGTCATGCAGCATAATAAATAAGAGAAGAATTTTGCAGAAAAAAAAATATTATGATCAAAATGACTGGCAGTTTATATAAAGAAAAGATGTGGATCAGAGAAAGGAAGAATTTAGCAAATGATGAAGTGAATAAGATCAGATGAGTCAGGAAATGTCAGTCAGAGTTTGCATATTGGTGCAAAGAAATGATTCAATGGAGTAGAAATGGATTGTTTTTAAGATATTCCAGAGTTTGATGCAAGAGCAGGAACATATTAATTAAAGAATATTTGGACAGGTTATACAGTAAAATTATGAGATTAGCCAGAGAATGTCAGTAAAACAAGAAAGATATATGAAGAGCACAATATGTCAATAGCGGTTTAGAAGATTAGAAATTGCAGTAATATTTTCAGTATGAATTAATTGAATAAGATAATTTGAGAAGCAATTAAAGCCAGAAGAAAGTAATTGAAAGCAATAATGAGAACATAAATTGTGGAATATTTTGCAAAAAGTGTTCAGTGTGATCAGAGTAGCGCAGCGGAAGCAAGAAAGATTAATATTCACAGATTGTTCGAGGTTTGCTTGGATAAAGAGAAAGTGTAAAGTGTTACGCAGCGGGATAAAGAAATAGAGTTTATTATGGTTTTTAATCAGAGATGATTTAAAGCGATATGAGCAGCATAATATGAAAGGGCACGAAATTCAAAGATGGTGATTGGTTTTCTTTGAAGAGGTGTCAGTTGCGAATGTAAATACAGATAAGGCAGGATAACAGTTGGCAGTGATAAGTAGAAAAAGAAAATGACGGCATGAAAGAGTATTACAGTGTAAGATATTTGAGAAAGGTAAAGCGGTCTCGAAAGAAATTTTGCAAACACAGCCGGAAAATTGTGGAAGCAGGTTCAGTCTAAGGAGATAAAGCACCAATAGCAAGGTAGAATTTCTTATGGCTGAAAGGTAAAAGAAAGAGCGGTATACAATAATCGGGCAGTGCAACTATGAAATGAATTAAGGAAAAGGGGAAGCAGAGCAAGTGCAAAAAAAATGAATAGATTGAAACAGTTTTTCAGTCAGCGTAGATAATTTGAAAGGAAGATGCAGTAGAAGAGTATCTTACTTGCTCTATATACGGTTTTATTTCTTTTTAGGTGATAATCTGGTTTATTATAATTTGTTTTGAATATCGAGGACGATATTTCTTTTTAGGTGATAATAATGTAACGTCGCGCGTTTTTCGGATCCCCGTGGATACATGTTTAGTGGGTTTGGTGGCCAATGTGTGGCCCATTAGTGCGTGTTTCAGATGTTTGCGCGCGTTGTGAGGCTTTGTGGGCCGGCCATTGGGCCCAAAGTGCTCACAGGTCTTGTGCCTGTGAACGCGATAGGGGCATGCGTCGCGTTCTGAACGTGACAGCCCTGGGGGTCGCGTTCACGTTGCCGCTTGTTTGGCGGTCTTCGTCTGCATGGCTGCCGCGTGTCGCTCGCCGGGCGGTCAGCTGACGTCGGCCTTGGGAAGGCGACTGTCAACTGGGTCGCGATCAGGTCGCGGCAGTGGTGCACGTCGCGATCCCAACCGCTGTGCTGTTTTTAAGAACCCCAGCCGAACAGAGCAGGTGTGACGGAACGCCTCGGCCAAGCCCGTTAAACCAATAACGTACTTGATCCGAGTCCACCTCCCGCGAATGGGCCGAAGCCTCGCAAGGGATACCAAACCACAGTCCGTGTAAACACAAAGGAACACACCACATTTTATACATATGCCACAAGTTTACATAGCCAAATTTCCACAAAACTGAAAAGAAGTACAAGAGCCTGGGGCATACCCCGAGGTACAACTGAAGAAAGTAAACAACTAACTAAACTACACTGCACTACACTACACTGCTGGAGCTGCTACTACACAGCTGGAACTACTCCGCTGGAGGTACTGACCCTGCACTGCTACGGCGCGGCCCTGAACTGGACGACGGTCGTGAAACGTCCTCCTCGCCTACACCTGTGGGGGTAGGGGTGAGCCTCTCTAGTCACTGGCTCAGTAGGGAACTCCCCCAACACCGAGCAAACCAAAACCACAGGTACAGAAACAGTAAACAGTACCAACAATTTATAGAACAACTAAGCAAAATATTAAAGCTGTAAAAGTACTCACTGTCTGCCGACTACGAGAAACAACTGTAATAATTAAACGGCAAACCAGTACAGGTGTACAAGCTAAAGTAGAGACTGCCAAACACGAGCCACGTGAACTGGTTCGCGACACCAGTAACTGACTCGGACAAGCTAACACAGGTCTACCTCTCAGTCTCGCAGCCATGGACGAAAGGTCCAGCTGCCGCTCCACGTGAAAATGTCAAGTAACTGTGGAGACCAACCAAACACCACCACCTGCAGACCACACGGTCACAGGCCCATGCCTGGCACCTCTAGAGATCCTGGCCCGTAACTCTCTAGAGTGAGACACTGGAAAAGGACTAGCTGGGGTCTAGTACGTCTACTGGTGTCCGTACCCCCAACTACGAGCGCGCTACAAGTGACTAAAGACAAACACAAGTGTCACTGTCCCACTGTCGTCTTTCCCTCAGCCGGACGTGCAACTCAAACACAGAGTGAGGGTGTCCAGGTCAGACGACACAGACCTCGGCGGTACAACACAAGTACCGGGACAAAGCCCCGAGCTAACAGCCTGGCTCACAAAGAACCTGGGGCACCCAACTGGAGAGGTAACCACGGTAGGCGTCGTACTACTCGCCACGTACACAGAACCACGTGCACGTCACACACAAACCACGTGAAACCTCACATAAACCACAAGTAACAACGGTCCACTACACGTGAACCCAACTGGACTTGCGTAAACAACGCGCAGTCACGAAAGTAAGTAACTAACGGCATACCTTGTATGCTAAACAAGGAAACTACGTGCACTCAGTGCACCACAGGTGTCATCGCACATGCATTACCGATAAATACCATAATTAGCTATTTCAGTTTATACACATGCTGGCGGCAACATCGATTGCCGCTTACAGTATCTCGACGGCAAGGGATCTGGCCGTCTACATCCTGGCTGATGATCTGGCGCGACAAACGATGTTGACGCCAAGTTCTTCGGCCTCAAACCCTGCAGAAACCCTAATCCGAATCTACAGGTTTCCCAACCATTTTAACTACAGAAAAACATATAAAAGCAGTTCCTTTAACATGACAGAACTCAAAACAACCCATTACTGCATGTTTCATTCATTAAATTATTCAAACTACCCATTATCCCTACATGGTGCAATTTTATCCGAAAATGCACTATCATGCTAATTCAGATGGTTACGTCGTGTTTTAATGTTTCTACGGAGTTAACCGGGTTCGTCCCCTACCTCAAAACACGCTAGAACCTCCCACAATCTCCCGGTTCACGCCGAGCCCTCCGCGAGCTCCCACGGGAATTGCACCACGGTACGGCGTTTCCTCGCGCAATTCGGCGACGCCACGCGTTCCACGATCCTCCAAGCACCCTTCAGTACCTGTTGGAAGCTTAAGGAACACTGGGGCAACAAGCTGGGGCAAGAGGGATTGAGAACAGGGTAGGAAACCTGCCCTCGGGTGAGCCTATAACCTGCATCAATCTCAGGTTGGCGTCAACCCCCAAGCCGCCAATAGCAACCGCCACCTTAAACGTCCACATCCTGTGCCGCCAAGATCATGAAATCAACGGCCACATACATGGACGCCAACAGGTCAACGGCCACCCATGGCCGCCAACTCCAACTGAACTGCAGCAGGTCCTGTTTCATTTCAGGACCAAACCTGCATTCACCTGCTCAAACCACACATCCACACCATGCATTCCACACAACCAACTCACACTGGCCTCACAACGGCCTACACAACCAACACACACATGATCCGCATGGATCCGAAAAGCACACGACATTACATTACTATCATCTAAAAAGAAAATTTCGACCTCGAAATTCATAACACAACTCAAAAACCAACAATTTAAATATACACACTTTTACAAGCACTATCATCTAAAAAGAAAATACAAAGGATTACATAAACAGATAGGGATACCCTTTAACCATTTCCTCGGCTAACTCCCAGGTATCCTCACCACCCAACATATTTTCCCATCTCACTTTAACTAGCTCAATTTCTTTATTTCTCAGCTTCTTTATCTTTCGATCTGTGATCTGTACCGGGTATTCTGGCATAGTCATATCCGGCCTCAGGTCACCACCTTGATATCTGATTATTTGAGCTGGATCTTCAATGCATTTTCTTAACATAGAAACATGAAATACATTATGAACATCCGCAAAATCTGCTGGCAAATCCAGCCTATAAGCTGTTTCCCCAATCCTTTCTAACACTTGGAAGGGTCCCACATACCTTGGACTCAACTTCCCAGTCTTGCCAAACCTCATAATACCTTTACTCGGGGAAACTCTAAAAAAAAACAAAATCTCCCACTTCAAACTGAAGTGGTCTCCTCCGAACATCTGCATAACTTTTTTGCCTGCTTTGAGCTGCCTGAAATTTCTCTTAATAAGCTTTACCACTTCCGTGGTTTGCTGAATCAATTCAGGACCCACTAATTGCCTCTCTCCCACTTCATGCCAGTTCAATGGGGTTCTACATGGCCTTCCATATAAAAACTTCATACGGTGCCATTCCAAGACTGGTATGATAACTATTATTGTAGGCAAACTCAACCATTCCCAAATGATGCTCCCAGCTACCTCCCCAAACTAAACAATAAGCTCGCAACATATCTTCAATTGTCTGGATAGTCATCTCTGTCTGACCATCTATCTGGGGATGATAAGCGGAGCTATACCTCAGCTCAGAACCAATTACTCTTTGCAGACTTCTCCAAAAACCAGAAGTAAATCTTGGATCTCTATCTGACACAATAGTCTTCGGAATACCATGCAGTGGAACAATTCTTTCAACATAAATATTTGCCAATCTGTCCACTGTCCAAGACATACTTACTGCCACTAATCTGCATACCTTGGTTAATCTGTCAATAAATACCCATATTCCATTATGCCCTAAACTCGACCTTGGTAAACCTGCCACAAAGTCCATAGCAATGTCATCCCATTTCCACTGCGGAATGGGCAATGCTTGCAATAGACCTCCAGGCTTCTGATGCTCTGCTTTAATCTGTTGACAGATAGCACACCTTGCAACAAATTCTGATATTTCTTTCTTCATATGAGGCCACCAAAAATGCTTTCTCAAATCATGGTACATTTTAGTACTACCCGGATGGATAGTGTACCTAGATTTATGAGCCTCTTCCAGCACTCGCTGCTTCACCTCTCTTTCTGCAGGAACAAACAACCTGCCTCGGAGCCTGACCACACAATTATCATCAATAGAAACTCCTTCCATTTTCACAATTTCAGGCAAACTTGCATCTGCTCTCTGAGCCTCTATAATCTGCCAATACAAAGACGGCTCTACAACACTAGCAGCTAGAATCGCCCGACGCTGACTACTGGGCACATACAAAGAGTTCTCCACTACCTCTTCATACAACTTCCATTCCTTAATCATCATCAGATTCATATATGCTTTTCTGCTCAAGGCATCTGCTACAACATTGGCCTTACCCGGATGGTAAGCCAAACTGAAATCATAATCTTTCAAATATTCAATTCATCTGCGCTGGCGAAGGTTAAATCTTTCTGCGAGAAGATATACTTCAAGCTTTTATGATCTGTAAAGATCTCAAATCTCTCGCCATACAGATAATGCCTCCACATTTTCAAAGCAAATACAACTGCTGTTATTCTAAATCATGAGTGGGGTAATTCTCCTCTGCTGGTTTCAATTGTCTGGACGCATAAGCTATTACTTTACCATACTGCATAAGCACTGCGCCAAGTCCTTTCCTTGAAGCATCAGTATACAACACAAAACCACCACTCCCTGCCGGTAATGTCAATATAGGTGCTGATGTAAGTCTTTTCTTCAATTCCATAAAACTTCACTGACATTCACTGGACCACACAAAAGGCACATCCTTTCTAGTCAATTTAGTCATAGGTGCTGCAATCTTAGAAAAATCTTGAATAAAGCGCCTATAATAACCTGCCAATCCCAGAAAAACTTCTAATCTCAGTTATTGTCTTAGGCACTTCCCATCTCATCACTGCTTCCACTTACTTGGATCCACTGCTACTCCTTTAGCTGAGATAACATGACCCAGAAACTGAATCTCTTTCAACCAAAATTCACACTTACTGAATTTAGCAAACAACTGGTTATCTCTTAACAATTGCAGAGTAAACCTCAAATGAGCTGCATGCTCTTCTTCAGATGCTGAATAAATTAGAATATCATCAATAAAGACCACAATGAATTGGTCTAAATACGGATGAAAAATTCTATTCATCAGATCCATATAAAACCTGCAGGAGCATTAGTCAACCAAAAGGCATAACCACAAACTCAAAGTGACCATATCTAGTTCTGAAAGCTGTCTTATCTATATCTTTTCTTGATTCTCAACTGATGGTACCCAACCTCAAATCAATTTTAGAAAACACTTTCACTGATTGCAACTGATCAAACAGATCATCTATTCTTGGCAACGGGTACTTATTCTTAATGGTCACATCATTTAACTTCTATAATCAATACACACATTCGAAAACTTCATCTTTCTTTTCACAAAAAACCGGCGCTCCCCACGGAGAATGACTCGGTCTAATAAAACCTTTCTGCAAAAACTCTTCTAACTGCTTTTCAACTCTTTAAGTTCTGCTGGTGCCATCCGATATGGAGCTTTAGAAATCGGCATGGTACCTGGCAGCAACTCAATGGTAAAGTCCACCTCTCTATGTGGAGCTAAACCGGGCAAATCTTCAGGAAAAACATCAGCAAATTCCCTAACCACGGGAACTGCTTCCATTGGTTGACTGGCTTCTACCAAACTTACTGAGGCTAAATAGGCCACACATCCATCATTTATCAACTTTCTAGCTTTAATTGCAGAAATTATAAACTTGAAGGTATAAAAAGGCATACCTTGATATTTAAATACTGCACCATTAGGATGACAAAATCTGATCCTTTTCTTTCTGCAATCTAACATTGCTCCATACATTTCAAGTCAATCCATACCCAAAATAATATCATAATCTGACAACTGCAGGGCATACAATCGACCCGGCATCTGGTTCCCTTCAATCATAACAGGAGCTTCATCTATATAGCTCGAAGTGAGCAAGAACTCACCTGAAGGAACCTCCACTACTAACTCACAGGTCTTCTCTTCTAGAGGATGAGCTATACAATCCAGAAATTCTTCGGAAATGAAAGAATGAGAGGCACCCGAATCAAACAAGACTCTTGCTGAATAATTATAAAGAGGTAAATTACATTCTATCATGTTTGATGCCTCTGCCTGGGCTCGGGTGATAGCCATAACCCGGCCTCTTCCTCGCTGCTGCGGTACTCCTCTGCCACGACCTGCCTGTGGCTGCTGAAACTGCTGAGGTTGCTGCTGCTGCACACCTCTTTCATAACCATACTCTCTCGCATAGGGACAATTGCGGATCAAATGTCCCGGCTGATTACAATTATAGCATCTATATCCAGGTGGAACAATAGGCTGTCTGGCAGTACTCTGCTGAGACTCCTCCACCTCAGGCCTACCTCGGCCTTGCTGAACTGCGGACGACCCCATCCTCTTCCTTTTCCTTTAAGTGCTTGCTTCAATTTCTGGCCCCATTTCCCGAAACCAGATGAAGAAGGTCCTGCGGTGCTTTACCTCCTTACTTGCACCCACTGACTGCTGCGGTAGCGGAAACTACCTGAACCTGACTCGCCCACCTGTCGAGTCCGAATAGAACTCTTCTAACGTAGCTCTTCCACTGTCTTGCACATGAGAGGTACTATCGCATCCTGCAATTCCACTCTCAAACCTCTGATAAAATACTCGACCATCATATTATTATCTGAAAACATAAGGCGCATAACGGCTAAGTGCCATAAATCTCATCTGGTACTCTAAAACTGAAGAGTTACCTTGCTGGAGAGTCCGAAATTGCTCTCTTTTTACTTGCTACACTTGGATCGGAAAGAATGTATCATTAAATACATCAAGGAATTCTGACCAAGTGATGGCCTCCTCTGTCCTACCTGCAAATGTGGTCTGCATCTTCAATCGCCACCATTCTAATGCAAAACCTCTCAACTGATAAGTAGCTAACACCACTCTATCTGCTGCAGGACACCTCATAGTCGCAAAAACTCTTTCGATCTCATGAACCCAGTGCTCTGCTGTATCTGGATTCGGCCCTCCTGAATAAGTAGGTGGCTGCAATCTCAGAAACTTTTCAACTTGCATCACTGGTTCTTCCGCTAATAACACTGGCGGTGGCACAGGTGCTACAAAAGGCACCTCCACTCTTGGCGGAACTGGAGCAACAGGTACAGCCTCTCCATCTCCAGGTGGCACTGCAACTGGTGGTACTGGCGCCTGCTGATCCATCCTTGCCCGAATATCCGTGAGGCTTTCCCAGATTCTTTCAATCATACGCTGGGTGCTTTCCTCCGGATCATCTCCTCCACCACCCCAATCTCTTCTATCAGCCATTCCAGCAAATTCTACATACACGAAACACCAAGCAAAAATCAAAACAACAAATTATCAAAAACCAGGGTCCCTACCAGCAGTGTACAAAGACCGAAATAAGGCTATGTATTTTTTTCTAGTTTCCTTATATTAACACGGACCTTGCTCTGATACCAACTGTGACGGAACGCCTCGGCCAAGCCCGTTAAACCAATAACGTACTTGATCCGAGTCCGCCTCCCGCGAACGGGCCGAAGCCTTGCAAGGGATACCAAACCACAGTCCGTGTAAACACAAAGGAACACACCACATTTTATACATATGCCACAAGTTTACATAGCCAAATTTCCACAAAACTGAAAAGAAGTACAAGAGCCTGGGGCATACCCCGAGGTACAACTGAAGAAAGTAAACAACTAACTAAAC
The DNA here is from genome assembly GCA_014218235.1 of Colocasia esculenta. Classification (NCBI taxonomy): domain Eukaryota; kingdom Viridiplantae; phylum Streptophyta; class Magnoliopsida; order Alismatales; family Araceae; genus Colocasia; species Colocasia esculenta. Next base: position 113,347,699 of record CM024766.1, on the reverse strand, counting down.
TACACTACACTACACTGCTGGAGCTGCTACTACACAGCTGGAACTACTCGCTGGAGGTACTGACCCTGCACCGCTACGGCGCGGCCCTGATCTGGACGACGGTCGTGAAACGTCTCCTCGCTCTACACCTGTGGGGGTAGGGGTGAGCCTCTCTAGTCACTGGCTCAGTAGGGAACTCCCCAACAGAGCAAACCAAAACCACAGGTACGGAAACAGTAAACAGTACCAACAATTTATAGAACAGCTAAGCAGAATATTAAAGCTGTAAAAGTACTCACCGTCTGCCGACTACGAGAAACAACTGTAATAATTAAACGGCAAACCAGTACAGTGTACAAGCTAAAGTAGAGACTGCCAAACACGAGCCACGTGAACTGGTTCGCGACACCAGTAACTGACTCGGACAAGCTAACACAGGTCTACCTCTCAGTCTCGCAGCCACGGACGAAAGGTCCAGCTGCCGCTCCACGTGAAAAGGTCAAGTAACTGTGGAGACCAACCAAACACCACCACCTGCAGACCACACGGTCACAGGCCCATGCCTGGCACCTCTAGAGATCCTGGCCCGGAACTCTCTAGAGTGAGACACTGGAAAAGGACTAGCTGGGGTCCAGTACGTCTACTGGTGTCCGTACCCCCAACTACGAGCGCGCTACAAGTGACTAAAGACAAACACAAGTGTCACTGTCCCACTGTCGTCTTTCCCTCAGCCGGACGTGCAACTCAAACACAGAGTGAGGGTGTCCAGGTCAGACGACACAGACCTCGGCGGTACAACACAAGTACCGGGACAAAGCCCCGAGCTAACAGCCTAGATCACAAAGAACCTGGGGCACCCAACTGGAGAGGTAACCACGGTAGGCGTCGTACTACTCGCCACGTACACAGAACCACGTGCACGTCACACACAAACCACGTGAAACCTCACGTAAACCACAAGTAACAACAGTCCACTACACGTGAACCCAACTGGACTTGCGTAAACAACGCGCAGTCACGAAAGTAAGTAACTAACTGCATACCTTGTATGCTAAACAAGGAAACTACGTGCACTCAGTGCACCACAGGTGTCATCGCACATGCATTACCGATAAATACCATAATTAGCTATTTCAGTTTATACACATGCTGGCGGCAACATCGATTGCCGCTTACAGTATCTCGACGGCAAGGGATCTGGCCGTCTACATCCTGGCTGATGATCTTGGCGACAAACGATGTTGACGCCAAGTTCTTTGGCCTCAAACCCTGCAGAAACCCTAATCCGAATCTACAGGTTTCCCAACCATTTTAACTACAGAAAAACATATAAAAGCAGTTCCTTTAACATGGCAGAACTCAAAACAACCCATTACTGCATGTTTCATTCATTAAATTATTCAAACTACCCATTATCCCCACATGGTGCAATTTTATCCGAAAATGCACTATCATGCTAATTCAGATGGTTACGTCGCGTTTTAATGTTTCTACGGAGTTAACCAGGTTCGTCCCCTACCTCAAAACACGCTAGAACCTCCCACAATCTCCCGGTTCACGCCGAGCCCTCCGCGAGCTCCCACGAGAATTGCACCACGATACGGCGTTTCCTCGCGCAATTCGGCGACGCCACGCGTTCCACGATCCTCCAAGCACCCTTCAGTACCTGTTGGAAGCTTAAGGAACACTGGGGCAACAAGCTGGGGCAAGAGGGATTGAGAACAGGGTAGGAAACCTGCCCTCGGGTGAGCCTATAACCTGCATCAATCTCAGGTTGGCGTCAACCCCCAAGCCGCCAATAGCAACCGCCACCTTAAACGTCCACATCCTGTGCCGCCAAGATCATGAAATCAATAGCCACATACATGGACGCCAACAGGTCAACGGCCACCCATGGCCGCCAACTCCAATTGAACTGCAGCAGGTCCTGTTTCATTTCAGGACCAAACCTGCACTTCACCTGCTCAAACCACACATCCACACCATGCATTCCACACAACAAACTCACACTAGCCTCACAACGGCCTACACAACCAACACACACATGATCCGCATGGATCCGAAAAGCACACGACATTACAGCAGGGGAAGCTCTGCTCGGCCAGGGGGGGAGCTGCTGCGGGATTTCCAGGCGATTCAAGGTTCTGGAGGTGCGTGGGGCGTGCTCTCGCCGCGAAGACGTCGCGTGGAGCGGGGGAAACGCCGAGGGACCTCCGGTTTTCGTGTTCTTTGTAAAGGTAGGGTGTTCTACCTTGATTTGTGTTGTGGATTGTAGGTTGGTTTGTTTATTGCTTTGAAAACAGTAGATACCATGCTAGGGTATCTATTAAAGCATGTAAAACGTGAATTAAGCATGGTTTGAATGGTCTGGAATGGTAATCCGTAGAGTTCCTCCCGGATTAGGGTTTTCGCCTGCGAAGGCGACGGCCCAGGGTGTCGCGACCTGGTCGCGACAGCCCGCTCTGTCGCGTTAGGGTTTCTGTTGCGACGTTCATGTGGGTCGCGATCTGATGGCGGCCCAGGTTCTTATCATGGTTTGTCGGGGTGTCGCGACCAGGTAGCGACAGTCCGACCTGTCGCGACATGATTTCTTGTCGCGCCTTGTCGTGGCGTCGCGATCAGAAGGCGGCCCTAGTCTCTGTCACGATCGCAGCCGAGGATAATTTTGTATGCTTTTGGTAATTTGAATATCGTTGGTGATATTTGTGGTGCATGGCAATGACAAGTGAAGCCAGTGCACTTGTTACACTCGTAGAGCGTATTGCCACGTGGCGGGCATGTTTACGTGGTTAATGGTTTACATAATCAACGAAGTGTTTACGTGATGTGAGTGTATGCATGGATACTCTATTGGGCTTAGTGTTTAAGGTTTTGATGTAATAACTGGGCAGCGAGGTTCCGTATGAGCCTAGCCATGACTTTGTGGTGTTTGGGCAGTGAAGGTCATGTGTGAACCTAGCCTGGTCTGTTGTTGTCCTTCAAGGAATATTATATTGATTTATGTGTTAAGTGGTATGTGTGTTGCCACGGAGGTCACGAGGTGGCCGATGTAGGCTATAGTGTTATTATTATTATGGTTCATATATGTGTTTGTGTAGGTTAGCTTGTAGGTCACGAGTGACCAGGACAAGCTACTCCTCACACGTGTATCGTGGTTTTATAAACGTGTAAGTGTTATAATTGTGCTAGCCGAGTGTGGTGGTCCGGCGCTATTCCGAAATGCCTCTCTAGTCGGGTACCTCAGGTCTTTGTGAGCCAGGCACGGTGTGTTCTTGTGCTCGGGGTTTGTCCTGGTACTTGTGTCGTACCGTCGAGGTCTGTGTCGTTTTTCGGACATCCTCACTCCCAAGTTTGAGTTGTACGTCCGGCTGAGGGAAAGACAGCAGTGGGACAGCGACTTCCCATAGTTTGTTCTTTTGTCGCTTGTAGCGCGCTCGTAGTTGGGGGTACGGACACCAGTAGTCGACACTGATCCCCAGCTAGTCTTGTTTTCCAGTGCCTCACTTTAGGGTGCTCCGACCAGAGACCCTAGAGGTGCCAGGCATGGACTTGCAGCTGTGGGTCTGCAGGTGTGGTGTTGGTTGGTCTCCACAGTTGTTTGATGTTCTCGTGGAGCGGCAGTTGGACCTTTCGTCTGTGATGCGAGGCTGCTGAGAGGTTGTTCTTGTGTTGTGTTGTCCGGGTTGGATACTGGCCTGCTCAGCCAGTAGTTCGTTCCGTGTGGTGGCGTCGCTCCTTTCCGAGTCGTGCTTTGCCACTGGCTGTGGTTCGTGAGTTTGCGATTCGTAGTCGAGGTTTGACTCGTTCGAGGTGTGCCCTGGTGTTGCCACAGTTGTGACTGTGGTTGTGGCTTGTGGTGTGCCCGAGTGGTGGCACAATTTTGGTTATGGTTGGTAAGTGTTGACTTACCAAATGTGGTTTAGCTCGCTATGGTGTGCCCTGTTACGACACTGGTTTACTTGTGGTTTCCGTGCTGGTACTTGTGGTAATAGGTACCTGTACCCAGTATGGGTAATGGTTTGTGGTGGTACGTCGTATACCAGTCTATTCTGGTGTTGACGTGGAACGTGTTTCGTGAAGTCGTGTCGTGTGACCTTTCATCAATGTGTTTTACCCTTCCTCGGGTAAGCTTCTGTACATGGTTTTCGTGTGTAAAGGATTGACCATTGTAGCCAACCCTGCCATTCTGTGTGTGGCTTCCGACATATTGTGGTTTGGGTATAAAGGGCCAGCTTTTGGTTAGCAGTCATGTTACCGCGTGCTTGAGACTCGCCCGTGAAGTATAGCTAGGCAGTGATTTGCTTGTGCAGCTTATAACTTAAACGATTGCTTGTGACCGTAGTTTGCCTGTGAGGCTTGAGGCCTAGGCGTTACTGTTGTTGAGCGGACTAGTGGTGTGGAGCTAGTCCTGTTACTCCTTCTTACTTTTCGAGGCTGTGAATAATTAAAGTGTTTATATTTATTGTAGTTTAAATTCAATTGTTGTGAGCATGAAATGGTTTGACTATATGTGTGGCCAGTGAGACCCCTTGAGGTTGAGATCTTTTCTGTTTAGTTGTTGTGGTTCTTGGGTGGTCCCTACTGAGTCTGTGACTTGTTGAGGCTCACTCCTCTACAGTTCTTTTCAGGGCTTACCGTGTGTTTGGCTTGTAGCTTCGTTGTAGCAGACTTGTACCACCAACAGTAGTGTAGTAGTTAGTGTTGTGTGAGCTTGTGCTCTCTCGGAGTATGCCCTAGGTAGTTGTACTTTTTAATTGGACATGTAATAATGTAATGTGACAGTTGTAAATTGTTATATGCAGGTATGAGCACATGTACTTTCTTGTGTCTTATACTGTGTAGTTGTCTTTTATACTCTTACTGGACACGTGTGTGAGATATCCCTTGCGAGACTTTGATCCGTTCGCGGGAGGCGGATCTAAATATGGAGTCTTATTGGACATAAATATCTAGAGCCATCACATATTTATTTTACCAAGAGTTGACCTCTCTATTAACTCAACTCATCCTCTCTTCTTCATAGACCAATAGTGACAACATTGCTCAAGGGCATTGCTTCACAAAATAGAGGAGGCAATACTCCATCCCCTCTTTAATGATATGGCTCCCAAAGAGAGAGAATATACACAAAGAACTCTCAACACACGTTTAAAAAAAGAGGATGAATCGACAAGACCATAAGAGGAGTGTCCCAACTCTTGACCTTTCTCTCTCCTTTTATTTTAGTTTCGGCCAATTCCATGGTTTGAATGTGAGAGAATTCTCTCTTAAAATTACTCTCGAAACCTCTCGACCATTCTCATTTTGACTACAAGTGCGCGTAATATTTTTCCCTATCAACAAATTCAAAAACTTGTTGAGATAGAACGGTGGGAGCTCATGAATGGTCTTTCAACCTTTATATTTAATGTACACATAAATACACTATTTATATGAAATCTGAATCATATATATATTTTTCTGAACAAGTAACGTGATGATCTAATCTACCAAATTTATTTCCTACTTCAACGTTTCATTGCCCAGTGGGAGAGGAGGTCAACGTTAGACTTGGGTGGCACTGCGCCAGGGCACACAGGATTATTCGTCATCCCTTTCTCTCATCTCGCCTCCATCGGAGCTCCCCACCTTCCTCCCGTATAAATACCGAGGGGGACCCTCTCGGCGACCACCCCCCCCTTCCCCTTTTCTCGGCAAATTGCAGGCTTTCTCGTCCTTTCTTCACAGTCTCCTCCCCATCTCCTCCGACCTCTCCCGCCATGTCCGGCGTCCTCCGGTGGAAGAAATTGAGGGATGCCGCGGCGCGGGCCGCCCGAGGTGCCGCCCCCGCCCCGCGCTACCGCTTCTCCCAGCGCCACCCGATCAGCACCCGCTACAGCAGCCTCCACGTCTCCGCCTGCGCCGGGGGGCACCGCCACCAGCAACAGCGCCGCAAGTGGGAGGGGGGGCCCTCCTCCGACGAGTTCCAGACCCGCAGGATCAGGGCCGAGGCCAGCTGCCCCCGCTGCTCCGTCCACATGGACGTCCTCTTCCACAACCGCTCCCCGCCTGCCCTTGCCGGGGCCGCCGACCGCGTGGGCGGGTATCAGGCCGTGAATTTGTGCCCGAATTGCAGGACGGCGTACTACTTCCGCCCGCACAGGATGGTGCCGCTGCAGGGGACCTTCGTGGAGATCGGGCGGTTGAAGAATTGGGACCTGCTCGAGAGGGGGGAGAGCGGCGGCGGGGGCCAGGGAGGCGGGGCGGGCGAGGACTTTGGAAACAGGGTTAGGGTCTCGTTCTGGGAGACGCTCAGGTCGATGTACGCTGGTGAGCCGCCGGAGAATTGGCCGACCGTGCCGGGGGCGGCGCCTCCTGGGGGAAACAACGGTCTGGCTGTACATACTCCCCCTGGCCCGCCGTTCCCTCCTAACCTGAACGTTGTGAGGTTGTCCGGCCCCGGTGGTGGTGGGGGCTCTAGTGGTGGGGCTGGTGGTGGTGGTGCGGCTGGAGGGGCCGGTGGATTCGGCACGAACGATGATTGGGGCGGGTCCAAGTTGGGGAAGGATTTGCCGACGCCCAAGGAGATATGTAAAGGACTCGACAAGTTTGTGATTGGACAAGAGCGCGCCAAAAAGGTGACTTCTTTGTTTGTGTAGCTCAGCTAAATTCGGAAATTGTTGACGATGCATGTGATTTTTGCACGATTATGAGCAGTTTTCTGTTAAGTAAGATTTTAAGATCTTATTCTGTATGCTCCTGAATCCTGAATCCTGAGAAAACATGGTCTCTTGTACCTTTTATTTATATTTCCTTTTTGGTTTAACCTTCATCTTCGTATCTTTTGGAATTGATTTTTTAGGTGTAGTTTCTTAATACGTCATGAACAAGGGACAAATTATACTAAAGGATTATCTTTTGGCTTAAAGATTGACTCGTGCTAGCCTTCAGTGATACTTTTTCTGAGAAAAGTATCTTCTTTCATTGCACTGGGATTCCTTGATAATAGAATAAAGTGAGGTTATGGGGAGCTAGATAATGGAACATCAAGGAATGTCTAAAGCACATAGCGGAGCTAGACAATTGGACATCGGGGAATTTGTAACCATAAAGAAAATATTAGATTTAGAGGAGCTTACATTTTCAGCCTATGTTTCATCTCTTTGAAACTCTGTTTGCTGGCCTGGATCCTGGGCTGCCGGCAATCATCCTGTGTGCCTCCAAGGAGTTTGCTGCACAGGTCATTTCCACGTCAGGTGTCCCTTTTCAAAAATTTGGGTCGTCTGGGTGTTTGATGTGAGACCACAACATGCTTTTGTATTACTTAATAGTTACCAGAAGCTTCCCAATCTTGCTCATTTTGCCAACATCTTTATGTCCTAAAACCTAGGGCACTGGTGAATATTAGAAAAGCATGTGAGATTAGGACTTGAGAGAATAATCATGAGGACAGTAGGTGAGATTGATTGCAACAACTATACTGTAAATAATTACATACGTACTGCAGGTGCTTTCTGTAGCCGTTTACAACCATTACAAGAGGATCTATCATGCGTCGATAAAGAAAGGGTTAGTTATGATACAATCTCAACCATCTTCTTGTTTTGTCTTTCACAGAATCTTGTATATTTATGTTGCTTTGGTTGTGTGACTAGTTGATAGATATATTTGTACCAGAAGTCTAAATTAGCTATGTACCAGTGAACTGTAATAATTAAATCACTCTCATATCCAGATCTGGAGCAGAATCAGGGAACCCTGATGTGGAAATTGATGATGACGATGCAGTGGAGCTAGAGAAGAGTAATGTGCTTTTGATGGGTCCTACTGGCTCAGGTACTTTCCCATTTTTAATTTTGAAACTTCTTGCACATGCAATCTAAAAGAAAGGGAAAAAAATCTTCACATATCTGTGAAATAAAATTTGTCATATAATCATACTGTCAATCTCTTTTAGATTCAGTGAAAAGAAATCTTAAAAACCTTGTAACTTAATGTAAACACTACAAGGCTTTATACTTGCATTTTTGATGAGGTAATATTCCAACCTATTTAAATCATTATCCTACAGGGAAGACATTGCTTGCCAAAACTTTAGCTCGCCTTGTGAATGTCCCATTTGTCATTGCTGATGCAACAACTTTGACACAGGTAAGTCTTCTTTTGGCCTTTTCTTATACCATAGATGAGTGGGAGTGGAAATGTTTTGTTAGACTAGAGTTGCATTGCATGTTGATTCTGGCTTGCTTGTCAGCCGTATTCTAGTTGTAGACTTTACTGTAACTGCTATGTGAAAGTATCCACCATAGGATCCAAGATTCTAGCGCAGTTTTATGACATTGACAACTTAAAAGCAGCCTCCAGAGTGTCAGTCCATAGTTACCTAGGTAACCTTGGACAAGAGATGACCCTGTGAAAATTTGCAATGACTGAAGGAAGTTTTACTTTGTTTGGGTAGTTTTTTTTCCTCAAAATTATAATGTCTTTTACTCTTTGATGACCACTTAATGGATATGGAAACCTGTCAAAATATTCTACTGATTTTACGGAAAAATCATACGTTCTAATCTGCCTTTCAGTCTTTTAATTTAGACATTATAATCCACATAATTTCTTAGTACTTTGGCTGATTTCTGTCATGCAGGCAGGATATGTTGGGGAAGATGTAGAGTCCATCTTGTACAAGTTACTTACGGTATGATTTCATGATTCTCAAGTAGCTTCTTGCTAATATATCTTTTTTGTGTTTGGAAATATAAAAGATGAGTAATACTTGCTGCACAACATGGGGGTGACAAGACATGGGGATAAGGTTTAGATAGCCTCTACTAAAAAGGTAAAAAGAGTACACAGGAGCCTACAATGCTATCTTGCCCCCAGTTCTTGTCACCCCAATGTGGGGCAAGCCACTTGCTTGCTGCACAATTACTCAAAAAGATATAGTTCAAGTTTAAGTTCTGTTCTGTACCCCACTTCCTGCTACAATGATTTTGCCATCCATGCCTTTTACTACTATTTGAAGATCAACCTGCTCGTGTCACTTTTATTGTTCAGATGTCATTTCCTCTTTTCTTGTCAATTGTCTTATCATGTTTATATGTTTGCTATTTATTTTCATTAGTGATTTGGGCACATCAATGCAAATCTGATCATAATATGAGTCTTTATTTTGGGTTAGTTCATCTGATTGTGGATATTCCATGTTTGAGAGTGTTCTCGTGTTTGTTACCTCTACTTCAGATATTCCACTTAACCTTCTTTATACATTTGAAATGAATCAAATATGCAATGATCTTTGACAAGTAGAATTGCATGGAAATCAGTGACAGAACTGATACATAGTCTTCATGCATATTACACTGTAGAAGTATGATATTTAGACATATGATTTTTAGACTTCAGATGACCTTTTTTCTGGGTTTAAATGGTGCTTCTTCTTTTACTGCCAATAGGTTATTCAGCTTTCTATTTAATCTGTCAATCTCTTAGGTTGCTGACTTCAATGTTCAAGCAGCTCAACAAGGAATTGTCTACATTGATGAAGTTGACAAGATAACTAAAAAGGTCTATATCTGAAAATAAAAGATGTTTGATACATGAGGTTTCTGTTGGTGTTGGTATTCCTTGTTGATGGTTAAATTTCTTGTGCAGGCTGAGAGTCTGAATATTAGTAGGGATGTATCTGGTGAAGGTGTACAGCAGGCATTGTTGAAGATGCTGGAAGGAACTGTAAGTCATTGGTTTTTCCACCATGCCTGGCATTTTGATCTTATGCATAACAAATGTTTTGCGATGAATTTTCTGGGGATCAACACTACTTGGGTTTTTGCACCATGTTTGGCATTTTGGAACTTAACCAACATTTTGCAATGAATGTTCTGGCCTTCTGGGTTTCTTCTTTGGGTCTCATGTTCTGCATTCTTCTTATTTATTCATTTTATTTGTCACAGCATTCCACACAATAATTGTATGACTTCTTGTATGTCCTTTGTGCTTGTTCCTCTTCAACTTTCTATTTACAGCTGCGTAACTACAAATGATTAGGGGAAGAAGTGTTTTCTGTTTTATTTATCAAGTCCATATTTTGGATTTTACTACCTATAAGCCAATCAGGTAAATAAACTCCTTAGTACCAGGAAAAAAATGGGTACATGATGGGCTTTCAACAACTAAGAAGTAATCATTTTATTGTTATTTAAATCTTTCTGTGATAAGGATGATGAAAGTCCTCGACTCTGAATGCATCATTTATCAAGTTTGTCGACCGCGGATGGACCCTATTGGCCATTATCTGAAACTTACACATCCTCATTGGCAGATAGTGAATGTTCCTGAGAAGGGTGCCCGGAAGCATCCTCGTGGTGATAACATACAGGTACTGCAAAGTAAACATTTCTCATGCATTTTTATAGGCATTTTCTCATGCATTTTCATCATTTAATTTATCGTTTTTGAGATTGCTCTTTTCCGTTTTATGCATCTTGTGTTGCTTTTTAACTTATAGCTGATTCGATAAAGTTTTACATGCTTAGACCAGTATATTTATCACATTAGGATAATGGGAGAAACTGATGTGCCGAGAGTATCCCTTGGGCAGTACCAATAGAGGCTGAAATAATAGAATACTCATTATATGCTTCTCATGTGTGTGATCCTTATTGGCATATTTCCTATATTTAAATGATGACACTGTGACTTGCAATCCAAATGATACATCGGAAGAAATTGATCAGATCTAACGTCTCTTTTCTCTTTAATTTTCCAACTTTATTGTGTGGCTATTGAACTTTTTCATTAACACGCCAACTACCAATTTGTTGCTGTTCTGTACATTCTTTTAACAACTCATTTGGATGATGTGCAGATAGATACAAAAGATATTCTTTTCATATGCGGTGGTGCTTTTGTTGATTTGGAGAAGACTATTTCTGAAAGGTAGTTACATCAATTTCACTATGTTTTCTGTGACCTTGACTATAAATGTCCAAGAGTTTGAAGAGACATTTTTCTTTATTTGTTAACAGACGCCAAGATTCTTCGATAGGTTTTGGAGCGCCAGTGCGTGCAAACATGAGAGCTGGTGGAGTTACAAGTGCCACAGTAACATCTTCATTGTTGGAGACCGTAAGCATCTAGGAGCTTATCACCTAATTGCCTTTTCATGTCATGCTTCTGTAAAAGAGGGTTTGACCTAGAAGGAAATTATGCCATATTGTTCAGGTGGAAAGTGGTGATCTTATAGCATATGGCCTGATTCCTGAATTTATTGGACGTTTTCCAATTCTAGTCAGTCTTTCTGCTCTGAATGAGGACCAGCTTGTTCAGGTATTTACCATTTTTTGTATCTTTTACTCTGTACTTTTATTATTTTGTATCAACTATCCCGAATTGGCCACTAAGGTTGGATTAAGAAACAAGAATAATGTCCAAAACTGAAACAAAGGAAAATACATTTTTAGAGATCAACCCTTGTATCAACTTATTCCCATGATAAGTCATTAATGTTGGTGCCATATCCAGGTTCTGACAGAGCCAAAGAATGCTCTTGGTAAACAGTATAAGAAGATGTTTAGCATGAATAATGTAAGTCGTTTGCTCTCCGGGATTCTCATCTAAAAGTTTTGCTACTTTTGGACAATATAATAGCTCCTGTCTCTCGTCTTGCAGGTGAAGCTGCATTTTACTGATACTTCACTTCGATTAATATCCAAAAAAGCTATGGTAAAAAATACAGGTGCCAGGGGTTTAAGAGCTATATTGGAAAACCTCCTCACTGAAGCCATGTTTGAGGTCTGTACTGCGGGCTCTTTAGTCAACTTCTCTCTACTCAGTTCCCAAAGCACACAAAGCCTTCAACAAGAAGTAGGATTTTCCAGTTTCAGACGTAATTGCTAGCTTGAATCTTAATTCTTTCCTTATGTTTCCGTTTTCAGATTCCAGATGTAAAAACAGGAAATGAGAGAGTAGATGCGGTTGTTGTGGATGAAGAGTCTGTCGGCTCCGCGGAGCAACCAGGATGTGGAGCTAAACTTCTCTGCGGGGATGGAGCGTTGGATCACTACTTTTCGAAACATAAAAACAAGAATGATGTGGTATGATACCTCTCCTGATTTTTTTTCTTCCTGTCTGCCCTCTCTTCTTGGTGAATGGCATTTTCTGCGCTCATCAGCAGGATGGAGTCCCCATGTTTTAAGCTAGATGCCCATAATTAGCAACTTTCCATGTCTTTTTGAGACCAGCTGTGATAGAAACCTCTTCTTTGCCATTGGCACCTACGAGATATTCTACTGGATTTTGCTTATTCGGATATGCAAATCTTTGCAGGCAAAAGCCGACGGGTCTGAAGTGGAATTGGAAGGGGAATCTGAGCACTCCTCGAGAGCCATGAGCATGTAACTTGTTTTTTTTACAGCATCTTAACATGTAAAATATTCCTCAAGCGCATTCCAATTGATGTAATTATCATCCCTGTAAACAATGTCCACTGCTCAATGAAATATATCACACTAATTTAAGCATGCCAGTCTCTAGTAGACCTCCTTTTGTTGGTTGGTCCCATGGGGTCTACGTCCCTTTTCTGCCTCAACAGCATTTTCTACAGAAAAAACTTGTGCCAGGTTAAAGCGGTAACACACTGCTGGTTTAAATCATAGAGCAGCAGTAACCTGCGCAGCCTTTTCTTTACGAATAGTGTTTTTTTATTCTACAATTTAGTGGTCAAAAACCACAGATTAAAAACCACAACCTCAATATATCCAGGGATCGAACTTTGGGCGATGTCCATTACGCTAATGTGCAAAGATTCTTCAGGAATATATGAATGTTGTAACCACAAACCACTAATCCCTTGCCTCCTACAAACCATCCATCCTTACCCCTCGCTACCATCTCCACCCCACTACCACTTGCACCTGAGCAAGCCATTACCACCATACCAAGACTCGAGCAAGCTTCACTCACCTCTGAACCAGAGCAAGAGTTTCCTACTCTTAAACTTAAGACTGACCTAGCCTCTGAGTTGGAAGATCTCTCTCAACGCGAGCCTTTTCTTTCCACCATCCAATCACTTCACACTAAACTCTTCGCATCCGACAAACCCACTACGGCCGCCATGCATCCCATTACCATAACCACCCAACGGAGCAGGTGTGAACCGCCAGGGGCATGCCTTGGGCCTACTTACCGAGAGCAAGACAGTCCAGGCTAAGGTAGCACAGTCCCGGTCATGCGCTTTGACCCTCACAGCTACATCAGCCGCATGCTGGTCTTGCTCGGACCTCACGAACCACCTTTCCTCTTCAATGGTTGAGAATGTTAGATTGGATGATTTGTTGCTTTATGATTGCGATCTTTGTTCTAGAGGTCGAATAAAGATCACATCAACAGATAGAAAAGATCTAGCAGGTGGCACCCTCCATGTTTTAGATTAGAAAGAAAGGATATTGCTGAAACCCTACATGAATAGGGACGGAGTTCATCTCCGCTCGATATCTTACATGACATCAAAGGTTTGCCGGTTGCTCAAAGAATCTGTGTTTACGACTCCTGAAGCGTGCCAGAGTATGGCAGGTAAAAGTAATCTGTGCACACTTGCTGTAGTTGGCATCATCCCCTCTAATGCTCGCTGGATTTCTCAACCCTCTCCGTTGGCAGCATCTTCCCTTTGAGGCTTTGAGCATCCCAAACAAGTGTACAGGAAGCACACCTAACAGGTTCATTCGCCATTAAATCTCCACTGCTGCACACTCTGGCATGAATTTTTTTTTTTCTGGATGTGACCATTTACAGAACAAACTCGTTTGCTCAGATTGCATCTCCATCATATGTCTTCCATCTCTCGATGACTACCTTGAACTGGTCATCCCTTCTCCTCACCTGCAAAACAAATAAAATTTCTGTATAATTACTTGTGATATGCAGGCTTTGCATCAGTTTCCTTCCTGTCTTTGGGCAAAGACAGCCAAAAAACACTAGTGGAGAATACTAAATTGGTATGCACTCTTCAGAATCTTTGTATGTTAAGAAGCATTTTGCAGCAAAGTAATGTCTTATTCCCAAACAGTTTGATTAGAAACAATTGCAGATTCATCAGTAGGTGTGAAAATAATTTTAACACTTACCTCGACCAATGGCTTTTTACCATGGAGCAACATATCAACACTCCTTTCCGTCTGCATCAAGGAAAGAAGGGAACAATTATTACTATACTGATGATTGATGTTTCTTTGAACGTCACAAACATTAGTTTCAACTATTTAAATTGCAAAGATGCACCATAAACAGAGTAATACACATTCTTCAGAATCAATTGCTAATGAAAATATCATGTAGAACAACTTCAATTTTTAAAAGCAGTCATACGTTTTTAGGAAGAAGAATTTTATTTCATGATGGTTGGTGTTGATTTTCCTTTTAAATTTGATTGTTAAGAGTGTGCGTTTAGTCCTTGTGGTTATTACCACAATTTTAGAAAGGTCATATTCAAAAGCTAAGTATCCTTAGCAGACTCAAGATACTAATGAACTTTATCAGGTAACCACAGCGCGGCTTCCCTTGCAGAATTAGATGTCACTTGGTTGTGATTTTAGCTCCCTTGACTGAAAGCCATCGGTGACCTGGTAGGTTTTTTTTCACAATTTCCTATAGTCCAGGTTCATATTAAAATAATCAGGTAATCTTTCATAGGATTGGGTTGCTCAATGCAACTTCTGAAGTCTGATATTTATGAAAGCAACTTCTAAAGTTTCATAAGATTGAGTTGCTCAAATGCCAACTTCTAAAGTCACACTGAGCCAAGTATTATCTTTTAGATATCTTAAGAATCATGCAAAAAAGTGTTAATAATGTATTTGATGACATGCTTTGGGAGTTCACCCCATCATTGGGCCATTATGAGTTACAAAATATTTTGGAGAGTAGTTAGATGTATGGAAAGTATAAGTCCCTCTTAGAGGATTAGCCTCTTGAAATTTACCTTTTGGAGGATTTAAGTTCCTCTCAAAGGTCCTCTCTTTGGGTCTTCTTCTTGGAGATCAAGCTGATCCCTCTATTCTTCTTTTTCTTTCTCCCTTGCGCAGCCTGGCTCAGAGGTTTCCTGATGCGGGACAGAGTGGGGGAAGGGGAGAAGGGAGTCTTCGCCTCGGGAATCGCATAGAAGAAGAAGAAGAAGAAGGGAGAGAAGATGGCTGGGGTCAAAGGGGATCTCTTTTGTTTCTTTCTCTTCAATGCCTCCTCCAAGAGGATTACACGAGTATTTATGGAGACTAAACCCTAAAGACTCCATATGACCTAATAATGACCATAAAAATCAAGACTTAATCCTATCCTCTTAAGACCACTTAGACTCAAATAAAGATAAAATTATATAATAAAATAAAAATGATGCTACTACGACTTTGTTCGTCTTCCGTTGATCGAGTCTGATGTCCAATGTCCGACGTCACGAGTCCCGCTTCGCATCCATCACGGGTCTCAGTTCCCATCATTCTCTCTTGATTCGAAAAAACTCATCCTCGAGTTTTGAAGTGCTGAAGTATGACGAAGTCGAACACAATGGAGCAAATATCGAACTCCATGCAAGCAATCATGTAAGGGATCTCGAATCATCTGCGCCTCACTTAAATTTGACCATGCCAAATCACCAAGTGATAGCTCCAAAAATACTGCCGCATTAGGTGGAACAATTGACGAAGCATCCTCAAACACAGTGCAATCAATCAAGTCTAACCCAGACATAATAATCAAATCATGATCCCAACTATCATCAGGAACAATCTTCAAAATACTCTCATAGATAGATTCAACGACAAGTATAGAATCATCGATGAGATCTAATCCAAAATCAATAAATAAACTCTGATCCCACAAGTTCTTTTGTAGCATTAACCATGCTTGCATATGATTTTCATATTCTTCTACCAATGCAGGACTGCTTTCATAAATCACCTTCTGAATAGGAGGTTTGGCCTTAGAAGGAATAAACTAGGGAAAATGAAATTTACCAGGTACATAAGGTAGCTAGATAACATAGAAAGATTGATCGGATTCAATAGTAACTTGTCGCTGGACCATCCACTCTTGCCCCAAAATAATATAGGATCTCGAAGAGTCAATAATACACCATGCACCATCAACATAATTAGCAATCGCCAATGAAGTTTCGTCTCTAAACTGTCAAGAGAACTCAACAAAAGCTCGATTACCTTCCACAACGATTTCTCTGGTTTTCAATAAGATATCAAAAATATGCTGAGATATATAACTATTTTGATGCTCCTCATTCAAAGTGATTTTTGTCACCTTCTGATTTGATA
The DNA here is from genome assembly GCA_014218235.1 of Colocasia esculenta. NCBI lineage: Eukaryota > Viridiplantae > Streptophyta > Magnoliopsida > Alismatales > Araceae > Colocasia > Colocasia esculenta. Next base: position 113,331,428 of record CM024766.1, on the reverse strand, counting down.
AATGTACGAGAAAATCAAAACTAAAGGTGCTCATGTGTAAGAGATTACCCAAACTTGATGCAAAATTGGATTGAAAACATATAGGCTGCTGCAATGAGGACGTTGGTTTTGGGGCGCACGGGTTGCGTGCGTAGGGTTCATAGCTAGAGAGTAAAAAGGGGGCTGAGCACTGACATCGGCTCAACCCCAGGCACGAGCGACAATGCCTCCTCCTGCGAACTCAATTTGTACGATAGAGAGGAAGAGAAGCAGTTGCAGCAATGTCGACAGAGGATCCGAGTGGTGGTTGTGGTGAACAACGGAGCTACGGGTAGTGGTGGTGGCAGTGGCAGGGGTTCCTGGAGGCGACAACGGCGTAGGCGGGGACTCCCGACGGAGAGACAACAACAGCATCAGAGGGAGGCAGGTGGTCGACGAACGTGGGAAGGCAGCGTGCAGGGAGGGGGTTGTGCGACCAAACCGGGGCTGGGCGTGGCGTCGAGAGATAGAATGAGAGAGGACGAGCGAATGTGGGATATAGAAAGATGACGAGAAAGAGGGAGAAGCGGGGCTAGGTATCTGCACGTGTGGAGAAGAACAGGGAGAAGAATACGACGTAGCGGAGATCAATGTTTGCTCTGATATCAAATTGATGTGGGATAGAGTGGGGGAAGGGGAGAAGGGAGTCTTTGCCTCGGGAATCGTGTAAAAGAATAAGAAGAAGAAGAAGAAGGGAGAGAAGACGACTGGGGTCAAAGGGGATTCTCTTTTATTTTTTTCTCTTCAATACCTCCTCCAAGAGAATTACAAGAGTATTTATAGATATTAAACCCTAAAGATTCCATGTGACCCAATAATGACCATAAAAATCAAAGACTTAATCATATCCTCGTAAGACCACTAACTTAGACTCAAATAAAGATAAAATTATATAATAAAATAAAAATGATACTACTACGACAATGTTCGTCTTCCGCTGATCGAGTCTGATGTTCAATGTCTGACGTCACGAGTCCCACTCCGCATCCATGACGGGTCTAATTTCCCATCATTTCCCCTCTTCCTTTGCAAGTATTCTCTTTCCAATCCTTCTTCAAGTGCTCCTCCAAGTGAACTTCCCAAGAACCCCCTCTCTAGGGCTCCTTCTAATGTCCTCCAAAGGGGGGAAGACCATCCTATTTATAGAGGCACAAGGGAGAGGAAAGGTGGCTGCCTCCATCCCTACCGATTCTATGCATCTCTGGGGGTTCTCTTCTCCTTCCAAGGATGGCAGTGTCGGTTTTGGTATCGATTTGGTTTCAGTTCGATCGGTTTTGGCGTAGCAGGTGGCTTTAAGAGGGGAGTAAAATGACCTGTTTCGGCCAGTTTCAATTTAGTTTCGGCTGAAACTAACCGAAATTGATTAAAATATTATTTTTTAAGGGTGTCAGATTTGCTAAAGTAAATTCGTCCAATTTTGGATCGTTCCAGTCCGAAACCAAAACGTTTCGACCAAAACTGCCACCCATGCCTCTTTTTCCCTTTCTCTCCAGCTTTTCTCTCTCTTTTAGTATAAGAGGGATGGGGCTAAGGAAACCACCTCTCGATTTATCGGAGTAAGGCTGCGTACATCGTTCCTTCCCCAGACCTCACGTTGGCAAAAGCCTTGTGCACTGGGTACACCCTTTTAGTGGGGTGCACTGGAAGAATAAGGTCTTTAGTCCCTCTTTTCTCCAAGGGTGAGGTGGCAAGGGCGCCTTGTTCTCTTGAGTGTGGGGTGGCAAGGAGCCAGTCCTAACACCCCCCATTTTAGTATGAGGTGGCAGGTAAAAGGGGGCGGCTCTCCCCCCCTCCATTTTTTTATCTCCTCTTATCCCCACCAAATGGATGCATCAGTGGGAAGAGGGTGGGGTCCACCTTCCTCCTTTTTCCCATTTCTTCTTATCCTTTTCTTTTCTTATTTTTTTTTCTTTTTCTTTCTTTTCCTTCGGTAAGAAGGCGCTTTTCAGGGTCCAACATTATATCAAGAGACAAAAAGGGAAACGGGCCAAGATTTAGCTGGTGAAAACAGTGAACCATAATCTCTTTTGAGAATATTCTACCCAAGTGATTCACGGCCAAAGGATGACATGGAAGATTATGTTTCTGTTATTTTTCAGAGATCCTTCAATAAAGAACAGTATGGAGGACTCAGTTAGGATATCTACTGAGTACTATGTAAAGAACATTAGAGACTCTGGATTTACAAGCTTCAGACTGGCAATTTTTTTTATATATTTTTTTTGAGAATGCTAATTAGTAAAAAGTTTCTTGAAGAACATATGTTCATTGACATGACATCAGGTCCTCTTACATCTTTGTAGATTGGTGCATGCAGAACGGACTGAGAAACGATAATTACACGGTGTATCTTGAAAACATGTAAATCAGCATACCCAATGCGTGACCCAGTAGTTCCGTTCCCTCATTTCAATGAGGAAAGGGAAAGTTGGAGGTGCTTTCCTCTCAAGGACGCTTTTCTGAGAACGCCTAGCCCGGGCTTCATCATCCCCTAAAGTGACAGTTTCAATGCCTCCAACCTGTTTGATAGATAGATATAAATGAAAACTGTTAGACAAATGTCTCAAACAAATGCAATGGCTTATGAAACACAAAGAACTGCATTTTATGGGTTATGAAACATGAAGAACTGCATTTTCAGCATTAAGAATAACATTGTTGATCCCTAAACATACACCTTGGTTTGTCCTCAGTGAGCAAAAATGTACGAGTCATGTAGGATCACAACACACTAGATGGTTCTTGTGAACCAAAATTCTAACAAAGATAATCCATAGATCAAACATATATCAGAGAACAAACTGGTGAAAGAAAGATTGGATTTTGATTGAATGATGGAAACCTAGCACTATAGCAATTGAACAACAAGCAAGCAGGGGATAGAGCAAACCAAATCAGAGAGCGTGGGATTCTTTATAATGTTCCCGAGCTGTTCCCCATGTGCAGTTCCTATAAGCATAACACCCCTCTCTGCAATTGAGCGACAAGCATTTGTCTCAGCTTCTGTGCCAATTTCATCAACAATCACCACCTCAGGCATATGGTTTTCCACAGCTTCAATCATGATTCTGTGCTGCAAGGATGGTGTTGGGACTTGCATTCGCCTGGCGCCCCCAATGGCTGCATGCGGTATATCTCCATCTCCTCCAATTTCGTTGCTAGTGTCCACAATCACCTATCCTAATCACCAGTAGGCTGATGAAGAGGCATGGTATCAAATGCCAAATAATGAAAACTACAAAGAACAGTAGAGATGATGCATCATACCACTCGTTTCTGAAGCTCATCAGCAAGTACACGTGCAATCTCTCGCATGACAGTAGTCTTTCCTACACCAGGCCTAATGAAACAGAAAATATAAAATGTGATCAGATCATATGGTGTAGTGCACAAAGAGGACAGAACTACCCAAATGTGACTTCTCCAAGAAATGGACCAAAGATCAGCTTTTGCAAAGTCAGGTACCTGCCCAAAAACAAAATACTTTCATTGTGATGAAGCAGATCACGGACCATTTCAACATGACCTGTCACTGCCCGACCAACTCTGCATGTCAATCCAACAATAAATCCTTTTCTACTTCTTATTGCAGATATCCTGTGCAAGGTACCCTCAATGCCTGCTCTGTTGTCAGCCCCAAATTCCCCGACGGCACTTTGAGCTTCCTCCAACTCTTTCAGGGATATCTAAAGAGTAAAGAAAGAACAAACCAGCAATTACGTGAAAACAGCACTGCAACCTTTGACTTATCTAATAATTCCTGAATAACTAGTTTGTTCTTGAACTGGATCTGGGAAAGTTTTGGTGTGTAGTGAGAGGACTAACAAGAACGGAAATTGCACTCAACTAATACAAGGAAGAAAATGAGAAGGCCAAAAATTATGATTCACCCATCTCAACCGTTCAGCTGAGTTCAAGTTTTTCTGACAGCTAAACGGTGTTTCAACTTTGAACAATGCACACATCATAGGAAAGGTTATACATCCAAGGCTTGCTGGGACAGTCAGATTTATTGATCAATGTTACTAGAGCACCCCTCGTCATTAGAAGAAATCTTACCTCCTTGTCCCTCAGGTATTGCCCACCAGACTCACCAAGGAACCGTGCTTCTGGACGACGACCCAAGTCCAATATAACCTATCAGTGTGAGGTGAGGTGAGTCACTTTTTGCTTCAGCATGTATAGTAACGGTAATCATGTATCCAATGATGAAAATACTACTTTTCCTGAGATGACATTTATGCACATATATCTTGAAGAGTAGACACCTCTAACAGCTGGGCTCTTCTTGGCTCATTTCGAAGATTGTCACGCAAATCTCTAGGTAAAATCTGCAAAATAATCAGTTCACTTCGTTGAAAAAAGGCTAGAAAAATAGCGAAGGAAAAAAGAATCATGAGGACAGAGAAAGAATGCAAAGCCAAGCAGTTCACTGACTCAGTGAGTAGAGTTACATCCTCACAAAGGAACGATCTTTGCAACCCACAAAAAGATACTCTCTCAGACAGTCTAGCAATCTACCAGCAAAACCTTCTGAAAGCATGTGATTCAGATAAAATCTACATCACTTCGACACACATCAGGAAAAAAGAAAGAGGGGGCAAAATCCCCATAAAACGGCCCTGTCAGAAAGAAAGCAAACTTTTCCCAACATGGGCTACACCAATAAGGCAACTTTGAACAAATAAACACTCCGATCAGCTACACTTGATGACGGAATCAAGAGCCGCTGCATCACGTCACACTCAACGAGGCCCCCAAACGAGCTACCCCCGGGGAAGCGGAACCCAGAAGGATGCAGGGAAAATGTCCAGGTAAAAGCAGAGTAATAGAAGATCTAGCCAAGGGAAGGAGAGGAGTGGGGGGAAAACGAAAGGAAGCAAGAAAAGCATTGCACAGAAGCAGTGCGATGAGTACCTCAAGGAGGGCGTGGATGTCGTCCTCCACCACCACGAACCCGTCCTCCGTTGTCTCGGAAGCCGACGACCGCAGGCCGAGAGGGTGAATCCGCCGCCTCTGCCACCTGCACGAGGTGTAACCCCGCCGGAGATGGAAAAGAAGCGTGGGTCTGTAGGTTGACAGAGTGGGAGCAGAGGAGAAGACCAGCGCCGGGCTCATCTCCACCACCCCCCTCTCTCGCTCGCTCGCTCGCCCTCCCGCCCGCCCGCCCGCCTTCTCCTCAGCTGCGACGCAGGGCCGGCCAGATATCTTTGGATTAACCGAAGGACCATGGGGTCTGCATCTGCACCGGGAGCATTGAGCCAACCAATACGAAACTGTGATTGCGAAGAACGATCGTGGTACCCTTTTTTGCAAGCCACGTGGCAAAGTCCAGGTGGAAATGGACATCACCGAAAGACCAAATTGGTTCGATTCCAATGACCAGTGTCAACGGGCGCCTTCTTAAATAAGAATGCCGAATTTATGGGTATAAATGAGTCGATACATTCGATAATAGTTTGGAGTTCCTTCGATAAAAATTTAATTCAACTCGTTTATTAAATTAACGAGTCGAATTTGAATAAAAAAATAATTCGATTCATAAATGAGTCGAGTTTAAATAGAGATATACTCGACTCGAATATGTTCGTAAATAACTCGTTAAGATACTCGATAATATATTCGTTAAGATATTCGATAAATTATTCATTAATATACTCGAATTAAATATCATTAACATATTCGAATATAATAAATATAAGAATATATTTATTTATTTTATAAAATTATTATTGATGTATGAAATATTTATGATGATTTAAATGTAAAAGATTAAATGTCAGAGATATGTACACAAGTTATGTAAATAAAGTATATATAAAAAATATGATTTTAATAAAATCATAAGGACAAATGGTATGTATACAAATATGAATTTCTTAAGACGTAGAACTAACCTTGCGTATCAAAAGATAGTAAGTATCTCAGGATTTTCATTTTCTTTTAGTTTTTGATAGATTTTTTGTCCACATTTTCGTGCAGAGATGTTTGCAAGATCATAACAAGTTAATCCAGGATAATCGAGACTTCTCTCTCTAGACTTCTCTAGAGAGAGAAGTTTCGAGGTTTTTTCCTTGTTCACCGATGCTCTTTTGCTCTAGGTTCTTTCATCGCCTTCCAGTTCGAAGGAGAGGGGGACTTCGTCGCCTATGCAAATCTCCTCCCCCCCCCCCCCCACCCCCCCCCCCCCCCCCCGCCCCTATTTACGTCTCCAATTCGATTCGGGAGTTAGTCTGTGAACTTTTGGCCTCCTCTCGAAGGAGATTTTGCTTCCCCTTTACCCAGGGGGTGCCTTCTGGCTTCGCCAGTGAGGTGATCGTCTGGGCAAAGACGTGTGACATCGGTTTTGTTTTGTCTTTGGTTTTCTATCTACTTTCGTATCCTTTCTGCAGGTATGGTTTGTGTTGGAGTAGGTGGTCTGCGTTCCACCTTCAATCGGTCCAGAGTAACCCCAAGTTGTTCTCTATGGGTGATTGTGTTCGCCTATCCCATTCCGCCTTCGCGAGTCAGCGACATCTTTGGCATGCCAATGATCATACTCCCCCAACTCGTGGTTTTGTAGCTGTGGGGCTATGCCTCCTATCAAATCAGCGAAGTTGAGCTCCCCTTGCAGCAATCATGGAAGCCGTGGGTTCGCCTCCCCTGTCGGTTCTCCGCCGTTCGCCGACGAGCTACACCAACACCCAATGCAACTTCTATCTCCAACTATTGTCAACCTTGATGGCGTCAATGTCGCCGCGCCCCTTTGTCCCCCCCCCCCCCCTCGTTTATTAAATTAACGAGTCGAATTTGAATAAAAAAATAAATTCGATTCATAAATGAGTCGAGTTTAAATAGAGATATACTCGACTCGAATATGTTCGTAAATAACTCGTTAAGATACTCGATAATATATTCGTTAAGATATTCGATAAATTATTCATTAATATACTTGAATTAATATTCATTAACATATTCAAATATAATAAATATAAGAATATATTTATTTATTTTATAAAATTATTATTGATGTATGAAATATTTATGATGATTTAAATGTAAAAGATTAAATGTCAGAGATATGTAAAGTTATGTAAATAAAGAAATATAAAAATATGATTTAATAAAATCATAAGGACAAATGGTATGTATACAAATATGATTTCTTAAGACGTAGAACTAACCTTGCGTATCAAAAGATAGTAAGTATCTCAGGATTTTCATTTTTTTTTTAAGTTTTGATAGATTTTTTGTCCACATTTTCGTGCAGAGATGTTTGCAAGATCATAACAAGTTAATCCGGGATATCGAGACTTCTCTCTCTAGACTTCTCTAGAGAGAGAAGTTTCGAGGTTTTCTTCCTTGTTCACCGATGCTCTTTTGCTCTAGGTTCTTTCATCGCCTTCCAGTTCGAAGGAAAGGGGGACTTCGTCGCCTATGCAAATCTCCTCCCCCCGCCCCTATTTACGTCTCCAATTCGATTCGGGAGTTAGTCTGTGAACTTTTGGCCTCCTCTCGAAGGAGATTTTGCTTCCCCTTTACCCAGGGGGTGCCTTCTGGCTTCGCCAGTGAGGTGATCGTCTGGGCAAAGATGTGTGACATCGGTTTTGTTTTGTCTTGGTTTTCTATCTACTTTTGTATCCTTTCTGCAGGTATGATTTTTGTTGGAGTAGGTGGTCTGCATTCCACCTTCAATCGGTCCAGAGTAACCTCCAAGTTGTTCTCTATGGGTGATTGTGTTCGCCTATCCCCTTCCGCCTTCGCGAGTCAGCAACATCTTTGGCATGCCAATGATCATACTCCCCCACTCGTGGTTTTGTAGCTGTGGGGCTATGCCTCCTATCAAATCAACGAAGTTGAGCTCCCCTTGCAGCAATCATGGAAGCCGTGGGTTCGCCTCCCCCTATCGGTTCTCCGCCGTTCGCCGACGAGCTACACCAACACCCAATGCAACTTCTATCTCCAACTATTGTCAACCTTGATGGCGTCAATGTCGGCGCCCCTTTGTCCCCCCCCCCCCCCCCCCCCTCTATGATTCCTTTTTCTCTTGTTGGCTAGTCGCCAGCATCGTCCGACCGTCTATCATTTTCTTGTTCGCCTATCTCGTTCTCTTCGAGTTGGGGTTTTCTTCTCTCTATTCGAACCGTTGATCCCTAGATAGTATGCCTCTTAGTCATTCTCCCGCGATATTTGACGTTTCCTCCCAACGGAGGACGAAAGCTACTGTTTCATCTTGAACTATTTGCGTGGGAATGAAACGGCACCTTTTTCCGTCAAAAAAGTTAATCCAAGATCTTTGATAAAAATTTCGAAAGTAACCATGTTACTGCACGCCTCATACCCACTGGTGCGGTACGTGGGCATTTATAAAGCCCAAAGGCATCTGAAATGTTTGGCCGTAGGCACAAATAGATAGATCCTATCTATAAAGTCCAATGTCGTCGGACATTTCAACTGGAGAAACATTTAGTAATCGGACATGCGAAAATGTTTGGCCGTAGGCACAAATAGATAGATCCCATTATTATATTAACAGTGAGACTCACACTCGTTTGTATCGTCCCTCCAAAATATTTGCACCTACCAATCAACAATTTTGTTTTGTTTTTTTTCCTTTTTACTAGCTTAATGTCCTGATATTTATCCCCCCCCATAATAAACTATGGGATTTATTCAATAATCTCATCACCAACATCCCTCTTCTTCCCATCAAATTCTTCTTACCCACAATACGTTCTAACCACACTAGGGCTGCAAACAGGTCGAGTTCGAAATCGAAAATAAAAATTCTGATTCCAATTTTGATAACTAAAATATAGTTCTCATTCCGATTCCGATAAAATCAGAATAGTTAATTTCAAATCCGATAATATTATCGAAACCGAAATTCCGATAAGTTAAGGTATTTACCATGATTTTATCTTTTGAGTTTATAGATAATTTATCGTAATAACCGATACCGATTCCGATAACTTATCGGAATATCCGATACCGATTCCGATAAACTATCGGTATCATTTTTCAATTTCAAAACCAATAATTTTTATCAGAATCGGATCGAAATATCGGATTCCGTTTACACCCCTAAACCACGCACACAAACACACATGGAGCTGGGATGAAATTAACACATCTGAAGGTGGTGCAGTGCGCAGACGCTGTTGTGGATCTGTCTTCTGCAACCATTCCAATTCGGGCAGGGCATCATCCATGATCCCATCACCAACAAAACTAGCAAAGTCCCAAGTTCATAGCCGTCATTACTCTCAGATCTCCTCAGCCGAGAAGGTTCATACTTCATAGCAATTAAAGGGAGCTGCAGAGGTAAAACTAATATTATTACAGCGGCTACTCGAAGTTGTAGTGCTTGTCCACGGCCACTGAGACATCCCAGGTGCACTTCATGCCCTTGGGGAACTCCACCAGGTCACCAGCCTCGATCTCGACGTACCCCTCCCCATGCCCTTCGGGGAACACCTTCACTTTGCCCTGCAGCAAATAACACGTCTCCTTGGCGGTGTACTCCCATGGAAACTTGCTCGGCGGGCATCCCCATCTGTTTCATCACGTACGCACCAAGAAGAAGTAACCAGCAAGCATGTCAGGGATTCCATTACATGCAGCGGGGAAGCGAGTCCAAAGCCACAGCGCACCCATGCAGCAGAAAAGTGAGTAACGTACAGAGAGGTTGGAGGAGAAAATCCCACTCTCTTACTTGAGTTTAACATTTGCAATATCAAAACAGTTGTAGTTCATCAACCATGGAGGGAGGCAAACACATTCCATGCTTTGCAGACTATGTGGAGACAAAGGAGCTCAAATGTGTATCCAACTCTGCTTAAGGCAATGGGCAAGCCCATCCTTCTCCAGATTGTTGCCAATGGGGCAGTAACCTTGAAAGTTGCTGAAGGCAACATTGCGCTGTCACAGGGTTGAGAACGCAAAAGGAACTCTTGCAGTAGGACAAACGGATACAAGAATGCAGGGGTATGCGTGACAATATATACATTCACTAACACATCATGTAGTTTCTAAGATTCTTTCAGTGTTGGAGAAGGATATGATGTAAAGTTATATCCATGTAACGCCTTGGTAGAAGCTGTAGACAGGCAAGAGCTTCTACCAATGGGAGCTGATCAGGTTTTGCTTGGGAGCTCAGTGACCAATGGGAGCAACCAGTCCTAAAGTTGGAATAGATGGTTCACAAGATCCAATGACAAAATTCACTGGGAAACAGGTTCTGGGGAAAAAAAAAAGGTGCTATATATGCTTCTTTTTTGACATATAGCATCCTCCTGGCATATGAAAAATTGGCATAATAACACTAGACTTGGTTGTAATCATGGATACAGCAACAGTAACCACGTCCATTCAAACCCATGCCACAAGGAACACTAACGACACAACCCGCTAAAAACAGCTTTACTTATGAGTCCATGAAAGCAAATTCACAAGACACAACATTGGACACTAAATTCACTCTCTTCTATGGCCTCTATTGTTGTTAAGTCTCATCTTGAGATTGCGCCTATCCCTCCTCATCCACGACAAGTTTCATTTCCTTATCACTTGAACAACTCTCAAGGAAATGGGGCTCCTTTTGCACATACTTCCCCATGGGCCTCCTCTACACTCATCGCACAGTCATCCTTGTCCATGCTAAGCAATCATTTGCTGTCCCCCCTCACCAATTGGTGCACTTTTCATGAAGAACACTTCTAGTATGTTTACACCTCCAAATCACCACACTCACCAGTACCTCCCCATTGCCACAGGATCATAGAAAGGGACGTTATCTCTGCATCACCTCCACTGGTCCTGACTGCTCCTGGAAGCACTGCAACTTTGGGTTCGCACCTTTCTCACACACTTCAGGAAGATGGAGGTCAGTTCGCTCACAAGCAGGAAGAACTGGCCATTATCAAGCTCTGCTTGCAGAACCTAATCAAAAGGCTATTGGGAGCAGCTGCTTCTCTCCCTCTTGCTTACATCTCTTTCTGCTTTGTATGAAGCCCAAATCAATAAAACGATGATTCAAACTTCCGCCAGCCGATTGCTCTAAAGCAGCCTCGCAAGGTCACACTCACAAAGGTCACCAATCCCTCCCTTACGCCTGACCTAGCCCGCGCATCCCATCCCCCAAACTCATTTCCTCCAGTTTGAAACTAGCATCAAAGACGGAAACAGGCAAAATAAAAAGGGCAAATCATCCAAGGGAAAAAGTTACAGCCTTTCGAGCACAATTATCCCGAAAAACACAATCTTTTTGGATCCAGGTAAGAACATATGGGAGGGAGAAGACTTGCAGAACGAGAAAGGGACCAAAGCAAGAGGGGTCATTTTCTCCTTACTTGGGCCAGCTCCTGACCCCGAGCTCGGCGAGCTTCTCCTCCCGGGGGTTCTTGAGGACCTTCACGCCCAGCTTCTCTGTGGCCATGGCTTCCGCTCTAATCCCCACGCACCACCTCCGCTGCTGGCACCTCCTGACTTCCTTCCTGCCCCGCAGGGGCGGCGCGTTAAGAGCGGACGACCGAGAACAGAGAGAAGAGGTGACGGTGGACTGCGGAATCACCACACCCATCACAGGGCTCGCCATTCTTGGAATCTTCCAGAACTCGGGATCCGGCTGAGGCTGCCAACTGCATAGAAAAGCCCATTTTTCCCTCGCCTCGAAGGCCCAAAAATTGATCCTTTCCTGCCACAAACTTTATCTTCCCCATTTTGTATGGCCACCATGCTTCCTGGATCTGCGATCTTGATGAGATCTTGGACAGCTCGAAGCTGCATTCTAGAAATTTCTCGGACTTTTATTTTTTGAAATATTTATTTTATTTATCAATATATTTGTAAATACACTTTTTTAAGATTTCATTGGTAGACATAATATGCCCCGACATAATCGTCAAATGGAAAGATAAAAAATACACTAAAAAATATCATTGACAAGTGTAATAAATATTTTTTATTTTAATTATTTTTTTATATTTTGTAAATGGTTATAAGTATTAGCTAGGCTTTCATTTATACATATGGCAAAGATATTAGTTAAGCTACCTTTTCCCTCTCGAAAAATATCCTTCGAACTATTTGGAAGATAACAAAAAATGAAATAAGTGGTGACTATGAAAAGAGATGACAGCATATACAAAAAGTCCACTCAAATGTGACTTTGGCAGTGTTGGGGAGTGAGTTAGAAAAGATTTTAAATTTTAAAATTTTTGACAAAATTATTGTATTTTTCAAACGTCTTTGGCACCCCTTGGTGTTTGTGCGGGCCAACTTTTCTCAAATTAGAGAGACGATGATCTCAGGTTTTTCAAAAGTGGCAAAGAGGTCATTTTTGAAAAATTTGCGACATTATATCTGGCCATGACTTCCGTAGTATTTTTTTTCTTATTTTTAAATACTTCCCACGTTGGCATGTACGACGATGTTAGAATCAAATCCGTACCAACGTAAATGAGCGAAATCGATTTTTGTCGATTTTCGCTTCTTTTATGGTGTTATCATACGCTGCCTAAGACCCATTTGAATTGTTTGAAATACTTATTAGTAAATTATTTGAAAAATGTTTTTATTGGGTGAGTAGGTTGCAAGAGAAATATCAGATTTCTCAACTAAATTCGATTGTTTTATAAACAATTCATTATTTCAAGACACACCTTCCAATAAGCAAATTGCCTATAGATCCTCTGCACTTGTAGAGATGTGAGGCAAGTATTACTCAATCTCAAAGGTTGGGGGTCCTCTCCATTTGCAATTTTGATGACATAATTAATTTGCACCCACAACTTATAATTAAATTGACCAGGTTTAAGCCTTCTTCCAAGGCATTCTTTTTTAGCTCAACCCTTACACAGACGACCATTCTGTTCACTCATCTTGTCTCAAGTCAAAACTGAGGAGCATGTTCTCGTTGTACTTCTTCACCTCCACTAGCAGCTCTTTCAATGGTGCTTGCCCACAACTTCAAAACCCAAAGCAGTTGATCAGATTATTCAATGAAAGTTTCTAGTCTTTGGCGGTGGTGGGGTTTGCTTTACAGACAACCTAGTGATCTCATAGTTGTATCTAAGCCTAAGTTTCCTCTTCACATATATCCTACATACCCCCCTTCAAAGATCCAACTTTTTATATGATGGGCATCTTGTGGGTACTCATGGAAGGCACAATCACCCGCACAATATCATGGTGATCGAGGTTCATTGAACTTGTACTTGGTTAGAGTTTAGTGGGTATGCTAGAAAAATTAAAAAGCAGACTTAATTTAAAGTGATGTTGGTTCAATTGGTCTTTCTAAACTCTAAAACCGATGAAAGTTTTTCTTCTTGTTCTGCTGATTATAAGATGGTTTATAAGCAATCAATTCGATCCCTATACAAGACTCACAAAATGATCTGAACAAGTCGTCAATTTCTAAGGAGACTCACATCATGTGATAGCTAGAGATGATTCATCCTGATCCATATATAGTTTTTATAATTAAATTAATATCAAGCATCAAATCACAAAAGTTCAGACAATTCTAATCAGAAAAAGAAGTGCAATAATGAAAAGCACATCTCTATTTGTCACAGGGTTTTGGTTGTCATATTAACCAAGATATTATATATTGAGTCAGGAGAGAACCTAATTTTCAGAGTTTGGTGAGAAAAGATAGTACAAAATTTTCTACATCATGTCTTATCACCCCCATCGATTATACGGGGAATTGTTCTTCACATCGGCATTTGTTGCACAATCAAATATGTAATAATACTACTCTTAATCGATCAATATTTCTTAATGACATGAATTATATATAGGGGTACTGTTGAACGGTTCGGTTCGTCTGAGTTGACCTAATTTTTGCCAACTTGAATCGAATCAAATATACATCTCAACTCGAATCGAATCGAATCGATTCGACTAGATTTAAATCGAATTTTTATATTTAATTAAATATAATTAAATATTAATATTCATAGAATGAAATCTAAAAGTATGTATATTTATATGTAAATTTAATTATATAATTAAACATTTAATACTTATAATATAAATATTATTATAATTATATTAAAATTAATTTATTCGATTTATATGATTCGATTCGATTTCACAAATCAAATTTCGGTCCAAACCGAATTGAACCGATCTGATTCTATTCTTCGATTTGAACTAAAATTTGAACACCCTTAATTATATATAGCCTACCGGCCATTAAGAGGCCCCTGGTGATTGTAACATATATTGTAGGGAAGTTAATCAACATTTTAATTTCTTCAGCAGCCATCGACAACATCTGGGGGTGACCAATGGACAGTGAGGGTTGACGGCGACGAATTATCTAAAGTCATCGTTTTAGAATTTAAAATCGCTATTTATGATGTCAAAATAACTATTAAAAGTCAAATCTATAGCTTAAAACATTTTTTGAGTCCAATAGTGGATAGCATTACGGGTCTAAATTTATTACTATAAAAACTCAATCAATAATTTTTAAAATTTAAAAGTTACATTTTTTTGTCCAACAACAGTATTATAAGTTTAAATTAATATTAAATTCACTCAATATTTTAAACTAATAAATAATATTTTAAAATTTTAAATTTTAAATTTTAAATTCTAAATCCACTGTAAAAAGTGCCTTCAGCTCCCCTTACCCCTTCGCCGGGTTGTCGCCGGCCCGCTGCCCAGCTTGCGCCCGTCAACTTTCGTGATCACGCTGAGGTCACACACCATTCTACAAACCCTTCTTGGGAATTCTGCTCCTCGGGATCGTTTACGAGTATAAAGAAAGCCCCCCAAGTCTCATGCACTTGACTTGCTTTCTACGGCAGCGCCCTCCCAGTCTCCGGCGGCGCCGTGGCCGGCGTCAACTTTTTGAACGTCCAGCAGTGTTACATAACCGTGCGCCGGACCTCCCTGGCGCCCGCTCCCCATTTGCGCGCGGCAGCAGATTTTTAATGGCTGCGACGACGACGTCGTCGGGCTCCGCCGGTGTTCCCCCGGGGTTCCGGTTCCACCCCACCGACGAGGAGCTCCTGCAGTATTACCTGAGGAAGAAGGTCGCCCTGGAGAGGTTCGAACTGGAGGTGATCAGAGAAGTGGACGTCAATAGGGTCGAGCCCTGGGAGCTCCAAGGTACAAACCACGCCGACGTGGGTGCTCTCTCAGTTTCTCTCTTTCTCTATATCCAATCGAGTTAAGCAGTAAGAATCTTATGTTGATTTCTCCGATCGAGTTAAGCTGTAAGAATCTTGTGTGGATTTCTCATGTGTTTTGACGTATCTTTTTCTCCATTTTTCCCCCATTTAATGGGGATTTAAGCAGTTTGAAAGATGTCTAGAGTGATGCTTAATTCTTTGAGCTCTTGGAACATCTCGCTGTTGTATGGGGTGATTCTTGCAAAATCGCATGCAAAGAGTACATGGCCTTTTTTGTCTCCTTAACCCTTCCCTTATTCTTTAGTTCCAAGCATCTGATCTCGATTGAGATATCCAAGAAGATGGAACTCCGGACTTTGAGGGAGTCGAAGTTCTGATGGCCGGTCTCCCTACTCGCTCTTTATTAATTCCTCTCGTTTCAGCTTAATTTGGTTCAGGACTAAACATGGGTAATTGGTGTTGTTTTCATGCAATATTTCCTTCGTTTTCTGCTTCATTCAGGCATGTTGGTAAGATGCATGATTCCAGGGCCTTTTACCAGCAAATAAGGAAGAAATTAAGCACAACTTGCGTACGTAAATTTTAAATTTTATTTCGACCTCTATGTTGGTTATTCTCCTTGAAAGATCATGCTCAAGCTGGAATCCATGTCATGACCACTGCCACCAGAAAAGATGTCAATTACAAGAATGATAATCTGAAAAATCACCATGAACTTAGCTGTGAAATGATTTCTCTTAAAATAATATATATTTATAACTTTCAATATATTGGGGAATAATGGGGTTTGTGATCGAATCGTGATTTTTAAAGCAAAAGAAAGGAGTACTTTTGATTTAATTGATCCTTACATCAGTGATCCCTTTTTTGTGGTTGAGCTCATGCATTGGGAGTCATACACAGGAAGTGAGAGAGACGAAGAAGAAGAAAAAAAAACAGATTGCATGCGTACATGTATTTGACAATATCGATAAAAGGGAGACGAATTAAACCAGAGAAAAATAAGACAAATTAAATTTATGAAAAATGTTAAGCAAGAAAAGAGAAAAACCTTAGCACCTTTCTCAGTTATTTAAAAATTTAACTTCTTTTTTATGAAATGAAATAATTAATGAACACAGGAACTTACATTTGTTTCTCTAATTTCCCTTTCTTTCTCCTAGACTATATATAGTTTCTCTTATCTGCAAAGAAAGAAGAAAGTACGTACACGCCAACACAGTAGAATTCTATAGAGTAGGGATCAAGATCTTGATGTATACCATACTTGACATTAAGTTCCGTGATCTGTGTTTTGAGTTAAGAACTGATTCATCATGAACAGCTCTTTACTAATACAGGATTTTGACCGAACTAAACATTGATCCAAAACGATACTATTGCAGTTTGTTTGCTCTCTAATCTGCAATTAATAAGAGGTCACGTTTGAAACTAGCTATGAGCATCATGTACGTGAAACCCTAATCACGTCGTTCATCTCGTTCCGGGTTTCTTCTTCTCTCTTCGTTTCCGGCAGAGAGGTGCAGGATCGGGTCTGCCCCTCAGAACGAGTGGTACTTCTTCAGCCACAAGGACAGGAAGTACCCCGCCGGCTCGAGGACCAACAGGGCGACCACCTCCGGCTTCTGGAAGGCCACGGGCAGGGACAAGTGCATCAGGAACAGCTACAGGAAGATCGGCATGCGCAAGACTCTGGTCTTCTATTGCGGCCGCGCCCCCCATGGCCTGAAGACCGACTGGATCATGCACGAGTTCCGGCTCGAGGAGGGCGTCGGCGCCGACGAGGGCGACGCCGCCAGCGTAAGTGCGAGCACACCTGTTACTTAATTAATCTGCCCCATGCATGATGCATGCATGCACGTAGAGGCCGGTGGCATTAATATTAACTCGGGCTTGCCTTTTTAAGAACCAAAATCAAATCGATGGATGGGTTGGGTTTGATGTGATGTTGTTGGCTCTGCATGCATGCATCAGGTTCAGATTCCTCTATATAATATTTAGGAGTACTGTTGATTTGAGCGCTGCAGGAAGAAGGATGGGTGGTGTGCCGAGTCTTCAAGAAGAAGAACTTCTTCAAGGTCCCCGGGGAGAAGGGCGCCGGGACCCTCGGCGACCGGCCGCCTGGCCATCTACCCATGATAGATCCCATCTACTTGCACCACGAGGAGCCGGCCGGCTTCGTCCACCTCCAGGTCCCCGAGCCGTACAAACCGGAGCACCCCCCGCTCCACTACCCGCAGATGGCGCCGCCTAAGGGGAACCACCAGTACTATTCCCACCTCCAGCTTCAGAACTTCCTCCCCGACCACAGGGCATCCGAGGTAGGCTACGGCTTCTCCTCCGTCCTCCCCGGCGAGTCATCGGCGTCCGGCGCCGTGGACGTCAGGGCTCCGTACCGGGTGTGCGAGGGGGGAGTTGGAGTCGGCGAGCCTATGCAGCTGCGGGTGGCGGCCGGGGAGGGGAGGGATCGGGGTTCGGGCGAGTGGGCGCTGCTGGACAGGATGATGAGCACCGGGCGGCTCGGCGAAGGTGATGCTGCTGCGGCAGCCGCTGCAGAGGGCAGGTACGGCGGCACGGAGGGGCCGCTGCCGCCCCATGAACACCGGCCGGCGGGGGAGATGGACCTGTGGGGATATGGGAAATGATCAGATCAACATGCCTGATCAGATGATGATCACCTGCACCGGCCCCCTCCATTACTGCACATCTCCAAAGGTCCGTGACCAACACAATTCCAAATCGATGTCACATGAGAATTAAGATTTTACTATATATACACTATCTTTGCATTCTTCGTGTCTGTGCGTCGTCTCTGTTCATCGATCATCTGCGACGAGCTGATGCAGATCATGATCCTTATAAGTTGCTTCATGCATATATCGAGTAGTGCTGCAGAAACTATTACAAGTGTTCTAACATGAGCTGCGGATCAAACTATATATGGGTATCGGGCCGGTTTGACAAGAAGTTATGGTAAACTAACCCACCTTTTTTTAGAAAACTATTTTGGATGGTTTGTTACATTACCCCTCGTTATTTTTTATTTTTTTAGTCAACTATATACTTTGACTCTATTTATTTTTATTATGAGAATGTAAAATTTAAATTTTAAGAGATATATAATAAATTTTTATTTACAATTTAATGATAATTTTTTTTAAAATTTTTGAAAAAAAAATTATCTACCCTCTACCCCACCTTTTGAGGAGGGGTAGAGTTACCCACAAAAAATGGGGGTAACCAGGGTACCCCTGGTTAGTCCACTCACCCCTACCAAACTCAAAAAGCAACTTTAACCGGAACCAGGGGTACCCCCTATCAAACTGGCCCCGCAGTCTCTTCACCTAATTTTGTAATATAATCTATCCATTTTACTCAAAGTTACCATTTTTTTGGGATGTGCACTGTCCTGTACATAATTATTTATAAGTACTCAACGCAAGGGGGGCGCAATTAATAAAGTTAAAAAAATTTTCACATACTCATCATAAGGAGAAATTTTATGTAAGGAAATTAATAAAAAAAAAATTATGCAAAAAAAATAAGGGGCAATTAATGAAGTTAAAAAAATTCTTCACATGTCTATCATAAAGAGAAATTTTATGCAAGGAAATTAATAAAAAAAATTATGCAAAAAAATAGAGGGGGGGGGGGGGGGCAATTGTCTCCCCTTGACCCCCTGGCTCCGCCGCCACTGTATGTTGTGCAATTAAATGAAGAGATCATAAAAAACTATGATAGCTAGCGTGCACCAGGAGATCTCAATCCTGAGAAGAACATGCCAGTACATGATGCCAAGTGAAGGCGTAGTTATTTGGATGGAGATAGAAACATTTGAAGAGACTTTTTGGGTTGGTTAGGGTAGGAGGGTATTACTGATCTCAAATACATGTAGATTGATGTGGGATCGAACAAGCTTCACTCATATATGTTTGGGATGAACAATTTTTATCTGTCATTTTGTAGAAAGCTTTTATCATGTCCATTTGTATCTTTTACGAAAGGCAACTGGTTTTGTAATACCATATATATACGACATGTTAATTTTCAATTAGATGTCGGAAAATTGTGTCATATAATTATTTCTCATTTTTTAATACAAACAACATTTTAGTGCAATAAAAAAAGCAATAGAGCGTACGTGAAATGGTCGAGACAGGACAGAAAAATAACATCCAATTTAATTTGGCAGATATTTATCTTCTTTCTGACAACTTTGAGATAAAGTAAGTGTCTTTTTAAAAGATAAAACTTCACTATCGCTAGCTTTAGAAATAATACCTCTTAAAGAACTACGAAAAATTTTCCTGCTAGCAAAAATTTTTTTTTTTTTTTTGACGAGGAACAAAACTGATTCATTCCATTAGGTAAAAACAGATACAGATAGATGGCTACAAGCTTCCAGTACAAAAGAAGGGAGAATAGTCAAAGACCATTCTCCATCAACATTACTCTCAAAGCTGCTTAGCCATAAGGTGAGCAGGGAGAGTAAGAGACCTGGGAGCATATGAGATTTTAACCAAAGGGAAAGATTCAACAGAATTTTACAATCTCCTAGAATGGAGCTGCATCTCCAGAGAGAATAATCTGAATCAAATAGCGTTAATAACCATTTGAGCATCACTGAGAGGAGAATATTGGCAGTTAGTGTAGAAAGCCCATTGGATCCCCAAAAAGATAGCCAAAGCCTCCGCTTCCAAAGGATGAGCAGCCTTGAAAGAAGATGTCCTACCCTAGAGCAGACATTCCAGGAGATAAGAGGACATATGCACCTGCACCTTACCATCCTTAAAGGCAGCATCTGTCATCAAGATGAGAGAGTAGTCAACTACCTTAACTTGGAGGAGCTTTGCTGATCAGGGATCAAGATCGGGGTAAGTCCCTTTGGCCAGAGGGTTAGATCAGTCTTGATTCTCTCAATCATGTGCTCAGGATTAATCTGCTTGTGATCAAAAACATATGAGCATCTTGCCTTCCAAATGTTCCACAGAATTGTTATGACCTGTTTCAAGAAGCTACAATCCTTTTATATCCAAAGCAAATGGGGGATTGGACCAGATATTAATTTTATCGGCCAAGACATGGGGTTCAAATCCACCCTATAGCTTAATTACTAGCAAACCAAGTTGCTCTAGCAGCATTGCATTCAAAAAATAAGTGATTGATAGCTTCCTCCTCTTTTGGCATAAAGGCAGAGTGAATTGATAGCATGACTGATTCTAGCCAACCGAGATAGTGTTGGTAAGACATTCACCAATGCCTCCATATGAAGTGAATTTGGTTAGGGGGCACTTGAGTGAGAAGTTTTGGGCACCAGAGGGCCTTCCAGACTGGGTGAGATGAGGAGGAAGATGGTCTATCTTGTCTTTCATATAAGACCTGTACGCCGATTTGTACTCAGCTGGCCATCTTGGGTGAATTTCCATATAAGTTCATCCTGGTCCATAGTGGAAAGTTGAGGCAACCTGATCTGGCAATAATTTCTACAATGGGCTGATCAAAGAGTTTATGAATTAGGTGTGAGTTCCATTGACAATCATTAATGAGTTCTGCTACCAGCTTGGGCAGTGGACTTCAAATCCTTCTGAAGAGTTGAGGCAATTGATTATGCCAGGGACCCAGATGTCCTGCCAGATGTTAATATTAAAACCATTCTTTACCACCCAAAAGCTTCCCCTCCGAAGATCTTCTCTGATTGCCACCATACTGCGCCAAATCTGGAAGAGTTTCCCCTCTTTGGTAATGCCAGAAGGATTGGGAGGAACAGTATTTAGCTCGAAGGATAGATCCCCAAAGTCCTGAAGGGTCTTTTAAGAATCTCCAAGTCAGTTTCATGATAGCTGCTCTATTGAATAGATGAGATCTCGAAATCCCAAACCACCATTAGCTTTAGGTGATTGTTTTTTCTGCCATGAAATCAATGGACATCTAGGGAACCATTTCTCCTACCCCACCAAAATCCTCTGGGTCTTGACCAGATTATGGATGATACCCTTGGGAATGAGGGTAATGTTTCATGGCATGAACCGGTAAAGCAGTTAGAACTGACTTGATTAAAACATATTTACCGGCCGAAGTCAAAGTGTTAGCCTTCCACATGCTCAGTCTAGATTTGCATTTGTCATCCAAAAATTGAAGAGTTGTCTTCTTGATCTGCCCAACAATATAGGAGTACCAAGGTACATGGAGTTTTTATCAAGCTCCTTAAATCCCAAAACTCTTTTCAAATGAAATTGTAAAGTCTGGGAGGTGTTAGGACTGAATATAATCCCAGATTTAGTCTATTGATTTCCTGTCCAGACCAGTTTGCAAATTTTTGCACTACATATATCATCTCTCGAGTTCCTGCTCTTCTGCTCTGCCAAATAGGAAAATATCATCAGCAAACATGATGTGAGTAACATGGGGCATGCACATTGATCTTGTATCCTCTGAATTTGCTATCAGTTGCTCCTTGAGCACATAGGCAAGATAATGCCTCAGCACATAAGGCAAAGATGTAAGGGGAGAGGGGGCAGCCTTGGCGGATTCCCCTGGTTGGTTGGATGTGACCCACTGCCTCTCCATTGATGTTAACTGAGTAGGTAACTGTACTTACACATTCCATGATCAAAGATCTAGCTTTACTTGAAAAACCATGTCTCTTGAGCATAGCCTCAATAAAAGTCCACTCCAGTTTGTCATAAGCCTTAGATAGATCAAGTTTCAAACCAAAGGTACCAAGCTTGCCTCTTTGACACTGCATAGAATGGATGAGCTCTTGAACAACCACTATATTATCAGTGATTTGGCGGCCAGGGACAAATGCTCCTTGATTTCAGGAGATGAGATCCTTGAGGAGGGGTTTTATTCAGTTGGTAACAATTTTAGCAATGACTTTGTATAAGGTATTACAGAGACTATTGGCCGGAAGTCATTTGCATTAGAAGCTTTAGAGCTCTTGGTATGAGGGTGATGAGAGTGTGATTGAGTCCTGGAGGGAGGATCCCAGTGATGAAGAATTCTTGTACAAAATGGCAATCTGTTTTGCATAATATGCCATTATTTCTGAATAAATACATTTGTTATGCCATCAGAGCCAGGAGATTTGTGAGGAGGGAATGCCTAATAGTTTCTTCTTCGATTTCCTTGATGGAAGGGATCTCACAGATGTTCAGATTTTCCTGATGGGAGATGGTCCTATTTCTAGTGTGGAAGTCTTGAGGCTAGGAGTAGGAGATGAAGATGTAAAGAGATTGGCAAAGAAGTTGATGAAATAGGATTTTATGTTCTCAATCTTACCTGTCCAGTCCCCAGTCGGCAATTGGATCCAAGAGATATAGTTTTTACTTCTCCTGTTGGTAGCATGAATGTGAAAAAATTTTGTGCTTCTGTCACCTTCCTTATACCAGTGGACCTTGGCTCTTTGACGCCAGAACAATTCCTCCTGATCAGAAATATTTCAATTGTTGTTCTAGCTTCCTTTCAGCTTGAAGGTTCATATCAGAGATTGGCTGCTTACTGATGGCTTCAAGTTGATTTTGCACTTTCAGAATCTTATTTTGGGGGTTGACATAACATTTCCTCTTCCACTGTTTCAGCTGCTGATGAAGAAGTCTGATCTTACCAATAAAGTCTAAAGACAGGTGGGCTAGAGGACCACTGGCTCTCAATAAGGCTGTTGAAGGAAGGTTGTCAAACCAAGTTGCCTCTACTTTAAAGATGTTACTGGATTTTCTTCTAAATCCCATCGTATCTAGGAGGATAGGATTATGGTCACTGGAAAACTTAGGCAGTGATAGACAGAAGCAGAGTTGAACCTGGATCTCCAATTGCCATTAGCAAGAACCCTGTCTAATCTCTCTCTGATGTGCCATCTAACTGATCTTATACTCATTAAAGAAGAAACGGCCCTTGAAAGCCCAAGTCAATGAGGCCCATGGAGTAAACAAAGTTATTAAAAGGCCTGGCGTTATGGTATATATCAGCAGAGCCACCTTCTTTCTCAGATCGATCAGTAATGGAGTTAAAATCTCCGATAACCATGTAGGGAAGATAGCAGCCATTCATGTATTCTAGTATATCATCCCAGATTTGTTTTCTTCTAGATGCCAGAGTAGGTGCATAAATACATATAATCTTCCAAGCTTCAGACCCTCGATGCTTATCCACAGACAACAGCACCCAATGATCAGTGGAGTGATCAACAGAAATGACCATGTCCTGCTTCCACCAGATGCACATTCCACCTGCTCTACCCCGCGATTCTTGCACATGATAAGAAGTGATGTTCCTAGGTTCAAGAAATCTGAGAGCTTGACGAGAATTACACTTAGTTTCAGACAGAAAGCAAAAGTCCAGGTCCAATGAACGGGTCAGCTAATCCAATAGGATCTAGTAGCACCACAAGGAAAGCGGGATTACCGACGGATTTTCCGACGGAATAATTGCCGTCGGTATTTCTGACGATATTCCGACGGAAATATATCCGACGGAAAATAAGTCGAAATTCCGACGGAAATTAATCCATCGGAATATCCGTCGGCAATTCAAGAATACCGACAGATATTCCGACGGATATAGTTCCGTCGGAATATCCGTCGGTAAACCTCTACACCTCCCCCGCGAAACCCCCCCCCCTCTTTCCCCCTCTCCCGCTCTCTTTCCCTCTCCCGCCTCTCTCTCTCTCTCTCC
Source organism: Colocasia esculenta (assembly GCA_014218235.1). NCBI lineage: Eukaryota > Viridiplantae > Streptophyta > Magnoliopsida > Alismatales > Araceae > Colocasia > Colocasia esculenta. Next base: position 113,307,609 of record CM024766.1, on the reverse strand, counting down.
GATCTCCTCTCTCTCTCTCTTTCTCTCTCTCTCTCCTCTCTCTCTCTTGCTCTCTCCCCCCGGTCGCCGACGACAGCGCCGCCGCCGCCGCTCGCCTTCGCCGGTCACCGCCGTCTCGTCGCTCGCCGCGCCCCTTCCCGGTGAGTAGCTCTCCCCACCCCCACCACCGTCCTCCGGCCTCCCCCAACCGCCCCCCTCCCCCCCTGTGCGATCCCCCCCCCTCCCCCGGCACTCGCCCCCCTCCCCCCCACCCGCCACCTCCCCCCTTGCACGGTCCCCCCTCCCCCCCCACCGGCCCCCCTGCACGCCCCCCCTCCCCCCCTGTGCGATCCCCCCTCCCCCCTGCACTCGGCCCCCTCCCCCCCACCCGGCCACCTCCCCCCTGCGCGGTTCCCCCCCCTCCCCCCCACACCGCCCCCTGCACGATCCCCCCTCCCCCTTTGCACTCAGCCCCCCTCCCCCCCACCCGGCCCCCCTCCCCTTCCCACCCCCCCCCCCCCCCCGGCCCCCCTTCCCCTGCACTCATCCCCCCTCCCCCCCACCCGACCCCCCCCTCCCCTTCCCACCCCCCCCCCCCCCACCCGGCCCCCCTTCCCCTGCACTCAGCCCCCCTCCCCCCCACCCGACAAGGAAACCTCCAGGTTCTCACTAAAGAACAGTCCAAACGGAGCGTCCGCAGCCTCTCACACTGTTTAATAAATCACCGGGCTGTCCACAAACACGAAAGATGGCGAATCTTTTCAGAATTCCTTCCTTGGCAACCCTTTACAACAACACATCGGTCCTGGGAGACAGATACAGCTAGGTCATGGATTAAGTCATGCATTACATAAGTGTCTCCATTCCCCCAAACAGAACTCCCGTAATGCTCAAAGAGAGACAGGGACAGAAAATCATCAAACTGTTTGTTCCCCCACCACTCAAGGCTCTGCATATGATCACACCACCCGCTTCACAAGACCCTAGGCCATCCAGGATAATATCTTCTTGCCTATTGAACATGTAATCTTTGGGAAACACACATCAATATCAAAGCACTCCTTCAGATGTGGGGCAATCGCTCATAGCTTAGTCCCAGAATGGACATGATGCCATGTCATCTTTCTCTTGTAATCTCCCAATCTCGTCACTTGCGGCGATACATTTCCAATATTCCGATCAAAGTTAACATTTAGAAACTTTCCCACTGTTGTTGCAGCCAAAGGTGAACTCCCAACTTTTTGCTTATCTCCTCACACAGCGCTCCATGCCACCGTCCATGTTCTTGTTGGCAAATGCCTTATTTTTTAGTATAGAAACAACATCCTCCTCCGATAAACCCTTTAAATGAAGTATATTCTCTCACTTTCTATCATCTTTGCAGCAATGTTCTTATCACGGTTTGTCACCAACACTTTACTCCCTCGTTACCCCCCTTAAGGATTAAACATGATTTTCCAATTAGGAGTCAAATCCCAGACATCATCCAACCAACAAGTAATGCATTTTAGGTCATATGGACTGCCATTCTTTAAGGGTTTCAAATTAAAATAAAAAACGAGAGAAGGAGAAATGGGGTAGAGAACAGAGAAGCCCTAAAAATTAGTATGCGAAATAATCTCATATATACAGCCTTAACTACTATCTTCTCCAACCCCAAAATGGGGCTATCTAGAATCTTACGGAAACATGAACGTCTTACTATGGCAACGGCCGTTTTGTACCAGAACAAAATTGACAATAGAAACAAAGACACATTAGTAATATGCCAAACTGAACTCGTCTACTCAGCTCATCTCAGCTCAAGGTTAAAATCTCGCCACTCTAATAGATATACATCCCAATTTAGGAAAACAAATTAGTACGAACTCTTCTTCTAGACATTAGTTTAGTTTCCGCTTATTGTTCACTTTAAGTTTAATGATTAGTATTACACTTCTTATTTGAATGTATTTGCTTATTATTGCACTTGATTATATGTAATTTTATTACACTTGATTAGTATGTAGTTTTTACATTTATGTAATTCATGTACATGTATGTATGAACTTGTTTTATTATTGCATTTGTTTCACATATATGATTTTGATTTCATATTCATTTCATTTTCATGTGCATTTGAAATTTGATCTATGCATGTATAGTAATTTTTCACTGCACACACATCACGAGAGCGTGTTAAGCCCGTGTCAATGAACATTCCCGTTCAAGACTTTGAGATTGATGTGCACGAGTCTTATTTTCAATAATGAGAACGTGTATATCTAACTCAAAGTCTTGAATTGTCCCGTTTTGGACAGTCTGTAAATGTTTGATCGGAGTTAGGTGGTCATTTATTATGTGATTGTATATTGTTGAAAATTTCGGGTGCGTCTACTCACTCCTCTCTGATATACCTTTATTGATTTAGAATATTTTCTTAACACTTATTAGTAAGTGTTTAAGAAAATATCTAAATCAATAAAAAATTTTGGTATATCGGAGAGGTGTGAGGAGATGCTGCCGAATTTTCAGCAAATAATACAACACATAGTAAATGGTCATCTGAGTGCGATCAAATATTCACAGATGGGTAAAAAGTGATAATCTTAATAATATATCCTACCTATTCATTTTGACTTACTCGAACGATGTGAGGGTCTGTTGGATTTTAACTTGTGACATGACATTTAATCTGTGTAGGAAAAATGTCTTATGAGAATCGGTCATGGATGTACCGTGGAATGGTGAATGGAGTTGTCACCGAGGAGTTTAAAGATGGAGTTGACAGTTTTATTCAGTTTGCATTGAGTAATTCCTCAGTAGCAGTCGATCCGATGGGTAACATCCGATGTCGTGTTCGGCTTGTAAGAACATAAAGTGGATATCGACATGGGATGTGCAGCATCATTTGTATACGAGAGGATTGTTGCCCATATGAGATATGGTCGTGTCATGGTGAGCATGTTTATTCAGTCGTCTGCACAGGCTCATTACTTTGCATCCACAAGTACGTACGTAGACATGGTTGTCGATGCTGCTGGTCCAGAGTTCAATATGCATGAAGATGAAACAAATGAAGAAGTGCCGAATGATACAGCTCAGAGATTTTATCAGTTACTTCGAGATGCTGATGAGCCATTATGGGATGGTTGTGAGAAGCATACACAGTTGTCTGCAGTGTCGCAGCTACTGAATTTGAAATCTGAATTTCATATAAGTGAGAGTGTTTTGACCGGTTTTCTCTTACTCGTCAAGAGTATGCTTCCTCAATCAGAGAGGTTACCTGCTGACTTTTACCGTGCGAAGAAGATGGTGAATGATCTGGGGCTTGGTTTTATGAAAATTGATGCATGTCCGAATCACTGTATGATGTACTACAAAGATGATGCAGATAGACATCATGCTGTATTTGTAATCATGATAGATTCAAGCCCAAGAGAGGGGACAAGTCAAAGCAGAAGGATGTTCCGTATAAGTCATTGCGGTATTTTCGATCACACCCAGATTGCAGCGGTGTTTCATGTCCCCGAAGACAGCTGGACATATGACTTGGCATGCAGAAAGAGTTCGTCGTGACGAAGGTGAAATGAGTCATCCTGCCGATGGTGAAGCTTGGGCTCATTTTAGTCGTACTCATTCTTACTTCGCAAGGGATCCACGTAACGTCCGGATGAGTTTATGCACAGACGGTTTCAATCCATTCGGAGGCTCGGTGGCATCTTACTCATGTTGGCCAGTATTCCTAACAGTATAACCTTCCGCCAGGCATGTGCATGAAGCGTGAGAATCTGTTCCTTTCATTGCTCATTCCGGGTCCAAAATCTCCAGGAAAAAATATAGACATATATCTTAGACCGTTGATTGATGAGCTGAAATTGTTATGGTCAGATGGGGTTCTCTGTTATGATGCATCCAGAAAACAGAATTTCAATTTGAAGGCTGCATTAATGGGACAATAAGTGACTTTCCTGCGTACGACATGTTATCTGGTTGGAGCACACATGGGAGATTGGCATGTCCTTATTGCATGGAGGATTCTAAATCATTTGTGTTGAAATCTGGGGGAAAATCATGTTGGTTCGATTGTCATCGTCGGTTTCTACGAGTGACCCCTTTCCGAAAGCAAAAGGATTCTTTTATGAAAAATACAACTGTGATGGAGCAGGTGGATATGGACGGGTGTCTGGTGGAAACATGGCGAGGCGGGTCCAGAACGTACCGACGGTACACACACTGGCTGGTAGTACTCGACAAATCCTGGCTTCAGGAAGGATCACATTGGGTGAAGCAAAGCATCTTTTGGGAATTACCTTATTGGTCTACACTTTTGATACGACATAACCTTGACGTCATGCATATAGAGAAGAATGTTTTTGATAATGTGTTCAACACAGTTATGGACATCAAAGGCAAAACGAAGGACAACGTCAAGGCACGTTCGGATTTGAAGTACTTTGCAGACGCCCAGAACTAGAGCTGCAGCATGTTCAAGGGAAAGTGGTGCAACCTAAAGCTGCATATGTGCTTGGGCCAGACAGATAAGGAAGTGTTGCAATGGTTGAAGCAATTGAGATTTCCAGGGGATGTCTCGAATATTGCCCGTTGTGTAAATATCAATGAGGGAAAAATATACGGAATGAAGAGTCATGATTGCCATGTTTTCATGCAAAGACTGATCCCACTTGCTTTTCGTGAGTTGTTGCCAAAGAAAATATGGGAGCAATGACTGAGCTGAGTCATTTCTTCCGAATTTTAACAGCATCAGAACTCAGACTTCTTGACTTGCAAAATATGGAGCAAAATATAATACAGACAGTCTGCAAATTAGAGAGATATTTCTCCAGCATTCTTTGATTCAATGGAGCACCTGATCATCCATTTGCCATATGAGGCTAGGGTCGGAGGACCAGTACAATTTCGATGGATGTATCCGTTTGAGAGGTATATTTCTATATCCGTAGTTTATTCACATTACGGCAAATTTTATATTTCATATGTATTCATTCGATCTATTATTATCGTAGGTGCATGCACGATCTTAAGATGAAAGTCCGCAACAAAGCACAAGTTGGGGGTCCATTACCCAGGCATACCTCATTGAGGAGATATCGAACTTCTGTTCGATGTACTTTGACACGGAAATACAAACCCGACGCACTCAACCTCCACGTAATGATGATGGTGGAGAATCCTATGTGTCGGACCAACTCTCTATATTCAAGTGTCCCGGACGGGGCGTTCGGATATTCTTCTACTCGCCCACTTGAAGACAGAGAGTTGGTAGCTGCGGAGATCTACATCTTCATGAATTGCGCAGAACTAGAGCCCTACATTGAGTAAGTTGTGCTCACTTATGATATACATCATTTACATGCAATGCTGGTAAACTGAACGGTGTGTGACATTTACATTGCAGAGAGTTTGACTCGTTCATACTACAACGAAATCCACGTCTAACGGACGTGCAGGTTGAAAAGGAACGGGAGAAGTCTTTTCCGAGTTGGTTAAGATCTCGAGTATGTGTCTAAATATTTTGAATCATATATGTTACGTTCTTATGCATATTAGTTGTTGTAAGTCTGTCTATTTTTTGCTAATAGGTTGATCAGGTTTTATTACCGATTTAAGAGTACAAGAGATCAGTTATGGACCCTCGAAGATTGTACGTGTCTACCCAGGTTACATTGTGAATGGATACAGATTTCACACGAGATTATGGACGCAATAAGTCTACGTGAACAGCGGCGTATGTGTGAAAGGAAGTGCCTACAATGAAAATGAAATTGACTATTATGGCATTCTCGAAGAAGTCATTGAACTGCAATTTTTGGGACAAGACAACATTATATTTCTCTTCAAGTGTCATTGGTTTGATCCGACATCTATTCGTCATGACACAACATATGGAATTGTCGATGTCAAGCATAAGTCCAAGTTGAGTACATACGAGCCATTCATACTGGCGGCACAAGCGCAACAAGTTTATTATTCAAATTATTCATCCCTGAAATTAAGAGATTGGTGGGCTGCATGTAGAGTGAAATCAAGGTTATTTCCTGAGTATGAGCTTCTGGCCGGATGATGAGCTCGACGGTGTTAATGACAATTATTTCCAATCGGAAAGGAGTGACGCACGAGAGTTGGCAGCTTCTACGCAGTTCAATATCATGATATAAATGAAACAATTGCTTACATAAGGATAACGAACAGGAAGAAGTTGACCAAATGCCCTGAGCAAGAGGTGGAGTCTGATGTGGATGAAGACTCCCCGCATGAGGAGGATGAATTCCAAGATGATGAAGAAGATGATGCTGAATTAAACATGTCGGAAGCATCTGATGTTGAATTACGATAATATACCCTATATTTTGTAAGAACTTCGTGTTATTGCTAATTATATTTTCATATTAAATTGCTACTTCAAAATTTATTGCTGATGACAATTTGGATGTATGTTTATTTATCTCAAGAGAGATATGGTACGTGGAGGACGGAGTCGGATGGTTTCTACGTCCGTTGGCAGAGGGTCCGGGACCCCGTCCACGACAGGTATATGCAATGTACAGAAAGAACCACATTTACGTTATTGTTCATATTTAATTCACGAGATATAACGTACATACAATTTTGCAGGGTCTGCCTCCCCGTCGACGTCTGCCTCCCCATCCACGCCAGTCGTCCATGCGCGCAGGTATACGTATATATTGTTGTTCAAGTTAAATTCATATTTTCTAATGTGTAAAAAATTTTCAGCGACCACCTCCCCGCCGAGCACGGGAGCAGTGCCACCTTTCCCTTCTTCCTCACCACCAGGTACGTGTCAGCTTCCATACATTAGTATGTTTGTTGTCTTGCAATTTATCGAACAATAGTGTGCTTAATTGTCTTCAACAGAGGTCCAGGGTCCGCATGCAGCAGCGATGAGGGGGGCCCTCAGCTACCGGGACGGCATCCATGCTGGATCTCCGGGTAAAGTTGATCAGTTCAAATTTACTTTATTTGTTATTGATGTTATACATTTCATGTACAAATTAATGTGCAATTGCAGGGGGAGATAGATCCCCTTTCTCTGCTTCCCATCATATTACGACGCTGGTCCATGCACATATTCCAGGACCAGTGGACACATGGAGAGAGTTCCCGGTGTCCGTCCGGGATCAGTTATTTGACATGTTCACGGTATTTTTAAATCTTAGATAACTATCTGTCATTTATTTAATTACTATCCATGTTCGTGCAGAAAGCTGAGTATTTTATTTCTTTACAGCGGAGGTTCACATTCACGAGACCTGAGGATCTCCCTCGAGCTCGAGCCGTCTGGGAGTCTACTGCCCAGACTAATTTAAGAAAGTCGATGTGGGAGGCCCGGGATAGGCGCAAAAGAGCACAGGCAATAGGGATCCTAGGGCTTGGCTTGATGACGGCCCTTCTTGGCTGAGGAAGGATTATTGGCAGTCCCTTTGTGAGCGATGGGCTGCTGGACCATGGCAGCAGCGGTCACAGGCGGCCATACGCAACAGATCAACTCATCCGGAGAAGAATGTGCATACTAGTGGGTCTATATCTTATGCGACCCACAGTCAAAAATTGGTAAGCATAATATTGTTCAATTGTTTAGTACATTGATTATTATTGTCAACTAACTACTTCCGTTGAATTATAAGCATCACGAGCTCGAGCGTGCCCCTACCTTTCGCGAGTTATTTGATCGGACTCATAAGCGGAAGGGGACGGATGACTATGTTAGCGAGAGTGCCCGCACGATCGTTGTAAGTCACCTATAAATTTTGAATTCAATTATGATATTAAATTAATTTATTTTTATAATTTAATTTTAATTTATTTTGCAGGAGAGGTACGACAGGACGATGACGGAGCGTTATGCAGAGGGCACTCCTCAGCCAGACTTGGATGCAGAGGCTTGGGTCGAGGCAGCGGGAGAGCCGAGGAAGGGCCGAGTGTACGGCTTTGGGGACAGCTTGGATACTCAACCAGTGTTGTCCTCATATGCCAGTTCGATCGCTCCCCCAGCATACGCGAGTTCATCTGCTGCGCCGCCCGCTAGTTCCGTAGAGGAGATTAGAGGCCTCATTCGGGAGGAGCTACGGGAAGAGCTACGGACGCATTTTGGCGACATGGTTCAGCAGTTGATCTCAGCCATGCAATCTCAGCCATGCAGGGAGTACGGCCCTCACAGCCAGCACCTCAGGTCAGTATTAGTATTAATTTAATATACTGTGCATGAGATAAAACCACTAAAGAATGTCAAGTTTATATAAATCCTTAAAACACCCACTTCATATAAAAGTCTTAACACACACAACCCGGGGTCCAAAATCCCAAATAGGGATCGGATCGACGTGCCGTTTTCTCCGACACGACCGGGTGGGTTAAAGCGACGTGTAGAAACTGACGGAATCTAATTTGGATCTCCGTATTGGCCTGGCCATTCAAACGACCGATCTAAAAACACCAAACTTCATATAAAAGCCTTAACACACACAACCCGGGGGTCCAAAATCCCAACTAGGGATTGGATCGACGTGCCGTTTTCTCCGACACGACTAGGTGGGTTAAAGCGACGTGTAGAACTGACGCAATCCAATTTGGATCTCCGGATTGGCCTGGCCATTCAAACGACCGATCTAAAAACACCCAACTTCATATAAAAGCCTTAACACACACAACCCGGGTGTCCAAAATCCCAAATAGGATCGGATCGACGTGCCGTTTTCTCTGACACGACCGGGTGGGTTAAAGCGCGTGTGTAGAAACTGACGGAATCCAATTTGGATCTCCGGATTGGCCTGGCCATTCAAACGACCGATCTAAAAACACCCAACTTCATATAAAAGCCTTAACACACACAACCCGGGTGTCCAAAATCCCAAATAGGGATCTGATCGACGTGCCGTTTTCTCCGACACAACCGGGTGGGTTAAAGCGACATGTAGAACTGACGGAATCCAATTTGATCTCCGGATTGGCCTGGCCATTCAAACGACCGATCTAAAAACACCCAACTTCATATAAAAGCCTTAACACACACAACTCGGGGGTGCAAAATCCCAACTAGGGATCGGATCGACGTGCCGTTTCCTCCGACACGACCGGGTGGGTTAAAGCGACGTGTAGAAACTGACGGAATCCAATTTGGATCTCCGGATTGGCCTGGCCATTCAAACGACCGATCTAAAAACACCCAACTTCATATAAAAGCCTTAACACCACAACCCGGGTGTCCAAAATCCCAATAGGGATCAGATCGACGTGCCGTTTTTCCCTCCGACACGACCGGGTGGGTTAAAACGACGTGTAGAAACTGACGGAATCCAATTTGGATCTCCGGATTGGCCTGGCCATTCAAACGACCGATCTAAAAACACCCAACTTCATATAAAAGCCTTAACACACACAACCCGGGGGTCCAAAATCCCAACTAGGGATCGGATTGACGTGCCGTTTTCTCCGACACGACCGGGTGGGTAAAGCGACATGTAGAAACTAACGCAATCCAATTTGGATCTCCGGATTGGCCTGGCCATTCAAACGACCGATCTAAAAACACCCACTTCATATAAAAGCCTTAACACACACAACCTGGGGGTCGAAAATCCCAAATAGGGATCGGATCGACGTGCCGTTTTCTCTGACACGACCGGGTAGGTTAAAGCGACGTGTAGAAACTGACGCAATCCAATTTGGATCTCCGGATTGGCCTGGCCATTCAAACGACCGATCTAAAAACACCCAACTTCATATAAAAGCCTTAACACACACAACTGGGTGTCCAAAATCCCAACTAGGGATCGGATCGACGTGCCGTTTTCTCCGACACGACCGGGTGGGTTAAAACGACGTGTAGAAACTGACGGAATCCAATTTGGATCTCCGGATTGGCCTGGCCATTCAAACGACCGATCTAAAACACCCAACTTCATATAAAAGCCTTAACACACACAACCCGGGTGTCCAAAATCCCAACTAGGGATCAGATCGACGTGCCGTTTTCTCCGACACGACCGAGTGGGTTAAAGCGACGTGTAGAAACTAACAGAATCCAATTTGGATCTCCGGATTGGCCTGGCCATTCCAACGACCGATCTAAAAACACCCACTTCATATAAAAGCCTTAACACACACAACCCGGGGGTCCAAAATCCAACTAGGGATCGGATCGACCGTTTCCGTTTTCTCCGACACGACCGGTGGGTTAAAGCGACGTGTAGAAACTGACGGAATCCAATTTGAATCTCCGGATTAGCCTGGCCATTCAAACGACCGATCTAAAACACCCAACTTCATATAAAAGCCTTAACACACACAACCCGGGTGTCCAAAATCCCAATAGGGATCGGATCGACGTGCCGTTTTCTCCGACACGACCGGGGGGTTAAAGCGACGTGTAGAAACTGACGGAATCCAATTTGGATCTCCAGATTGGCCTGGCCATTCAAACGACCGATCTAAAAACACCCAACTTCATATAAAAGCCTTAACACACACAACCCAGGGTCCAAAATCCCAACTAGGGATCGGATCGACGTGCCGTTTTCTCCGACACGACTGGGTGGGTTAAAGCGACATGTAGAAACTGACGGAATCCAATTTGGATCTCCGGATTGGCATGGCCATTCAAACGACCGATCTAAAAACACCCAACTTCATATAAAAGCCTTAACACACACAACCCGGGGGTCCAAAATCCCAACTAGGGATCGGATCGACGTGCCGTTTTCTCCGACACGACCGACCGGTGGGTTAAAGCGACGTGTAGAAACTGACGCAATCCAATTTGGATCTCCGGATTGGCCTGGCCATTCAAACGACCGATCTAAAAACACCCAACTTCATATAAAAGCCTTAACACACACAACCCGGGTGTCCAAAATCCAAATAGGGATCGGATCGACGTGTCGTTTTCCCGACACGACCGGTGGGTAAAGCGACGTGTAGAAATTGACGGAATCCAATTTGGATCTCCGGATTGGCCTGGCCATTCAAACGACCGATCTAAAAACACCCAACTTCATATAAAAGTCTTAACACACACAACCCGGGTGTCCAAAATCCCAAATATGGATCGGATCGACGTGCCATTTTCTCTGACACGACCGGTGGGTTAAAGCGACGTGTAGAAACTGACGGAATCCAATTTGGATCTCCAGATTGGCCTGGCCATTCAAACGACCGATCTAAAAACACCCAACTTCATATAAAAGCCTTAACACACACAACCTGGGGGTCGAAAATCCCAAATAGGATCGGATCGATGTGCCGTTTTCTCCGACACGACCGGTGGTGTTAAAGCGACGTGTAGAAACTGACGGAATCCAATTTGGATCTCCGGATTGGCCTGGCCATTCAACGCGACCGATCTAAAAACACCCAACTTCATATAAAAGCCTTAACACACACAACCCGGGGGGCCAAAATCCCAAATAGGGATCGGATCGACGTGCTGTTTTCTCCGACACGACCGGGTGGGTTAAAGCGACGTGTAGAAACTGACGGAATCCATTTGGATCTCCGGATTGGCCTGACCATTCAATGACCGATCTAAAAACACTCAACTTCATATAACGGATCTAAAAATACTATTGTATCACAAGTTTTAAATTTCACTATTGAAAATAATGTATGTCTTTTATTTATTATTATGTTTTCTCATTTTAATTTGTTTTAATATAGGATCCAGCTCCAGACGATGACGAGGCAGAGACAGCAGACGATCCAGCAGATTTATCTTGATATTTGTATTCATTATTCTGTATGATTTTATATTTATTGTATGTTATGATATTATGTTGATTGTGAGTATTTGTTAAATTTATGATATTGTAGCAGGTTTGACATTGTAGCAGGGTTCACAAACTATTTTTATTTCCTAATTTAAAAAAAAATATATGGTTTATTTCCGACGGATTTATCGACGGTTATTATCCGTCGGAATTACTGACCGAAATATTCGTCGGTAATTCCGTCGGAATATGCTGACAGATGGTTTCCGACCGAAAATGTGTCAGCATTTACGGACCGGTATACCGACGTATTTGCCGACGGATAAACCGTCGGTAAATACCGACCGTGTTTCCGACCGATATATCCGTCGGAGTTGCCGACCGAATTCCGACGGATAGTTTATCCGTCGGAAATTTCTGACCATCTATTTCCGACGGATCGTTTCCGACGGGCTTTAGACGGAAATCGGTCGGCAGGACTCATTTCCGACGGAATACCGTCGGATTTCCGATGGATTCAATCCGTCGAAAATCCCGCATTTTCTTGTGGTGTAGGGGCCCCATTCAAACCCCTACAATTCCAAGCTAGAAGTCTCATTTGGGGAGTTGGGCCCAGTCAAGCCGGCTGCCACCACCTCATTTGGATTTGTGGGGGTATGGGAAGGGCTAGACGACGGGCTTAGTTTGGGTGATTTAGATTTCCTAGTAGCTTCTTTAATTCTGGTCGGTTGGGAGTTGGGAAAAGATGTGACTGTAGCTGAAACATGAGTGGGAGAAATGACCTCCATAAAAGGGGGTTCTTCCCACGTAAGTTTCCTTTTGGTTGGATCCTTCTTAGCATAGATCTGAGTGTCAGAATTTGGAACAGGACCAGGAGGTAGAAGAGGTCTATGGCCCGTACTGGTTGGTAAGATGTGGAGGGATTGGGTACTGACCTAGAGATTTCCTTTTGAAAGGCTATCTGTGGGTAGGTGTGAGGGCATGGCGTACTGGGGTGCAGGGCATGGTGGGGGTTGCTGATTTCCAGGGTTAAGGGGTATGGAGGGGGAAGTAGGGGATGTGTGGAGGTGGGGGCAGTCAGCTTGAACAGAGTGGGCCGTCAACTGACCCGTAGCAACACCATGCCGATGTCCATCCCCAGTGACCTGACTTTGTGTGGCTGTAGGATTTTGCTGGTTCTGGGGATCCTTTGCATTAGGGCTTTCAGAAGGGTAATCAAGCTTTATCGCTACTGAGTTGACTTTAGACACCCCTGCACGTAATCGACCCAAGCTCTCAAACTGGAATTGGATAGCTTTCTCCATTTTACTCTTTAGTGCCGGGGATGTAGAGTCACTAATGTAGCTTTTAATCTTGACTAGTTTGGAACAATTATCAACCTCATGGCCTAAGAGACCACAGAAAGTGCAATATCTGGGTATTCTTTCATACAAAACGGGGAAATTGTGCTTTGATTGATCTGGGAGCATAGCCTTTACAGAGGTCTTCAAAGGAATTGTAGTGTCAAATGCTACTTTAATCCTTGTAGATTCACTCCATCTATCAATGATATCCGTTGGGGGCTTCAGTAGAGTTCCAACTTGAGTTGCCAACTTCATCACAGCTGCCTCAGTTAGGAATTCAATTGGGAGATTATAAATCCTGACCCACATTTCTGCAAGCTGAACTTGTAATCCTGGGGGAGGCAATTTGGCCTTGCCCTTTCGATCAGCACCATGTCATCATTGTATGTCCATGGAGTTCTCCGACATATCTTCTCTACATCTGCCTCCTCACTAAAGCGCACCAGGTAACGATCCTCTAGATAGTTCAGAAACTTCCAAGTACCCTTCGGATTCCAGAGACGGGAGATCCAATCCTTAAGGCCAGCCGGTCTGACCTCTTTGTCATTTAGGACCCTGATCACGAGGCTATTTCTCCAAGAACTTTAGCCATCTGAGTCTTTCTCTTCTAAGCAAGTGATATGCTCCTCGCGATCTTCAGTCATCTCATGCTTGAAGTTTTCCAGGATCATCTCTTCTTGTGGGTCTAGAAGGACTTCTTCAGCCATATCAGGCTCCATTGCCATTGGGGAAGGGACAGATCGATAAGAAGGAGCAGTCGAACAGAAGGTGGGAAAGCAGAGCTTTAGGACTGGGGCTTCGAGATATAGGTGGATGGTGAAAGAGGGGGAAAGTTGGAAAAGAAAAGCACAATAGAAGACTTGAATTGAACCGGCATGGGACAAGCCGAACTCTAACACCACAGCCAAAAGGTAGGCAAGTGAGGAAAACCGACAAAGAGCAAGCAGTAATACCTGGGATAGTCACGTTAAAATGTTGCCAGTTGTTGGAAAAGCACCATTCTTCAGGGAACTACCCGAGTAAAGGAGCAAATGTACCTAGGCCAACCGCTGAGAGCATTCAAGACAACAACACGAACAACTGCGAACAAACACCAAGAGTGACTCTCCAATAAGAGGAGCTAGGAGACGACAAGCGCGGGAGATAGGCAAGAACTATTCCTCTCTGTTGCCCAGAGAGACCTCAATGGGAACAACACTGCCAAAGTTAAATCGGTAGACTTCGGGAAGCATTAATTAATTATAGGTATTGTCCAAGTCATAAATATATTGTTAATCTATAAAACTTTGTTTAAAATTTTGCATTCTTCCTTTTCCATTTTAACAGAAATGATAGTCTTCCTTGCAAATTTAGCACATAGTTATATCGATATGAGCTCTGAAGAAATAAAAAAAGTAATGTTTATTACATTCTATGGAGTAATCTTTCAATAAATTCAATTGGGGATTGAATAGTAGTTACATTCCAAGGAGGCCTTCCTAGACAATGTTCACATTCCCATCGGAATATTTAGAATAATGATAAGAGCAATTATTTGAGTCATGCTATATCTTGTCATCCACTTTTTTAACCATTTTATTTTCTCACTTGTAAATAATAAATACGTGTAGATGGACATATTAGCAATCGGGACAACCTCAAGAGAGATGATGTGACTTTTATTTTTCTCAATAAAATAAAAATGTATAAAGATATTACACCATAGCATTTTAAACTACTATTAGAACAAATTATTACATTACTAGATGGAATCTGTAGCGATCTAAAATGGTCGATGTGACGACCCTCATTATACCGGTACGGTTATACCAACCCACGTCGTATAACAAGTGCTGCCACAGTGGGACATTTACCCAAACGATACATACAGCTGAGATACACGCGAATACAAACAGAGTAGCGGAAGTAAAAGAGAACTATCTCCATTCATTCATCATCCACATTAACCATACATGAATTTTCACAATTAACAATGAGGAACTAAGAGCTCACATAATTTAAATTGCTGAAATAGGATTACAAAATGTCCACATAATACATTCCTTTCATGATAATTCTAATACAATGTTCCAAATACATACTATGAAGCACACAAATTACAAGAAGCAACAACTAGCTAGTCTCCGCGCTCGGAGTCCGTCTCTACTACTCTACTGCCTCCTCCAAAGGTACTGTGTCACCAACTATACCTGTACGCCGAAGCAAAGAGTGAGTCCAAGGACTCAGCAAGCACACTACTCATGATGTACACTTAGAAGTCCTAATGGTTTCTACATGCACATTACATTAGCAACACATAGCATGCTAGTCATTTCAAGTTTTCAACCTATCATGAACATTCTACAATTTCATACATAACTCATGCTTTCAGTTTTCTAAAATAAACTTCACCTATCACATGGTCTCTATTCAATTTACTCATGAACTTTAACCTTTTAAAGAATCAACATAAGAGCTATCAACATGAACAATTTACATGCATGTGAGGTAACGCAACTAGCATGGTTTTTACACATTTTTAAACACTTACATGAACCTTTTCACATGCTTTAGGTTGCTGATTTCATATGATTCATGGCTATACCTACACATGAGGGCTACAATGTTGCTTAAAACATATCATATGAACAATCTATCATGCTATTTGCACACATATTCATTCGTTGTCCCTTACATGGACTCTAACATTTTTGCACACATAACATAAGAATATAACATGCATTTTCTGAATTCACATGGTTTCAGATTTAGTCTCACATAGGTCAATAACGCATTTACACATCTAGAATTTCACATTTTTCTTTACACTAGTTTCCTCTTTTCACATGGTTACACTTTACACATACACATTCACATGTCACTTACACATTTACACATGGTCACATACACATTTCACATTACACTTTACACATTTTTAGGTGCCGTGACACATAGTCCAAACCACCAAAGAAGGACATATACACATCACATTACACATAGACGCCATCTAGGCATTTCAATGGCGACTCTTGGACTGCGCAGATCGGGAGAACAAGTCTCCACCCTAACCAGTGGTACTTGTCCACCTCCAGGATTTTCCCCTAATGCCCTTAGGATCACTTAACACATTGAACTTTCTCAGGGGGACTTTTCCCTGATACAGCTCCACTGCCCTCTACGGAAGCAGTGTCACATTGGCACAGTTACACATTTACATATTTACCGTTTTACACTTGGTTTTACACATAACACTTCATCTCATTCACTTTCTCACTCACATGAATATCTCTGTTTTTCCTAACATGGTACTACCAAAATTTCAAGGTTTAACACACAGTAACACACTAATCATGCTGGGTTTAAACAAAATCTAATCACATTAAGATCATATGCACGAATTATCACATTTCACATGAAAACACACAACTTTTTATTTACTGATCTAAAAGACCTGAAATTTTAACCACATGCTGTTTTCGGGTTCAAGGTCATACCCTCAATTTTTCAGATTTTTCTGAGCTAAATAGGATTTACAGAAAATAAAACGCCTAATTAGCATGCTATTAACAACTTAAGTTAACATGGTCTAACACATTTTGCAAATTGGCCACTTGCTGTTTACACATAAGCCATTCACATGCATGAACTGAGAACACAAAATTTCCCTAATTCATACATCTATGGATTGAATACTACAAATCATTCTTGCATGCTTTCATTTTATTCTACCGAACTTATTAGCAATTTCGCAAGCATGCATGAATTACCAAATTTCAAAACATACATACATGCCCCACAATTATTCATGAATAGACTGCAACCAGACATTCAACTAATCCAAATCATGGAACATGGATTTGCAAAATTATCTACAAGTCATGCTCACAAATTTAAAGATACTATTAACCCCATTCACCATCACACCACATTCATTCACACACACAATGCACAATATACATAGAGTATAAGATTTACCATATATCCTCATCACGTAAAACATACTGAAATTAATGTATAAGAGGGACAAACAACTCACTGTTCTGTCCAGAAGAACTCGACGGCGGTCTCTGGCCGCTGACTCAGGGTCAGCGGCATGGTCGATGGACGCCAAGGATGATCTGGACGTCAGGGACCTTGCCGTCTAACCAGGTCTGTGCAGAAAACAGACCCGAGCTCTGAATCTTAGGTGAATTGGAGGGTCTAGGACTCGAGGAAAAATCCTTAAAATTCACAAAACCATCCTAGACTCATAAGGGGACATCAAGGATAGGTCACTTGCCTTTCGAAAATTCTTCTAAGGGATTTAAAGGCTTGGTGAAGATCTCCTTGGGCAGTCCCAAGAAGTTGCAGAACCTCCCTCTAGATCGCCTTCCTCCGGGCTCCTGG
This sequence comes from Colocasia esculenta, assembly GCA_014218235.1. Classification (NCBI taxonomy): domain Eukaryota; kingdom Viridiplantae; phylum Streptophyta; class Magnoliopsida; order Alismatales; family Araceae; genus Colocasia; species Colocasia esculenta. The sequence continues at coordinate 113,290,199 of CM024766.1, read as the reverse complement.
GTGATCTCCACGCCGAGGGGATGTCGGGGAAGCCTTCCTCGTTGGTCCAGCAACCTCCTTGCAGTAGGGGGACGCCGGATCCAGGTCCAAGGGGTCGGATTTGAGGGTTCTAAAATGGGTTTTTCTCACAGCTCACCTAGGGTTTTTCTCCCTCTATTTCTCCTCTTGCAAGGTAAAGTGAGAAGTGGGAGAGGCCAAATTCGGTTCAGACCTAATGAGAGCCCCTCACCCACTCACCATCATTGACCGTTTGACAGCCTTAGGCCGTTGGGGAACATCCCCCCAATGGAGGCCATGCCTTGCTCCCGGATTTTCTGCTGCTCTACAACGCATGCAGGTCAGAGAAGTTTGCGTCCATATCGCTGGACGCCGGAGTTAGTGTTGGCGTCCATCGCTGGACGCCGGAGTTAGTATTGCGTCCATGTCTGGACGCTGACACCAGCTCAACGGCCTGGGCTTGACGCCAAGGTGGCCTTCGGCCAGAACTTTAAATTATGCAAAAACCACGCATACCACATATATACATGCAATATGTATATGGTATTGTATCCATACTATCATCATGCAATATATACATTATTTATACTTAATATAAACACATGCACACGTAATATACTAATTAATACGTACGTAAATATGTACATACACACACAAGCACAATATTCACACATAATGCAAATAATGCGACGAAATTTAGAGGGCCTTACACCCTCTCCCCCTCCCTTAAAGAAACTTCGTCCTCGAAGTTAGAACGACACTACTCAAACAAAAGGGGATACTTCTTCTTCATCGCATCCTCAAGCTCCCACGTAGCCTCCTCAGGTGAGAAGTTCCGCCATAGAACTTTCACCGATGCGATACTCTTGTTCCGGAGATGCTGAACCTTCCGGTCAAGAATGGCTACTGGTTGCTCGACATACGAAAGATCTGGCTGGATCTCCACGGCTCATGACTAATCACATGAGACGGATCTCGGACATACTTCCTGAGCAAGCTAGATACGTGGAATACATGTGAATACCTAGCCAAAGCTGGGTAAGCTAGCTCGTACGCCACGTTGCCCAAACGTCTGAGAATATCATATGGGCCGATGAACCTAGGGCTTAGCTTGCTATGCCTGCCAAATCTGACAACTCCACGAGTAGGCGATATCTTCAAGAAGACATGATCGCCAACCTCGAACTCCAAATCCTTTCTCCTGTGTCGGCATAACTCTTCTGCCTATCCTGTGCCGCAACAAGCCTTTCCATAAGCTGAATCTTATCCGAAGTTTCCTGAACTAACTCCGGCTCCGGCCGATCAACTGCCTATCACCAGTCTCCTCCCACATAAAGGAGATCTGCAGGGCCTACCATACAACGCCTCGAATGGAGCCATACCAATACTAGCATGAAAGCTGTTGTTGTATGCGAACTCCACAAGAGGTAAATGACGCTCCCAATCATCCTTCCAATCCAGAACACACGCTCTCAACATATCCTCGAGCGTCTAGATAGTCCTCTCGGACTGTCCATCGGTCTGGGGATGAAACGCCGAACTGAGCTTAAGCTCCGAACCTGACGCATCCTGAAGACCCTTCCACAATCTCGAAGTAAATCTCGGATCCGATCCGAAATGATCGACTTCGGCACACCATGCAATCTAATGATAACCGCTAACATACAGTCTAGCTAAGCTCTCTACTGACTGCTTCTTCTTCATAGGCAAGAAATGAGCAGTCTTCGAGAACTATCTACAATTACCCAAATCGAGTCATTGCCCCTTCTAGATCGAGGCAAACCCGAAACGAGTCCATAGTGACAGCTTCCCACTTCCAAACGGGGATATCCATCCTCTGCATAAGGCCGGATGGTCGCTGCCGCGCTCGGCTTTCACCTGCTGACATACTAGACATCTAGACACATAATCCGCAACATCCTTCTTCATGCCGGACCACCAAAATGATCTATTCAGGTCTCGATACATCTTAGTGTTACCCGGATGAATAGAGAATCGCGATCTATGAGCCTCCGCTAACACATGCTCACGGACATCTACCACATCGGGGACACAAACACAGTGCTGAAATCTAATCACACCGTCCTCATCACGAGCAATGCCCGCCTTACCCACTAACTCTAACAATCTAGGATCGGCTTTCTGCTGCTCAATCACCTCATCCAGACTGAGGATCTAAGGGATAGCTGAGCTACAAAAGCCTGGCACAACGATGGCTCTAACTCGGTCATAGAGCACGCTGCATCCTCCAACATCTTCCAATCCTGCTGGAGCGAAGACCTCTTCCTACTAAGAGCATCCGCTACGACGTTCGCCTTTCCAGGGTGATACTGAAGGTCGAAGTCATAGTCCTTCAAGAACTCAATCCATCTCCTCTGCCTCAGGTTTAATTTCTTTTGGGAGAAAAGATACTTCAAGCTCTTGTGGTCGGTAAACACCTCAATCTGACACCATAAAGATAGTGCCTCCAGATCTTTAGTGCATGAACCACTGCTGCGAGCTCTAAATCATGAGTCGTAGTTCTTCTCATGCTCCTTCAACTGACGAGAAGCATAAGCCACTACCCTCTCTTGCTGCATGAGCACACAGCCTAAACCAATCTGAGATGCATCCGTATAAATGGCAAACCTTCTAGACCACTAGGCAATACCAATACCGGAGTAGAAGTAAGCTTAGCCTTCAATACTGAAAGCTACGCTCACATGCCTCAGACCATACGAACTTCTCACCCTTTCTGGTCAGCTTTGTCAAAGGGGCGGCGATGGATGAGAAACCCTCAATGAATCACCGATAATAACCAGCTAACCCAATAAACTACTACGAATTTCCGAAGGGGTCCTGGGAATCTCCCAATCCATAACTGCCTGGACTTTTGCTGGATCAACTGCTACACCAGCGCCGGAGATAACATGCCCGAGAAAATGAACCTCGCGCAACCAGAACCCCGCACTTGCTGAACTTCGCATACAGCTTGTGCTCACGAGAACCTCGAAGACTAACCTCAAATGCTGACGATGTGTGGCCTCATCCGGAGAATAGACCAACACGTCATCAATAACACAACAACAAAGCTATCTAGATACGGACTAAACACCCGTTCATGAGATCCATGAACGCTGCAGGGGCGTTGGTCAATCCGAAAGGAAGAACCAAAACTCATAATGTCCATAACGGGTTCTAAATGCCGTCTTGGACATATCCTCACTCCTAATCCTCAACTGATGATAACCAGATCGCAAGTCAATCTTGGAAAGACTGATGCCTCTCGCAACTGGTCAAACAGATCATCAATCCGAGGTAAGGGATACCTGTTCTTCACAGTCACCTGGTTTAGCTTCCTATAATCAATGCACAACCAAAGTGACCCTCTTTCTTCTTGACGAATAATACAGGTGCGCCCCATGGGAAACACTGGGGCGAATAAATCCCTTATCGAGCAATTTTGCAATTGCTTCATCAACTCGGCTAATTCTGCAGGGGCCATCCGATATGGGGCCTTCGAGATAGGAGAGGTGCCTGGAAGCAACTCTACAGTGAACTCTATCTCCCTATATCCGGTGGCAATCCAGACAAGTCGTCGGGAAGATATCTGGAAAGTCCTGCACCACATCAATCTCTGCAAGAGTCAGTGACGAACCAGTATCGGTACTAGCATAACGCTGGCAAGAAATGCGTCACAACCCTTGTTCACCATGCGCATCGCCTTCATGGCAGAGAAACTACAACTTTCCCGCTAAGTTCTTTGGCAAGGGATGAGAGAACTCATCCTCACCAGGAATGCGGAAAACATCTTCTTCCTACGACAATCCACTAACGCATAGTGCTTCTCTAGCCAATCTAGACCAAGATACAATCATAATCCTTCATCTTTAGCAAAGAAACACCCATCTAGGAATCTATCCTCAATGCACACAGGTAACGACGAATGCACTTTCTAGTCGATACCGTACCCGCAGGGTGTGCACAGACAAAGGACCTCTAACTCCTCAGACTCTATGCCTGACTCTAGGGCTAACTGCCTAGCGAATCGCTCGAAATGAACGAGTGAGTAGCCCCTATCAAACAAAACCCGAGCGTGCACACCGAAAAGTAAACTGTACCTTCGGTAACATGCTCCGCCTGCTCGGCGTCCTCACGAGCTAATGTAAACACTCGAGCTGGGGCTCGAGGCCTTCCTGGTCGTCCTGTAGCTGGCGCGGCTGCCGCTACTGCTGGTACTTGCGCTCCACGCTGAGCTTCCTGCTGAAGTCTTGGGCAGTCCTTGATCTTGTGGTCGCTGCTCCCGCACTTTAAGCATCTACCCCTACTAACCAGCACTCGGACCTCCATGGGTCTTCCCACAATGGGGACACTCTCTCTTCGCACCGGGGGAACGTACAGAAGGTACCTGAGAGTTGCTGACTGTCATTGGTTTCTGCTGTGTCTGGTACACCGTTTTTCTTCTTATCCTGCCGCTGGAAAGTCGCTGCCGGCCTCTTCTGCGAAGCCTTCTTCTCCTCCAGATACTGCTCCATTTCTCCCTCCTGTCTGCAGCTGCGCTGAGGGCCTCGTCTAGCGTGCGGTGGTCGAACGCCACGAGCCTCGTCCTCAGTGATGGTTTGAGACCCATCACAAACTTCTTAGTCTTCCTGCGCTCATCCTCTACTATATGCGGTGCATATTTAGAAAGTTAAGAAAACCTTGCCTCGTATTCCAGGACGGTCATTGATCCTTGCGCCAGGGAAGGAATTCTTGCTCCATCTTGTCCTGGATGTGCTCTGGGACGAACTTGGCTCGAAAGAGCCTCACGAACGCGTCCCACGCCACATCTACTGCTCCGTCCTCGAAGCGCGTACGTAGTAGGGAGGACCACCATACATCAGCTCTCTCCTGCAATACACCTCCATAAGCACTAACTAACAATTTCTAACTTGACAAACACATACAAGCATAAACCAAAACATACCTGTAGCATGTAGGTGGCTAAGGTCACCTTGTCCTCGTCAGGACACCTGATAGCTCGGAAGATTTTCTCCGTCTCCCTCATCCAGCTTTCTGCCATTAGCGGATCACTCTCCCCCTTAAAAGAGGGTGGGGCCATCCTCTTGAATCGCTCCATGATGGAAGGTCCAATGGTCCACAGGTCCTGAGCTGGGCCTGAGCCTGACATTAAACAATAACAATATACAATAAACACAATATCATGCAATTTAATAGCAAACTACTAGTTGTTTTTATTATTCTACCTGGGCCTCCAACTGGGCCTGGAGTGCTGCCTGGGTGTGGGCCTGCGTCTGCATGGCTTGCACCAGACCTTGCATGAATACTCCATAGTCCACTGGCGGTGGTGGGGAAGCACAGGACCCTGTGGGGCCGGGGCATGCTGCTCCGCCCGCTCCTCACGCCTCTGCTCGTCGTCACGAGCTGGAGCACCTCCACGTCGTCCACGGGAAGCCATGGCTGTAATAAAATTCCAGCCACTATTAGAGCTAGGTTACTAAATTTTCTAACCATTTCTTATCTATTTTTCACTTCCTATTATGTTTCTACACATGTGGACATACTTAGCATACAATGGGGATGATGACTTAGGTATATTCATGTGCAATCTCAACCGGTTTCTCTCTGATACCAATCTCTGTGACGGCCCTCATTATACCGGTACGGTTATACCAACCCACGTCGGTATAACAAGTGCTGCCACAGTGGGACATTTACCCAAACGATACATACAGCTGAGATACACGCGAATATACAACAGAGTAGCGGAAGTAAAAGAGAACTATCTCCATTCATTCATCATCCACATTAACCATACATGAATTTTCACAATTAACAATGAGGAACTAAGAGCTCACATAATTTAAATTGCTGAAATAGATTACAAAATGTCCACATAATACATTCCTTTCATGATAATTCTAATACAATGTTCCAAATACATACTATGAAGTACACAATTACAAGAAGCTCCAACAACTAGCTAGTCTCCGCGCTCGGAGTCCGTCTCTACTGCCTCCTTCAAAGGTACTGTGTCACCAACTATACCTGTACGCCGAAGCAAAGTGAGTCCAAGGACTCATAAGCAACACTACTCATGATGTACACTTAGAAGTCCTAGTGGTTTCTACATGCACATTACAATTAGCAACACATAGCATGCTAGTCATTTCAAGTTTTCAACCTATCATGAACATTCTACAATTTTATACATAACTCATGCTTTCAGTTTTCTAAAATAACTTCACCTATCACATGGTCTCTATTCAATTTACTCATGAACTTTAACCTTTTAAGAATCAAACATAAGAGCTATCAACATGAACAATTTACATGCATGAAAGGTAACGCAACTAGCATGGGTTTTACACATTTTAAACACTTACATGACCTTTTCACATGCTTTAGGTTGCTGATTTCACATAGATTCAATGGCTATAAACCTACACATGAGGCTACAATGTTGCTTAAAAATATCATATGAACATCTATCATGCTATTTGCACACATATTCATTAGTTGTCCCTAACATGGACTCTAAACATTTTGCACACATAACAAAGAATAAAACATGCATTTTCTGAATTCACATGGTTTCAGATTTAGTCTCACATGGTTTCAATAACACATTTACACATCTAGAATTTCACATTTTTCTTTACACTAGTTTCCTCTTTTCACATGGTTACACTTTACACATACACATTCACATGTCACTTACACATTTACACATGGTCACATACACATTTCACATTACACTTTACACATTTTTAGGTGCCGTGACACATAGTCCAAACCACCAAAGAAGGACATATACACATCACATTACACATAGACGCCATCTAGGCATTCCAATGGCGACTCTTGGACTGCGCAGACCGGGAGAACAAGTCTCCACCCTAACCAGTGGTACTTGTCCACCTCCAGGATTTCCCCCTAATGCCCTTAGGGTCACTTAACACATGAACTTTCTCAGGGGGACTTTTTCCTGATACAGCTCCACTGCCCTCTACGGAAGCAGTGTCACATTGGCACAGTTACACATTTACATATTTACCGTTTTACACTTGGTTTTACACATAACACTTCATCTCATTCACTTTCTCACTCACATGAATACCTCTGTTTTTCCTAACATGGTACTACCAATTTCAAGGTTTAACACACAGTAAACACACTAATCATGCTGGGTTTAAACAAAATCTAATCACATTAAGATCATATGCACGAATTATCACATTTCACATGAAAAACACATAACTTTTTATTTACTGATCCAAAGACCTGAAATTTTAACCACATGCTGTTTTCGGGTTCAAGATCATACCCTCAATTTTTCAGATTTTTCTGAGCTAAATAGGATTTACAGAAAATAAAACGCCTAATTAGCATGCTATTAACAACTTAGTTAACATGGTCTAACACATTTTGCAAATTGGCCACTTGCTGTTTACACATAAGCCTTCACATATGCATGAACTGAGAACACAAATTTCCCTAATTCATACATCTATGGATTGAATACTACAAATCATTCTTGCATGCTTTCATTTTATTCTACCGAACTTATTAGCAATTTCGCAAGCATGCATGAATTACCAAAATTTCAAAACATACATACATGCCCCACAATTCTTCATGAATAGACTGCAACCAAGACATTCACTAATCCAAATCATGGAACATGGATTTGCAAATTATCTACAAGTCATGCTCACAATTTAAAAGATACTATTAACCCCATTCACCATCACACCACATTCATTCACACACCACAATGCACAATATACATAGGGTATAAGATTTACCATATATCCTCATCACGTAAAACATACCGAAATTAATGTATAAGAGGGACAGAACAGCTCACTGTTCTGTCCAGAAGAACTCGACGGCGGTCTCTGGCCGCTGACTCAGGGTCAGCGGCATGGTCGATGGACGCCAAGGATGATCTGGACGTCCAGGGACTTGCCGTCTAACCAGGTCTGTGCAGAAACACAGACCCGAGCTCTGAATCTTGGGTGAATTGGAGGGTCTAGGACTCGAGGAAAAATCCTTAAAATTCACAAAACCATCCTAGACTCATAAGGGGACATCAAGGATAGGTCACTTGCCTTTCAAAAATTCTTCTAAGGGATTTAAGGCTTGGTGAAGACCTCCTTGGGCAGTCCCAAGAAGTTGCAGAACCTCCCTCTAATCGCCTTCCTCCGGGCTCCTGGGTGATCTCCACGCCGAGGGGATGTCGGGGAAGCCTTCCTCGTTGGTCCAGCAACCTCCTTGCAGCAGGGGGACGCCGGATCCAGGTCCAAGGGGTCGGATTTGAGGGTTCTAAAATGGGTTTTTCTCACAGCTCACCTAGGGTTTTTCTCTCCTCTATTTCTCCTCTTGCAAGGTGAAGTGAGAAGTGGGAGAGGCCAAATTCGGGTTCAGACCTAATGAGAGCCCCTCACCCACTCACCATACCGATTTGACAGCCTTAGAGCCGTTGGGGAACATCCCCCCAATGGAGGCCATGCCTTGCTCCCAATTTTCTGGCTCTGCAACGCATGCAGGTCAGAGAAGTTGGCGTCCATATCGCTGGACGCCGGAGTTAGTGTTGGCGTCCATGTCTGGACGCTGACACCAGCTCAACGGCCTGGGCTTGACGCCAAGGTGGCCTTCGGCCAGAACTTTAAATTATGCAGAAAACCATGCATACCAAGCATATAACATGCAATATGTATATGGTATTGTATCCATACTATCATCATGCAATATATACATTATTTATACTTAATATAAACACATGCACACATAATTATACTAATTAATACGTACGTAAATATGTACATACACACACAAGCACAAATATTCACACATAAATGCAAATAATGCGACGGAATTTAGAGGGCCTTACAGTCGACGTTTGAATCCGAATCCTTTAAACTCTTAATTTGTTTATTTGAGGGAGCTTCATTTGCACTTGCAAGTAAAATGATTGATTAGGAGTCCTGAGAGTAGTCTCAGAGGAAAACCTTCCAACTCTCAAATCAAATCAAAGATCTAACCAAGATGGGGCAACAAGAGATGGAAGAGTAAACTATAAGAAAGACTTCTTTCCCTATGTCCTCTCCATTGTGAGGATATAGTATCCTTTTTCAGCACTGGTTGGGGGAGTCCTTGGTGCGTATGCCTTCGGTCGTTTAGTTGAGCTATTTAGGAGTAAGGGATGGTGGCACCACTCTAAGATCGCGAGGTGTAATCTCTCACCTCACAACTATGTAGACGAGTGGTAGGGTAATGAAAGACTTCTCATTATCCAAGACAACTCGATGTTCTTCTAAGGTGGAGTGGTTTAGTGTTTGAGTAATACTTAGTGCACATCTTGGTGTGCACTAAGGTGGGCACACCCACTAGGGTGTGCCATTTGGCCTTGGGGTTGGGAAAAGTGGGATGGGGGGGATATTATAATCCCCCCAAGGCCAAATGGCACACCCCTAGTGGGTGTGCACTAAGTATTACTCTTAGTGTTTCTGTTAATTGATGTCTTTGGAGAGGGACTGCGGGTCCCTTTTAAGGGGAATCACTTTTGACTTCGGATGATGTGGGCCGTGGAAGGGAGAAGTCTCTAACACTTACCATGCTTTGGGGCCGTTAGGCTATATGTCGCAACGTCATAGGGACATGTCGAACGACGGAAGTGAGATGCCATGTGTCGTGTAGGCAGAGATTATATTATGACCTCTAAGGTTGAGAACTCGGTGCTAGATCAGTTTGAGGAGTTGATATCATACTAGACTCAAGTCCAGTCTTTCCCTTGCGAGCCATGACCTTGGTCTATGACCAAGAGGGAGCCCATTTTTGCCCTTACGAATTGATGGGCTGGATTGTCAAACTTCAATGGGTCAACCCTTTCTTTCACATTATCCTTATCCTAACTAATTAAAATGCGCCTTAAGAAAACTTTATTTGTACTTTACGATTTTGACACTGGGTTCACATAATATTAACTATTTTAACTTAATCCTTGGAAGCCATTATTAAAAATGGGGAAAGATGTTATATAAAGGTAGGAAAATATTTTTAAATATTTTTTTCTCGCTAATATTAACCTATTAATAATATAGTGGTGGACGCCAAGTTAGATACCTTTGAACGAAAACCCTGTGCTTCCGTGCGCCATGGCAGCTGCGTCCTCTGCTGACCCGTCTCTTCTTTCGCCCGCCACCCAGGACCCTTATATATGTTCTTTTTCTTTATGAGATCAATTTGGTCGTCCCAGGGTCTCCACTCCGGTGTTGGTTCCTCCGGCGCCATGCTTCGTGATGACACCGCCTTCTGTTTCGTCGCTTGTGCTTTGGAATGTGAAGCCGGTCAAGGTGGTTCGCCGTCAAGTTCTGAAGTCCAGGTATGATCGTTCTCCCATATCGCGTCGATGCTAGAATTGGGTAGCTAAATGTCTAGGCCAAATGGCGCGTTTACCTCCTAGAAAAACAGATGTTCGATGCAATGTGGGATAAAGGTGCTATCTTGCCTAGTGTCATGGCTGCAGCACAGGGCAATCTTGGCGGTGGGTTGGTCATGCTTGAAAGCTGCTTGACGGAATGCCGATGGAGAGCCCTCTTCAAGGCTGGCACCCCGGATGACCGTTCTCTACTCCAAGCGAAAGGGCATGACCTACTGGGTGGCGACAGTTGTTGGGTACAGAAAGATGTGCAATCCGGATTCAACCCGCTAGATAGCTACTATGCTAGATGGGGTTCTGGGAAGTACTCGCGGGGTTGGATAGGAAGAGATCGTAAGGTATGTTGACCACAGCTATTTCGGCACTGCAGTCTCAGTATCCATTAGATACCAATGGAGAGCGTTCATCCAATGATTTGTGTTCATGCCATTCGGCACCTCCATACATTGGTAAGTGGTTCTAGTGCTAAATTATGATAAATAAGACTGGATTAACCTGCTAGTGTGCCTTCGTAGTGTAATAGCTTAATGAAACATTTTCACTTACTTTAGAAGTAACACTATTCTGTTAGATAACACTATTTTGTTCATATGTTTTTTAAATTCTGTGGAAGAAGAATGTCATTTTGAAACATGTCTTCCATTTTGACCCTTTCTTTCATCTGCTGCTCAGTTTTCTTTGGAGTTCTCTTTTTCCTTCAATAAGGGGAAATGCTAGAAACCTCTAGGACATTGATGTGAGCTAGCGATGTCCGCTCAAAACTTCATCTTACACTGCACCGTGGGAGCACGAAGCAGCATGGCAAGACAATAGCACCCCAGCAGGCCAGCACCTTGGGCACAACCATTGCAGCTAGTAATTAAAGGGGCTGGTCACTTGCTTCTGATGTTCACTGAATAGCTGGCTGCTTAGGGTTGTAAGGCAATTTGGTGGCGGGTGATATCTCGCTAAGCATTCTCTTCTCCGGAGGTATTTAATATCAAGAAGAGAGTGATTGAGGTTAGATTTTGTTGAATTGTTGGAGAAGGAGAACAACATATGCTCAGCAAGTGTTGGAGAAAACCTTCCTCGTCAAGTGTTAATCTAGGCACTTGACAGAGGAAAATCTTTTTTCCTCAGACATGTTCTGGTTCATCTTCATTCATACTATGACCTTTGACAAGGATAAAATTGAGACTCTCACAATATGTCAAACAGGCAATGCTAATGGTAAAATTTCTAGGGGGAGCCAAATCTGAAGGAAACACAAGTGCAGGAATTCCTAAAAGTGCTTAAAAGAACCAACAAATCTTTAGGACTGTTGAGCATTGGTTCTGATTGATATTTAATCTGACAGTTTGCCTATAGGAATATAAGCTGTTCTACTCACAAAGGCATTCTCCAAATGACTTGTGGAAGGAGGTGAAGAAATTCCTGCAGCATTTTATGTGGTCCATAATTCCTGACTAGGAGTCTAGGCCCATGTCAGATTGTCTGCAACTGTTGTGGACTTACAGTACAACTTATATGATATGTTGGAGCTACCCAGCAAAATATGATATGTTGGAGGAGAATACAAGAACAGAGTTGGAACCTTTGCTGACTTTGGGAGCAAATCTGTTAGCATGTAAAACTCATGTTTTGATCTGAAGATACATATTGTGGCCTCCAACACAGATAAATTTGGGAATTCCATGCTTTGTTGCTTGAATTTTTGTCATCATCGATACAAAAATGCAAGATTTAAAATAGAGACTTGTATTTACAAAAACAAATAACAGACTACGGTTCTCCATGCTAGACAGAACAATGTTGTAGTGGAGCCAAATCTGAGAAGGATAAAATTGCAGTGATCTATGAAAGTGCTTCAAATGTTTACGTGCCTCAGCATCGACTGCTGTTGATATTTAATCTTATTGTGAGATCTTAAAGTCATTCTAGTAACAAAAGCATTCTCCAAATGATTAGCTGTGCGTGGGAAGTTCCATTTCGCAATCAACTTTTTTCTGAGAAATGACAAGTACAATTTCTGAACCACACTATTGTTGAAGTTGGTTCTGGTTTTTGATGAGGATGATCCAGTCATGGTTGTCAATTTTTTGACATCAAATTCAGGATCATATGGACTGTTAGTCATTCCCAACATTTGTGGTTCATCTCTTTTTCATGAAAATATTTGCTAAAGTGGGGAAATTTTATGCATAAGCCTATGGTTAAAAAGGTGTCATATGTTTCACTTGTTGGTTATTCTTTGAACAAAAGTCGAGAGTCTTTTCATCACCTTAAAATTGCATCCTTGCATCTGTTTAAAATTGGACATAAAAATAGTAAAACTCTTAGTGGGAGAACTTTTGATCACCATTGCAAGATAGAGAATGTCCCGTACAAACCGGAGATGAACGAGAGAAGGATTCTGGAGTCACGAGTGAGACCAATGAAGGAAGGATCTTGGAGTCAAGAGTTGCTCAACGTTCAATCTTTAGATGTATTCATAGGAATCTTAAGCATAGATGGGTTCTCCTCTGCAATCTCCAAACGGCGTCTCGACCTTATAAGCTTCACCATTCAAGAAGAGAGAGAGAGAGATCTAGCAAGAGAGAGAGAGAGAGAGAGAGAGAGGTGGCAGTTGATTTAAAGCTCTAGAGCATGGCCCAAGGAATGGGCCATCAACATGTATTTGTGGACTATTGATATTTTTCATAAAAATATAGTAATTGCCTATAATTGTCAACCTCTTCAGTCTGTCTAGAATTCTACCGTGCGTAACCTTTTAAATCCAAGTATCAAGAATATCGTCTTAATTTAATTAACATATCTTATTATCTAATAATAGATTTAATAGAGTTTCTGATCACAAAAAGTATCAAATAACACCTCACGATCTTAAATCACATTGAGGACGAGCAACACACTTTGAGACCTTTTTGTCCTCAGATTCCATATAGTTACAGACCCTCTTTCATATAATCCCCTAAGACCGTCAAACCTTAACATATCTTGACATATATGGAACCATGTACTTAGACATTAAGTTCACCAAAGCAACTCTTTTTCATGATGAACTCTCATATTTTAGCCAGGGTTTTTAAGTACAAATCTATAGAACATTATCTCCTTAATTTCATACTAAGAGCAAATGATCTCGTGTTGTCCACATAATTGCCTTTGCAAGATTCTATTGAGCCTGAATAACTAATTATATGGAATTATAATTTGGAGTTCTTGATTCAATAATCAAATATTCAATAGTCCTCAAGCAATATAACTTTGGTGACTTAGATCTAGGATCCAGCTATATTACTGTGACTATAAAATACTATTAGTATGATAACCATTAATTAAGGATTTTAAATCGTGACTTATTCATATATTGCACATGTACTTAATATCACGACATTGATGACTATGAGATCAGTCATCTTCATCATATGGGTGGATATAATGAGCATGACTCTATCCGAATTTTCAATATCTCGTCTTGAAGATCCTATAACTAAGAACATTTAGAACACACATTTTTGGATGGCTGATCTCATATTACATATTTTCAAAGACTTCATCACATCAAGCAATAACATGTAAAAAATGATAAGATATAATGAAGAGGATATCATTAATTATTAATAATAAAAAATAAAATAATATAAAAATGATGTCATCATCTTTCATATAATTGATTTGAAGAGCATGAATTGTCTTTCAACTTTACTACGGATTACCAATCTAAACGCATCACCCTTCGCTAGCACATTTAGGAAGTACTTGTTATACCGGGTTAATGCGTTGGAAAATGGTTTGGTGACACTCACATTTGACATATGTATTTGATATATCTCACATGACACAAATTTCAAAATATCATGTGGCACTTTAAAATTTATGTTACGTGACATATGTCAAATAATGTGTTACAGATTAATGGTGTCATCAAATCATTTCCCTAATGGGTTTAAACGTCCGCAAAATAGTACTAAAAAATCTTCTAACTCTTCAAAACTAAGTCTTGCCTTCAGCCAAGCCCCACAGGTACTCGAACCTATATACAACAACCCCAGTACCCCACAACCAAAATTCGAAAGAATCAGGAGGTTTAGGCGTCGTGTTTCGTTTGTTTGCTAATCTACGAACAAGTCTTGAGGGTTCATCATTGCTGTGATTTGCTGTCATCAACATAGGACCTTCCCCACCAAACCAACATTGTTGGCTAGATCCACCCAACATTTTGAGTTGGAAGAGGTTTTTGGCCGACCATTGAGTGATGTTTACCCATCATAAGATGGCGATAATATTTAAGGACCCACTTAGGGTACCAGACGACAGGTCCCATATTGAGTTAATTGGTCAGTACTAATCTTCTTTTGCTTTCAGATCGCATCATTATCCAATCAAAGGAGCATGTCTGATGGTTCTCCTTGTCTTCGGTAATTGAAGCCTAGACATATTGAGAGAGGGAAAAAGATGGGCTAGCTCGGGTTTGGAAAATTTTGGTGATAATTAATTAACACTGCTTTGTAGTTGGGTCATCAGATTCTTTGTTTCAGTAGTAATCCTTCGCATCCAAAGTGAGAATTAGAGCAATTAAAAACAACCCATTGGATTTCTGTTTTTTGAATTCAAGCATTTCTCCTTGTTTGGGTGTGTGTGTCTGTGGAAAGTCTTGTCCCACATTGGATATTTAAGAAAATTTGAAGGCCTTAAATATGAGGTCTTTTTTTACATGTTTAGATATGTTAAGGGAATTTATACGCACACGTGGGCCGATCCCAATCCATGTGGTTCCGGGGGGCCTGAGCCGGAAACCCTTTAACCAGGTACGACGCACACAATTATCGTGCGCAGGGGGTGCAAATCTCCAGCCCATGGGCCTCGCGCTCGACGATCTAAGATTGATTCCGTGGGCGACGTTCGTGTTGGAGTGCACCTACGAATGCCGCGAATGGTTATCGGATCTTGGGAGGATTTTGACAGCGAATCTCTGCACTATAGGGCGACAATATATTCTCTAAAGACAGTCGACATGCCGGCGCTTCAACCAGATAAACATTTCTGATCCTCGTGAACGCATTATCTGTCTATTGCATACATCTCTGTTACGATTTTTCTTAAAAGAATTAATATCTTCAAAATTTAAAGATATGAAGATATCTTTACTCTATTCTCGGTCTATTTAATACCAAACATGTTTTAAAATATGAGAAGTACTTATTTTCCCATCATTCACTTTGACATGGGTGGGACCTCGATTAATAAGTCATAATGTTCATGCATTGGGAGATCTTTTTACCGGAGAACCTATAGGAAGGAAGATAAACATTTGTGAAAAAAAAAACAAAAAAAACTCTGCGCATGCACCAGATAACTTATGACATTTGTAGTGAAACAAGGGCCATATGCCAAAGTAGTCTATGAGAAAACGAAGATTAAGACAGCATAAAGAGACAAAGTGGAATAATATATACTTTGTTTTAGAATCCCATATTGTGGGGTATGAAAACACCTGTCCGAAAGTTTTGCAGCCTTTAGCCAATACGATTTCTCTCTCTTCTCTCTCTCTCTCTCTTAAACCAACATTTTGAGGCTTTCAGGTGCTCCATCATTTCTGTTCCTTACCACATGTGAGAGAGTAGTACATGATGATATTTTTAGGTCCTTGTCCTAAGTCCTTTCCAACTCCAGGAGCATCATTATGTCCGGAATCATTTAACCGGGTGACTGGTGTATGATCAGTAGCCTTCTGAATAGAAGCTTTAATTATAAGTCTCTGTCTGTGCTCATGTCCTGTGTTACCTGCTCCAGACACTGGTAGTCACACTGCAACTCCACAATCCCCACGTACGTCCTGCAAATTAACACATTCTTGTCGCCTCACTCTTGGAACCTTAATTAGGCCGATCTCTTGATCTTGTCTTTTGACACTAAACGTGGCCCAAGATCAAGTTGGAAATCCAAAGACTTTAATTGGGTGTTGGAATATATATATTAGGATCTCTTGGTTTTTGTAGATAATTAATTTATATGAGCCCCTATTTGATAACGAGATAAGGGGACCGATATAAGTAAATCGGATATAAATTATTCGCATTTAGAGGTTTTTTTTATTTGAGATGGTTTAAATGAGAGATAATTATGTAGGAGATAATTTTTAATATGATGTGATATGATGTGATGTGATGTGACACAATATGTATAGCTATCACCCTTTTATCCCTAATTTAACACCATTTACCTTTATATAAATGTACACACAATTTTTAAGAATACAATAATAATAATTAATGAGTTATCTCCAGAGATAACTTTTATCCCCCCTCCATGGGAGGGATAAGTTATCACCCCTTTATCCCCCCTTTATCATGCTTAAGTTTTATCACCCTTGTTTATCCTATCTAAGTTATCAAACTACCTATAGACTTAGAACCGGTGCTAAAAAGGAGATAAACCACCTTATCTCGTTATCAACCCGTAGTAATCTCACTTCAGCAATTTTCTTTCCTATCTCCTTTCATCTGAGGTTATTTATTTATCCCTTCTCATAGAGAGGGGTAGAATTATCACTCTCTTTATCTACTTTAGTTATTCCTGATTAGCATGTATATATGGTCTATCTAAAATAAGATAACTTTTTAACTATGATTTTATTCCCTACCTATCGCACGTGTCAAATCTCCATCATGGGCCTTTCAGTGTTCACACAGGCCCATTGCCCCACTTGATGTAGTCCAACAATAGTCATCAAAACAAAGCATGCAGGACATCACCAGCGTTAACCCTAGCTCTTTATCCCAGTAATCTGCAGTCATCTATATACCCAAAAAAAAAAAAAAAAAATCTCGGGGCATGCTGCTAGCTGTGGCATTGTCAACTAGTTGTGTCATGTTGGAATGTCACAAAATAGTGTTATTACACCGCTTACCTTTATTCCATGTCACAAAACAGGTTTTATGTACCATTGGCGGACCCAGTTTATAGTGATCGAGTGAAGTTTCATGATCTCACTGACTTGGAAAATTTCTATTAGGAATACAAATTTTTTCTATAAAATACTCTACAAAATTAAAAATATAACTTATAATGAATATATTATTACAGACTCCACTAAATTAAGATCATCCATCCGCCACTATTATGTACCATAGTGCTGACGGAAGATGTGTGTGTATGTGAACATAGAATGCTCAAACTTTGACACATGCTCTAGCTAGGTGGTCGTGTTAATTTCTAACTTGCAATTTGGTCGGAAGGATATGTTATTATTGATCCTTAATGATCAGTTAGGACACAAGTTGGTGATTTGGACGACCAATCAATGCTAAAGGAAAGAAAAACATACATCTTTAATTTCACCATGGCTTTGAGCACAATTAAGTTCCGTCAATTAACGATTCCACAAATGACATTAACAAATGAATGGAATTGCGACTCATATAATGAGCTATCTCATCTCAATCACGTAATTTTACATGCAATATTTATCTAAATATGTAAGAAAATAATTAGATGGAGCCCTTTTAAACATTTTCATATTCGAGAAATACTTAAAATCCGTCGAACATGTGTGCATATCAAACGAGAATTAATCTTCCACGATTGAAGCTAGAGTCGTCTCACGAGGATAAATATCAGATGGATATCATTCGGCCACGATAAAATTAAGGTCATTTTCTTGGGAGTAACATTTGACGCACATTTGTGTGCGCGCAAAGTAGATAGTCATTAATTACTCGTCACCTCACCATATTGTTGGCCCAATCAATCGTGAGTAATTTGTACTCACACGGTGTGCACCAAATATTACTCTTTTCTTAACACCCTTGAGTTACTGTACATAGCTCCCAAAGTAGTGCCTGCATCAGTCATGATACATATTACAGATCAAAACTCGGAAGGGGCAGAGCTCGACAAAGCTCGTGACCTTCTTGCATGCACGTCGGGAGTAGATACTTGTTCGGATCTGTGTTTCGATACGTAGATCATCTCATTACGCTGTCCATGCGGAGGTCGGAGTGCCGGACGGGTCGGATCGGGTCCATCTGGGTCCGAGATGGGGGATCCGCCAAGTCGCCATCCCCAAGCGGCGATGTTGTTATGTACGGATAAGATCAGATATCCCACTTGCACGTCTACTCCCGATCCCTCCGGCGGGCCACCCGCACGGGCAGGCCGCCGGAGAGGGTGGCGGTGAGGCTGGGGGCGAACTTCGGCGGCGCCCCATCGGGGAGGAGGGACCGCAGGCGGAACGCCCGGACCACTGCCACGACGACGCACTTCATCTCCAGCACCGCCATCTCCTTCCCCAGGCACACCCGGGTGCCACCCTGGAACACCGGGTACTTGTAGGGGCTCTCCGGCAGGAAGGTCCCCTCCTCCGTCAGCCACCGCCGGGGCCGGAACTGGAGGCAGTCGGAACCCCAGGCCTCCTCCATCCTCCCCATGGCGTAGGGGTGGTAGGTCACCCGGGTGCCCCTGCCCACGAAGGTGCCGTCGGGGAGCACGTCGTCGTCCACCGCGAACTTGGAGTCGAACTGCACCGCAGGGTAGAGCCGCATGCTCTCGAACAGCGCCGCGTGCACGTAGTGCATCTCCCGGAGCTGGTCGTAGGTGGGGATGCTGCTGCCGCCGGGGACGGCGGCGTCGCCCATGACGCGGGCGGCCTCCTCCAGGATGGCCGCCTCCACCTCGGGGTGGTCGGAGAGGAGGAGGAAGAAGCAGCTGAGGGTGGAGGCCACGGTGTCGCGCCCCGCCAGTAGGAAGCTGACGACGATGTCGCGCAGGTACTTCTCGTCGGGGATGGAGGCCATGAAGCGAGAGAGCAGATCCTGCGACTCCTGCCCCAGGGATTTCCTCTTCTGCCGGATGACCTCCCCAGCGAGATCGTCGATCAGCCGGACGCACCGCCGGAGCTCCCTCTCCGACCCCACGTTCAGAAGCCGCTTCAGCTTCCACACGATGGGAGAACTCACGGTGGCGCGGCCGGCCGAAAGCCTGGAGGCTTTGTCGAACGCGGCAGAGAACTCGGAGACGGGAAGGGAGAGCTCCAAGCAGCCTGGGTCCACCCCGAAGGAGACCCGGCAGATGGTGTCGAAGGAGAAGCGGCGGAACACGTCCTGGAGGTCGAGCCGTACCCCGCCGGAGGCCGAGGCGGAGGCCAGCAGGGGGAGGAGCCGCTCCCGCACCTCGCTGGAGAAGACGCGAAGGGCGAAGGAGCGGACGTGGGTGCTGCCCAGCTCGAGGCTGGCCACCTTGCGCTGGAAGCGCCAGCACTCACCGTCGACGTTGAAGATGCCGCGGCCGAGGAGGTCGCCGAGGATGGCGGAGAAGGCGCGGCCCTTGGGGTAGTTGTCGAAGCGGGTGCGGAGCATGTGCTCGACGTTGGCCGGGTTGGCGGTAACTACGCAGCCGAGAACGTGGATGCAGACGGTGCGGGTGGGGGACTGTCGCAGCAGGTGGGCGTACCAATCGCAGAGGTTGGGGAACTCGGCGGCCCAGGCGCCGGTGGTGTAGGTGTAGCAGACGGGGCAGCCGCACCAGGGCCGCCAACGCAGGAGCTTCAGCAGGAGCGAAAGGGCCAGGAAGGACGCCGCGAAGGAGAAGAAGAAGACGGAGAGGAACACCTGGAGGGGCTGCAGCCACTCCTCCCCCTGGATAGAAGCGGAGGCCGCCTCCGCCGTTACTGCTGCTGCTTCCATGTCCGCCGCCGCGGCAGAAGATGACGAAGGTGTTCGACGCTGGGTCTGGCAGTGGTGAAGAGTGTGCTGGGGGAGGACAAGAGGGAGGGCAGGGAAGCCCCTTGTTATATACTGATGCAGGGGATGCCCCTGTCCCTTGTTCCTCTGTTTTTTTGTTTTTTTTTTTACTTTACCTAAATAGTTTTCTTAAGAGGTTATCATTTGATTAAATTTTTAAATACCTTTGTTTCATTTAACTTTTTTAACCATGTTGTTATGATTTATTAACCAGGGTTCAGTAACAAGATTTTTTCTGATTCACATGATCACCACAAAAGAATGACATCTCTATCTCTTACTCTCCTTGTTTTTTTTTTATTTTTGAAGTCTTGAGTCTTGCTTGCTTTTTTTTTTTCTTTTTTTACTTGACTGAACCAGTATTTTTTCCCCTCTTTATTTGAGGGAAGTGGGTTCTAATTACTCCAAATGGGTACATGACCTTTCTTTTAAGGAATATGGTTAAAATAGGAGAAAATTTTGCTACCCGTCGTTGGACGTCCATCTCAAACTTACATGAGACCCATAAATATTACCTCACTGTGGGCCCTATCCCTTTTGATCAGTCGGTACCATAGGGGGTGGGGTGGTTTTTTATTTTTTAACCCTCATTTTAACTGTATTTTTGTATACACACAAGGTTAAAAAATAACAAATAGATTAAGAACAACTCGATAATTGAAAGGACATGCCAAAATGACAACTAGAGTTTTGTCCTTTTAGATGTTAGGCCACTTTGATATGTGGATAAGTGTATCAGATTAAGATAATTGTCAAACCAATTTGATAATTTGGACAAAAAAGTACTGCTGCAAATAAATATCTTACTCGGGGTAAATCTCTTTAGAGCTTTATCCCATTATGTCTATGGAGTTAGTTATTTACGCCTATCCTATCTGAAACTATCAAAGAGAAAGAGTAAGAAAAGAAAATTGTGAGTTAATTTTGATATTCGAGACTATATATCTTAATTATCAATTAATGTAGTTTTGTCTATTAAAAAGGCCCCTAAAAATGTGGCACATAGTAATGTACTGCTTCCTTTGCACCTACCAAATGATTAGGGCCGGATGAGCCCAAAGGCAAGTACTAATTAAGGTCAATTAATGTACATAGTTGGTGGAGACCGACCTTTAATTGTGCCTAATACATTATAGTACTCTAAGGTGGATGATGGTTTTTTTTCCCATCTAATTCTCCACAATTTCTTTTTGAAAGTCTTTAATTAACACTATGTGGCTTTTAACACCTATAATTGGAGATTGTGACATGAGAGAAGACTTTGACACTCAAAAGAAACAAGAGGACACGGTTTAAGTTAATCCCATTTATCTTGTGGGTATAAGTGGGAAGCTTCGAAGATCTTGCATTTTCACCTGAAAGGGCACATATAGGTTGACATTAGTTGGCGTCTAGAGATGAGGAGTTGCTTGATTGGATAAGGTTAATGCGACACATCAACCCCCTATGAATTCTTACCCATAACTGTAAGGGCAATGAATCAAGAATTAAGGCACCTGAATATCAATGTGTGGAAGGCCATTCGGATTAGGTGATTATTGTTGCAGTATGTGCAACATATATAGGTCAGGTCAGGCCAAGGTGACTATTGAGGCGCTTCTCGCCGGAGTGAACCGAGACGACCAAGTCGATGAATCTCGTCTGAGGTGCGCTTGGCCGACATGTGATGCTTGTTCTGAGCTCCGGATCTAACCTGCAAAGCCCGCCGAGAGGTCTCGGCGAGGAGACACTCTGACGCTCTTGTCAGTCGCTAGCTGAGCAGAATGGCCTAGCTTGGGGTAGAATAGCGTACCTACGTCGGTGGAGTGCTTGCCTTTTATATAGTGTTAGGTGACCTACGTGTGAGCTGGACGAGCTGTCAATCTCGCTGGGGGGTTACCGCAATTCTCACCGGACTGGGCGTCGCCACCTCCCTGCCAAGTTATCAAGATCGTGGTCTTAACTATTGCGGTTACCGATCCGTGATCTTCGGACATTACTTTGTTCGCCTCATCCGCCACGTGACCAGCGCTCCAGGGAGCCCTTCAAGTGTGCCGAGATCAACGTCGGCATCTTCTGAGGAGGAGTTCGTGGCCGACCTTAAGAAGTCAGCCCGAGGAGTAGAGCTGATGATATTTCCGATCTGAATCATCGGAGGATCACTGTGGGGGAAGTGCAAGCATGTCTGGCACAAGGTCGGCTACGGCCTACCTTTGAGATCGTCCTCGATCGAGAAGCGGGAGATGGCCCCAAAGAGCAAAGAGGTCACACTATCAGACCACGAACATCGGCTGACTAATGTTCTGCATGCGATGGTTGTCGGCATGTTTTTAATGAGGTCGGCCACCGTCAGGATTAAGGCCGACCTACTAGGAAATCCCCGTATCATTGCCCCCCCCCCCCCCCCCCCCCCCCAGGTTCGCGTCGGACTGCGAACGCAGGCCGAGGTGAATCTGATGTAATTTTTGCCAGAAGTTCGCATGTGGCCACGTGACTGTGTCAGCCCACGTGGATCGTATGATGTCACCTTCAGTCAGACGTTGCCCTGCCACGAAGTCATATCACAGCGTTGTTAGAGCTGCCCTGCGCCGTGCTGCCGCTTTGCCTGCTGTACGGCGACGTCCACCGTCACAATGCCTCCTCGGCTCCCGCGCGCCATCAGGGCGCTTCTCGCTACCCATGCCGATCAGAATCCGGGGCGGAGCCCGGCGGCCAATCCAATAACGCCATGCGTCCAAATCTGAACCGCCATTCGTAGCTGATGATTATTCACTGCTGGATATGACTGGCCCCCTGGCACTATAAATAGTAGGGTTCGTTGCCGAAAAACTACCCTTGCATTCGCGCGCGAGCACTTCTTAAACGACCTCCGAGCTGTTGTTCGAGCGCTTGTTTGCTTCCTTCTTCCCTTCAGAGGTAAGCCATGAGCTCTACCTCGTACAGTCCCTCTCCTTCCTCGTCTGGAGGTTCTCCTTCCGAGAGCTTCACTGCTTCGGATCCTTCCAAGGCGGACTCCCTCCGTCCTCTGGAAAGGACGACTATGGAGGGTGCTCGGCCCGACGCTCATATGTCAGATCACGCCGAGGAGTTTTCCAAATTTGAAGTCGGTCCTGGTGACTATGTTCCCAGACAGCATTCCTCTCACACCTTAGGATCTCGTCGGCAAGCCAACACGGTAGTGGACGCTTAGTGTGAGATCGATGAAGTGACCTTACAATGGATGAGGAATCATCTAGATCTCGTCTCCCCTGAGGATTTTACCATCTATTCTTCCAATCAGCTCCGTGCCCATTATTCCATGCCGAGGGGAGTTTGTATCTACTCCGAGGCAGTCCGAGCAGGCTTCCGTCTGCCCCTCCATCCCTTCATTATTCTTCTCCTCGTCAAGTTGGGAGTCGCTCCTTCACAGCTGACCCCGAACTCCTCAAGGTCGATTGTCGGCTTCCTAGCTGTTTGTGCCATGGCCGAGGTCCTTCCGACCTCGCACCTGTTCTTTCACTGCTTCTCCGTAAAAGCCTTCGGAGATTGGTTGTACTTCGCACCTTGGTCAGGTCGGCAAATTCTTGTCCGAGTACCTTCACAGTGACTATGCTCCTAGCCGAGCTAATAGAGGAAATGAGATGATTCCGACCTGGATCGTCAAACAGCTAAAGCTGGCCAAGTGAAACGTCGGCTTCTGTCTCCTGAAGTGGTCGGCTGACTCCGGGTCAGCCGACCTACTTGGAAACCCCCGTATCAATTATATTTATGATGACAAAGAATATGCAATAAATGTATACGTGTCGGATATTATCTCATATAAGGTTTATATAAAGTTGACTAGATTCGAATTAAAGAGAGAAAGAAGTGATATTCATGTGGACTAATCATGTGGAGACGTGTCTAGACTATCTAAACACTTGCCATACAACTAGGTATAAGGCAAGTATTACTCATTTTTTGATGATCCAGGTGTACTTTGAATTAAAACAACAGGGTTGACGAGGCCGTGGTGGCGTTGATGGGTTGACCTTAGGAGGCTCGAGCTCTGAGCTCGAGTGTTGTTATATTTTTTACTCAGGGAATAAGTGTTTGCCTATGTTTGAGATGATCTGACCTAAAAACATATAGTTCATTCTAAAAGGGTGTTTCTAGGTAGGTCCTTTGACAGTATATTTAGTCTAGCTCAATTTGAGGAGAGGGGCAAAGCCAAGATGAGGGGAGAGAAAGTGCAGAGTTGGACTGGGCAACGATCTCCACATGTCCTTCCTCCTTTTCTTGCACATGTTCGGCTCCTTTTGAAGATAGTTGACTGGGGGAGAGAGAAGTGACATCCAATATAGGACTAAAGTCCCTTTGGGAGCCCTTCTCCTTTTTCTTATTCTGGGAGCCCTTGTTGGACCTTACCTATTGGGTTTCTTGGGCCTAGCTCAAAGGGCCTAGCCCCCAACTCCAGAGTGAGGAATTGAGCTAGTGAATTTCAATTTAATTTGGAGTCTTCCACTTGTTACTCGTATTAAGCATGTTCATGCTGGGTCATACCGCTAGATGATTTGGGAGTCTGGCTCTAACCTCGTACCCTGGGGTTTGTAGATGAGCGAGCTTGGAAAGATGAAAAGTTTAGAAGAGCTCAGCTCGTGCCTTGGGGCTTGGAGGTGATCAACAAGTTTGGAGAGCTGAAGAGCACAAGAGAGCTGATGAGCTCTCAAAAGTCAAGAGCTCAGAAGAGCATGGTCCGCTTGACCTAGTGCTATCAAAGTGATGGATGTGATCTAGCAGACTTGAGTCTTGCCAAGGTGGTGAAGCATAGTTCAACTAACTTGAGATCTCCAAAGTGGAGGTTTATGGTCCAATCGACCTAAGCCCACTGAACTGTTAGAGCATGGTCTAGCAGACTTGAGGCTATTGAGGTGGTAGAACATAGTCTGACAGACTTGAGTGTCATAGAGGTGGTGGATCGCGGTCTAACCGGCTTAAGGCCTTCAAGATGGGGGAGGATGGTTTAGTTCACTTGAGGCTCTCGAGGTGGTAGAGCATGTATAGTCCAACTCACTTGAGACTTTCGAGATGGTGGAGTATGGTCCAATTGACCTGAGGCTGCCTAGTCGGTGAAGCACAATCCAATTGACCTAAGGTCGCTGAGGTGGTGGAGTATGGTCCAACCGATCAGAGGTTGTCAAAGGTGGTGGAGTGTGGTTTAGTTAATCTGGATCTTCTGAGGTGGTGGAGCATGGTCCTACTAACCTAGGGCTACCAAGGTGGTGGCACAGAGTTCGATTGATCAAAGGTCTTAGATTTTGTCGAGATGGTGGCACAAAGCTCAAACAATTACTTGAGGTCTTGGATTTTACTACTAGTGGCACAAAACTCAATTGACTAAGGTCTTGGATTCCACCAACGTAGTGACATGGAACGCGACTGACCTAAAGTCTTGGATTCTACAGAGGTGGTAACATGGAGCTCAACCAACCTGTGGGCTTGATTTCACCGAGGTGGTGGCATGCATGGATCTCAACCAACTTTCATTCTGTCAAGGTGGTGGCACAGAGCTCAATCGACTAGGGACTGGATTTTGGCCAAGGTAAAATAGAGTAAAGGGTAGAGAAAGCTATACTATCTTTTAATTACATTTCTTACAAATGACGTCAATGATGAGACCGACTTTGTCCTAGTGGCATTGATGGGAGGCTTGAGCTTCGAGATTGAGTTTATATGCTTTGTACTTGAGGAAACAAGCCTATGCTCCAGCCGAAGACGATTCGACATGGAAAGATAGTTAATTATAGGAAGGTATTCTTGAGGTTGACCCTCTGATGATTAAGTTGGATCGGTTTAAGAAAAAAGATTGAGTCAAGATAAGGAGAGAGAAAATATGGAGTTAGATTGGACAACAGCCGCCTTGTATCCTCCCTCCTTTACCTGCCCTATTTCCCTCACATGTGATAGAGAGAGAAAGAAATGGCATCTAATATAAGATTAAAATCTCTTTGAATTCTCTTCTCTCTCTTTTCTTCTAAGGGCCCTCGCCGGACCCATTGAGTCTCTTGGGCGTGGCCTAGGGGGCCTATATATCAAGGGTTTCCCACTGGAGCAATTCCCTTAATCTAATGTGGATGAAGAAGATCTGCCAGCGCAGACGTCAAGGATGGCCACCATGTTCCATGTTCACGTCGGAGAATACCGTCACCTTAATTAATCTTGTTACTAGTGCAGCTACTGTTTACTATTAATGCTCACACAGCGGTGTGGGGGTGGTGGTATAAATCCTAAAAAGTCATGGATGCAGCAGAGTAAAGATTGGACCTTATGGTACTGCCAGATGATCCATCTCCTGGTTACATATATCACTGTTCCCAACCATGACCTTGGCTATTAAATTTCCTTTTTCCCCGCCCAACATAGTTTGATTGGTATAGCAAGCAATCCGCCTTGGAATTTTCGTCGTGAAGACTATTCCTTGCTTATATAATATAACCCTACATGAGCAAAGACTATATGCATGTGAGGGGCAATATATCTTGTGAATTAATATGCACATATGTAAGATCACCAACCTCTCCCCCTCCTCTCTCTCTCTCTCTCTCTCTCTCTCCACTCTCTCTCTCTCACACACACACACACACACACCACCACACACACCACACACACACACACACCACCACCCACACACACCACCACCCACACACACCACACACCACCACACACACACACACACACACACACACACACACAACACCCACACCACACACACACACACCACACAACACACACACACACACACACACACACCACACACACACACACACACACACACACACACACACACCACACACACACACACACACCACACACACACCACACACACACCACACCACCACACACACACACACACACAAACACAACACACACACACACACACACACACACCACACACACCACACACACACACACACACACACACAACACACACCACACACACACCACACCACACAACACACACACAACACACACACACACACACACCACACACACACACACACACCACCACACACCACACACACACACACACACACACCACACACACCACACACCACACACACACACACACACACACACACAACACACACACAACACACCACACACACACCACACACCACACACACAACTTATAAGACCCCTAGATTAGAAAAGAAGGTAGAATGGCACATTCATCATTTGCTTGTAAATTAAAATACTGTCATGAAACTTTTCCCCCCTTTTTTGATAGATTGTTGTGACACAGTTGCAGATAAACAATATATATCCACATGTTCATCTGATCGGACGATATGAGTAAATGCAAAGACAAGACGGATTTACAAAATTTTTATTTGAACAGCAGCACACATGAAACTTATAAGACCCCTAGATTAGAAAAGAAGGTAGAATGGTTTCATTAGAATTGTATGATCAATATATATCTTCTTTTTAAGAGGAGACAATGTTTCACCTGGGGAGCCCTCCATGGAGTTGGATTTACTCCTCCAAGTCGGCAGAACAGAAAGGGTGATCAGATAAATCCATGGGGATCTTCTGAGGGGAGGGGGGATCTTCCCCAGTTCTCAAGCGAGGGTGCTGCTGTTCCTTTCATGCAAAAGACATCTGTCACAGGGAAGAAATAGTGCTAGTCCCAAAACATGTTCTTGGAACCGTGTGCCCTCCCACAGTTTCCTCACACCATCACCCAACCAAAGGTCGGTTCATGCGCTCCCACTTCCGTTCTCTTCAAGGATATATACATGGTAGATGTTTATGTCACCTGACATAGTCGTTCCGATCTCACTTTCAGATCTGGACATGGATGGTGGTATCGGAGTTTGGATTTCAAACGGCTGGGATGAAAAAAGAAAATAAGAATCTAAGATTATTTGGTTAATTAGATAAACTTGTATTAGACGAGTCGTGCTAAGATGTACGTACACTTAAAAAAAGAAAACTCTAAACCCTAAACTAATATTTTGTGGAGAAAGATTTATTGCACTTTTCATAATATTACACTGTAATATGATTAAGTAATAAGTCTATGTGATATCTAACAATTAGATTGTCATTTTATCATTCCTCATGTGAGAGGTGTCACATGAATTATTACCTAATTATATTACACTTAAAATATAATATATAAATGTAATAAACCTTTCTTTACTTGTGAGATCGTCGAAACTGACTGTGATGGTCATTTATCTCGACGTCCACCTAATTTGAAACCATATATGAAGTCTTATCCTTAAGAATGTAACTTGACATGACGTGATGGTCGTGAATTTCGAGCACCCGAGGTAGCACTAATGAGGGATGAGAAAATTTTGCCTCACTTTATATTTGTGAAGGGGACTGTACCCAATGTATGGCCCTCACATGACCAATTAATAAGAATCTATCTTTAAGTGTAAGAAATGCAACAAATATTTCTGATGAGAAATATTTTATTGAAAAAAGTTCTGAACCTTCTATGCACTAATGGGGGACAAGATGCATCTTCATGGGAGAACAATGAATATATATATA
Source organism: Colocasia esculenta (assembly GCA_014218235.1). Classification (NCBI taxonomy): domain Eukaryota; kingdom Viridiplantae; phylum Streptophyta; class Magnoliopsida; order Alismatales; family Araceae; genus Colocasia; species Colocasia esculenta. The sequence continues at coordinate 113,261,552 of CM024766.1, read as the reverse complement.
TGTTGCTTTTCTTCTCATATGCAAATTAATTAACACCCAGGCATTAATACATAATATATAGTAATGTAAAAGACATGTGGGAAAGGTAGATCTCTTGAACCCTAGATCTCATGTTGTGCCTCTAGATTAATGGATTGACCCAGCTAATAAAAACATGTGATTAATCTCTTGATTGCCCAGGAGAAATTTGATGTGTTCATGGCAACATTAACCAAACTTCTTTAGAATCCACCCTAGCTAATTTCTTGTGCTCTCCCTTTGAATAACTCAAGGGTCTCTTTATATATATAAGAATAGCATACCTTCACGTAACAGGATTCATATATTTTTTAACTTATCTCTCTTCTTAATCAACAGATACAATGACATAATATATCAAGAATTAATTTATCATAGTTAAATAATGCTCTGTTTGAAGAAAAAAAAAATACTATGCCCAAAGAGGATGCCAACCAATATTTTTTGGTAGACGAACAAATTCTTCCACCATTTCAGACAGAGGGATGGGGAGCCAAGCATCACAATGTTGGATTCTCTTCAATGTTGATCTCTTTCTTCCACTCTTCCTTCTCGTTTTTCTTGCTCTATATACGAACAAGGAGGATGCTGTCTTTTCGGTATGGTTATCAGAATTGTATGCTTCGTTCACTGCGTGGACATGAAAAAAAGTTCTCCATATATGAGGCATCCGAGAGGAGGGGAAGGAGAACATATTCCACCAACTATAGCCAGCTAGGGAGAAATTAATTAAGCATCTGACCTAATTAATGAGCATTCGTTTCAAATTTTTCTTGTTCCAAAAACATATTTTGTGAAAGGAAATGAGCATAATCCTACGTTATGGGTATTAATCTATGAAAAAATATAATATGTTCCCGGCTAGTCGAGAACGTAGAGACGTTCGTAGGAGTTGTGCTCCTCCACAATGTGCCACATGGAGGGACACGGCTTTTGATGTATTTAATATATATATATATATTATATATATATATATAATATATATTTACCCTCAAATAATACACACAAATTAATATCATTACACAAATATTTATTATTACACATAAATATACCATAATAATATATACTGTGGTGGCCAAATCTGGTCACCTAGGCCCATGATGGCTCGTTACGGCCCATTCACGTCCTGTCAACCAACGTGGCACCGTCATCGAAGGCACGCCCTCTCCAGGATGGCTCAAAGACCTCCATTGTGTGACTCCCGTGATCGGAAGCTGTCAGATTCCGCTGCGGCGTACCTCCGAGCAGATCACCCGCCTTTCCTTACCGAACAACTATGAACGGCTTCCGAGCAGGAACAGTGACTCCGCTCCATGAAACTACCCCGATTTTACCGAACAGCATGTCGAGCCCCCACGTGGGTCACCTGCTCGGAAAGCATTTCCAAGGGTTCCGAGCAGGCTCTCTGGCTTCCAGAACGGTTGTAACCGTCTCAGGCACGTTCTCCACCATCAAGGGGCGTGAACTGCCTGGCAGCCTAACGGGCATCGGAGTCATACTCCTCCCGTTATGCGCGTGCGTCAAGGCGCTCTTCAGGCACGATCTGCCCAACGTTACGCACGTTGCCTCTACACCACGCCTATAAAGGCACAGGTACAGTACCATGTGTAGAGGTATCTTTAGTCCCACATTGAAAGATAGTGAGAACAAGTGTGTGCTTATCCAGCAAGAGTCTCACCTCTTCTCCCAAGAGGGCCCTTTTAAAGGACAAAACCCAAGCATGGGGACAATACCTCTTGGGAGGCACACTTAAATCACGTCTCTTCATTGGCGCTGTCTGTGGGAACGAACAAGAGGCCATGCGCCGTACCCGAGCGTCTCATCTTCATGAGACCCGCACACCCTTATCCTCACTGGGGGGCTGTGTAGAGGTATTCTTTAGTCCCACATTGAAAGATAGTGAGAACAAGTGTGGCTTATCAGCAAGAGTCTCACCTCTTCTCCCAAGAGGGCCCTTTTAAAGGACAAACCCCAAGCATGGGGACAATACCTCTTGGGAGGCACACTTAAATCACGTCTCTTCACCATGCAAGGGGACGTCTCTTCCTCACGCGAACACATTCTCGCATTCCGAAACCCCCTGCCTCACAGCTCTCCACTGACTTAGGCATCGGAGGGTTTCCCCGGTTTTCACCGGCCTCCTGATCCCATTCTGGTTTTGCAGGTCTTCGCCCTCACCACAATCGTCTTCCCTCTCTCATTCCAGTGGAGGCCCGTTTGGCTCAGGTCCAAACAGATCACCCACCACATTTGGCGCCGTCTGTGGGAAGCGACGCTGCCATGGCTCGAGGGCGATCCTCATACCAGAATATAGGAAGCAGGGCGACGAGGTCTCGCCAATCACGAGGGGCCTCTCGTCGCCATCTCCTCCTGGGGACGTCGCCGGCACTGCTACCGGCGCAAATCACGACGTCCCAGTACCACGGCTGCCGCACCGGCAACGCCCTCGAAGTGGCAGAGCTTCGGGGGCAAATGCATCAGTTGACGGGCGTCTGCCTCGCCCTACAGGCCCAGTTGGCGGGGGTTGCGGCTCCGGCGGCTTCCCTGCCGCGCGAGCGGCAGGCGGAATCGTCGCATCGCCACTCCCGCGTCCCCCCGGCGCCTCAGGAGCAGCAGGCAGAGTCACCCGCGCCGTTCTCACCGGGCCCCGTCGGAGGAACGGGCACAAGCGTCGCGGGCGTTCGCCCCGACGCTCTATCATCTCCCTCGTCCGCCACGATCAGTCGTGGGAGGCAACTCCCACGCCTCTGGACGAGGAGGCCCCGCCAACTCCGAGCAGGAGCTCGCCAGGCGCCTAAGCGTGTGGTCGACCTCGAGCGCCGCATGGACGCGATGGTGCAGCGCGCGGAGGGTAAGGCTCCAGCGGAGGATGACTTGGACTTCCGCTCCCCATTCAGCAGGGAGATCCTGGAGGTCCAGGTCTCCTCCAAGCTCCCTCTACCCACCATCGCGCCTACGACGGCACAACCGACCCGGCCGACCACATCCACGGCTTCGAATCGCATATGGTGTTCCACGGAGCATCAGATGCGGCCAAGTGCGGGCTTTCCCTGCAACCCTTAAGGAGACCGCCAGGGCTTGGTTTGAAACCCTCCCTGCGGGCTCTATCACCTCCTTCCGCCAATTGAAGAAGTCCTTTCGGGACAACTTCCTTGGTGGGAGGTCCCAGCCGCGGACGGCGGCTTCTCTCCTGACCGTGCGCCAGAGGAAAGGCGAGGCACTCTGGGACTTCGTCAAGAGGTTCCGACAGAGGCGCTTCGCATCTCGCGCTTGGACGTCCCCTAGCCACCAGTGCTCTCATCCAAGGCACTCGTGATGGCTTTCTACAAAGGACTCTCGGCGTCCAGCAGCCCGCCACCCTCGCCGAACTACTCTCCATCGCGCAGCGCCACGCGGCTGCGAGGAGAGCCTGGTGGCGAGCAGGGCCGAACAGGGGGAGCAGTCGAAAAAAAGCGACCTTCCGACAACGGTTCCGACCGTGATCGGAAGAAGGGACGACGCAATGGCGATTCTCCGCGTCGTCCGCGCCCCTTCACCAACTACACCCCCCTCACTGTGGCTCCCGAACAAATCCTGGCAGAGATCAGGGATGAAGCTTTTGTTCGGTGGCCCCAGAGAATGCGCTCCGACCCCCGGAAGCGCGATCAAAATAGGTACTGTCGCTTTCATCGCGACCACGGCCACGACACCTCCGAGTGCCGCCAGCTTAAGGACGAAATCGAAGACCTTATCAAGCGTGGCTACCTGGGACGGTTCGTGCGCCGGAACGAAGGGCGCCGGAACGAAGAGCGCCCCGACGCCAAGACCGCACTCCCGAGCAGCCGATCAACAACGATCCCAATGGGCAGGAGATCAACGTGATCGCGGGAGGCTTCGGCGCAGGTGGAGAAAGCACTCGAAGCCGACGCGATTACGCAAGGCAGTGCATGTCGTAGACAGGCCTCCGACTGTTCGGCCGGCCCCATATCCTGCCAGTCCCGCACGCGCACAGCCCGAGGAGGCTATAACCTTCTCGGACGAAGATCTTGTAGGGGTTACGACTCCGCACACTGATGCGCTGGTCGTTTCGGCCACCATCAACCATTGTAATGTGCGCCGGATTCTGGTAGATAATGGAAGTGCCCCCGACGTCTTGGCTTACGACTGTTTCGTTCTCATGGGCCTGCGCGCCAATCAACTTACTCCTGTAAATTCGCCATTGTTCGGCTTTTCGGGAGTTTCGGTCCAGCCCTGGGAAGGATTCGCCTTCCGATCACCTTGGGAACAGCTCCAAAGGCTGTGACCAAGATTGTTGACTTTCTGGTCATCAACAACATGCCTGGATACAATGCTATTCTTGGCAGAAGTCTGATCGGGCGAATCAAAGCAGTGCCTTCATCACTCCACCAGAAAATGAAGTTTCCAACTCCGATCGGAGTTGGTGAAGTGCTCGGGTGTCAGCGTGAGTCTCGCCGTTGCTATGTCCTCTCTCTAAGAGACAAGCACCACTCGCTGATCCAGCTCTTCCAACCTCCGATCAGCCTTCCACTAGTCGGGGACGCCTGCCGAAGACTTAATCCCCATTCAAGTGGACGACGACTCCGAACACGTCTTGTACATTGGCGCCCTGTTGACAGAGGCCGAGCAGCAACGCTACACAGCTTTCCTGCTCGCCAATTTGGACGTGTCGCTTGGTCTGATGACGAGCTTCCAGGCATTCCCCCGGAAGTCATGGTGCATCGCCTCCGGTTGGATCCACGAATCCCGCCAGTGCAGCAAAGAAGGCGACCCGTGAACCGAGAACGGCAGACCGTGATTCAGGATCACGTGACCAAAAGCCGAACTGTCGGGCTCCTCGAGAAGCCCAAATCCAAGATGGATCTCCAATGTGGTCCTCGTACGCAAGGCCAATGGCAAATGGCGTGTGTGCGTAGATTACAAAGATCTTAATAAGGCAACGCCCAAGGATAACTTCCCATTGCCACGCATCGATCAGCTGGTGGACGCTCTCCGGGCACGAGCTCCTCAGCTTTTTGGATGCCTACTCTGGTTACCACCAGATCAGCATGCATCCCCCGGATCAAGACGCCACTACGTTCGTCACAGACCTAGGCTTATACTGCTTCACCAGGATGCCTTTTGGTCTGAAGAATGCAGGCGCGACTTACCAGCGGCTGGTCAACAAGATGTTCGAGCAGCAGATCGGCGAAACATGGAGGTTTACGTCGACGACATGTTGGTCAAGACTCTTCCGAGCACCGATCACATTTCTGACCTCCAGGAAACCTTCGCAACTCTGCGAAGGTATAATATGAAGCTCAATCCGGCCAAATGCGCGTTTGGTGTTCGTCGGGTCGGGTAAGTTCCTCGGGTTCCTCGTATCAAACAGGGGAATAGAGGCGAACCCGGAAAAATCCAAGCCGTACTTGAGATGTCCAGTCCGAAGACAGCGCGCGACGTCCAGCGTCTAACAGGACGTCTTGCCGCGCTGAACAGGTTCATGTCCCGAGCAGCAGAAAGAAGTTTTAACTTCTTCAAGTTGCTCGAGGCCCTAAAAACGCCTCGAAAGCAAGGGGGGCAAGTACTATGGACTGACGAATGCGAAGCTGCCTTCACTGAGCTGAAGGCATATTTGGCAGCCCCTCCTTTCTCTCAAAGCCTGTGCTCGGAGAACCCTTGTTCGTGTACCTCTCGGTCACCGAACACTCCATCAGTGCGGTTTTGATCAGAGAAGTAGGAGCGGCACAGTATCCAGTGACTATATCAGCAGGGTCCTCCAAGAAGCCGAAAGGAGGTACCCCAGAGCAGAAAAGCTTGCCCTTGCTCTTGTCACAGCTGCACGGAAGCTCAGGCCCTACTTTCAGGCCCATTCCGTTACAGTGCTTACCGATCAACCGCTGAAATCCATCTTGCAGCGGCCGGAGGCTTCCGGTAGGTTGGTTAAGTGGGCAATCGAGCTGGGAGAGTTTGACATCAGCTTCCGACCAAGGACGGCAATCAAAGCGCAGGCGTTAGCAGATTTCGTGGCGGAATGCACCCTTCCGCCGAGCAGGATCCACCGTTGGCAGACGAGCCCCATGGGAGCTTTATGTGGACGGATCCTCTTGTGTCTCGGAAGCGGGGCAGGTTTGGTCCTCACCTCCCCAGAGGGGTTAGAGTTCCAATACGCCCTCCGTTTCCGCTTTCCAGCCTCCAACAACGTCGCCGAGTACGAAGCCTTGCTTTCCGGTATCCGCATGGCTAGGCACCTCGGAGCCATTCGGCTTAGAGTCTTTAGTGACTCCCAGTTGGTCGCCAGCCAGGTGAGCGGACAGTTTGGAGCAAGGGAACCTCGCATGGCTAAATACCTCCAACGGTCAAGAGCCAGACAGAGGGCCTCGTATACTTCGAGGTTATACATGTTCCACGGGAGCAGAACGCGCGAGCTGATGCGCTGGCCAAATTGCATCTTCAGGTGACATCACCCCTTCTCGCTCTGTCTTCATTGAAGAGCTCGCCTTGCCAAGCACAGAGATTGATGTAGCCGCCATAGAAACGGGCCCACCAACCCAAGTTGGGTGGACCCTCTCTTGGCGTACCTTCTCCGAGGCGAGCTTCCTTCCGAACAGGATGAAGCTCGGAAAGTCAGGATGCGCTCGCAGAATTTCACCCTCGTAGAAGGCAAGCTGTACCGACGGTCCCTTGCAAGACCTCTTCTACGTTGCCTCAACCCTGAGGAGGCCCTCGCGGCCACAGAGGAAGTCCACGAGGGGTTGTGCGGAAGCCATCTGGGGGGCAGAACGCTAGCACGCAGCCTCATCCGAGCAGGGTTCTGGTGGCCTTCTCTTCAGAAGGATTGCGTGTCCTTCGTCAGGAATGCCCAGAATGCCAGAAGTTCGGAGTACTCATCAAGCAGCCAGCCGAACAGCTTCACAGGTGTTCGAGCCGCGCCCCTTCGCCAGATGGGGCATTGACATCTTGGGCCCCTTTCCAGAGGCCCAAGGGCGCAAGAAGTTCCTTTTTGTGGCCATCGACTACTTCACAAGTGGATCGAGGCCGAACCCGTTGCCACAATCACCGAACAAGCCGCGTGGAAGTTCGTATGGAAGAACCTTCTCTGCAGGTTGGGCATCCCAAGGGTGATTACATCTGACAACGGGAGACAGTTCGACAGCACCTTCTTCAAGCAAAAGTGCGCCGAGCTCGGGATCTACAACCACTTCACCTCCGTGGCTCATCCCCAGGCTAATGTGTTTGGTCGAAAACGCCACCGAACATTGCTGCACGGGATCCGAACCAGAGTAGAGGCTGCAGGTGGATCATGGATCGATGAGCTCCCAAATGTCCTTTGGTGTCACCGAACAACTGCTCGGGTAGCTACAGGGAAACACCTTTCCACCTAGCCTACGGCTCAGAAGCAGTTGTACCTTTGGAAGTAGCCCTTCCAACCATCCAAAAACCCACTTCGACGAAGCCGCCAATAACCGTGCTCTCCGAGAGAACTTGGACATGCTGGTGGGCGAACGACAAAGCGACGCCAGCATTCGCCTCGTTTTATCAACAACGGCTTGCGCAATATTATAATGCGCGAGTCAAGGAGAGGCGGTTCAACGTGGGAGATTTGGTCTTGCGCCGCTGTTCGGCTTCGGACCCCCGAAGAGCAGTCGGCAAACTTGCCATCAAATGGGAAGGACCTTATCAGGTCACCCACGTCCTTGGGAAAGGCTCATATAAGCTAACTACTCCTAGTGGCGAGGCCATTCCCAGGACTTGGCATGTCTCTAATCTTAAGGCTTATCATCTATAAAAGCCTTCTTTCAGCATCCAACTCTCTTCTCCTTACTCCTGTTGCTTCATGAGCATTTGACATAGATACCTGATCGGAACCTCCTTTACGGTACCCAACGATCTGCGTCTTACATGCAATACTCACGAAGAAGCTAACGGATCCGATCCGAGCAGGAACAACCACAACAGGGAAAAGATAGAGAAAGAGACGCTACAGAAAAACTCGTAAAGCAGAGGATTTCATTTATAAGAAGTTCTTGTGCTTACAAACAGCCTTCCTTGGCCGATGTTACAAAAAGCGAAGTACAAGAAGACGTGAGGCAAGGGATTAAGGAGCTTGTTCGGAAGGACCAGCATCCTCACCGAAGAAGGCATCCGCCCAGACTGAATTGTGCGAACCGCACACCATCTAAGCGGACATCTTGGGTACGGCGTTGACATTCCCGAACAGCAGCCTCGAAGGCTTCTTGGGCGCGTTCGTCCCAGGAAAGCCTCTCCCCCACCTCCTTCCCAGCATTGAGGCCCACTTTGTAGCAGTGAGCCCCATACTGCTCCAAGTCTTCCTTGTACTCTGGCCCAGCCTTATAGTCAGCAACGGCACGGGCCTCGCATCTACTACTACCTTGGCTAGGGCGTCCTTTTCGGCCCGCGCCAAGGTAGCATCCAGCTTCGCGGCGTGAAGAGCAGCTCTGAGGTCCTTCACCTCCTCCTCCAGCGCCGCCTCGCGAGCTCTATGCCTTGCCGAAAGGTCATCACAGAAGGCTACCTGCGCCTCGTAGAGATACCTCTGTCTCTGGCCCGAACAGCTAAAGCCTTCAGAGTGGCCAGCGACTTGGACATTTCGTCCGCAAGCGCCTCTACGTCGACGTCGCTCAAACCATCTTCTGTCTGCCACTCCGGCTGGTAACCTTCCACTGACTTCTCCGGAGTCTGTTCGGAAGGAAGGTCCAAGCACCTTGCCAACCGTTCAAGACGAGAAGCAGTGGGGCTCGCAGGCAGCTCCCTTGGCGTATCCTCCATCCGACGAAGGGTCGCCTCCAGCGCTGCCACCGAAGGAACTCCAAGAGGTTCCCTCAGAAGCACCTCACTAAGAGGCCTTCGGTCGTCTTCGGACCCTTCATCCCGAACAGCACCCGCAGCCTCCCCCCCATACCTTCGATTGCTTGGAGGTTTCTTCGTTAGCAACCACCTCGGAGGGGGGATGGGGGGCAGGATTCCCCGATGGAAGTGGCAACCTCTTCGGACGCCCTTGGTGTTATGGCCGCCTCCGCAATGGTCCCTGCTGCAGGACCATTCCTTGCTCTGAAGGCGCTGCTGTCACCGCGCTGCTCGGAACCACCCCAGCAGGGGCGGAAACTCCCGTTGCTCCAGTGTCCTCCTCCTGCCGAACAGGAGACGCCACAACTTCTCTGCTCTCCTGGAGGATACCTCCGCGATGTCGCTGGCAGCACCGTGCTCGGCACCTCCACATCGGAAGCACTGGTGGCCTCCCTATCTCGCGCAGGTGGAGCCCCTGGCCTCCCACCGGCAGGACTTTCGGATCCTTAGCTCACAAAAATGAGCCCCAGCTCGGTCGCCATCTTCTGTGCGACCTCGGGGCGAGTCCGGAGGCCACCCGTGGCACCCCCTCATCGGCCGATTGTACGGCCCTACTGTTCTTGCGCAGCAGCAACTGCGCCCCTTCCTCTTCCGCTGCGGCCCCCTCCTCGTCACTTGAGGAGTAGCCCGGACTGCCTTCTGCTTTTTCCGAGCATGAAGCTGTTCTGCTTCCTCCGCGCTCTCGTCAACCAGAACGGGCCTCTCTTCGCAGAAGGTTGGCTCGCTTGGTCGTCTCTCTCCCGAGGAGCTCGGGCCCAGCCGTCAACACTCCTTGGTGGCCTTCTTCTTCAGCGGATCCTTTCGGGCCCCTTTTCAGAGGCCCGCTTCGGCGGACGCTTCGTGGCAGGCGAAGGAGCGGTGAGCGCCGTTGTTACCGCGGTACTAACCCTCACGGCAGAGGGAACCCGAACAACTGCCGCGACATCATCGCTCTCGAACACCATGTGCGCCGTGACAGGATCTGCTCGGCGAAGTCTTCGTTCACCTCCTGATCCGTCAGCCTCCAGCTCCGCGGCAGCTGCCATGAAAGGAGAAGAAGAAGAGTTAGAGCAAATTCAATTAAAACCAACAAGTAAACGATCGAAAGGTCGTGTACTTACTCCACGGTTTGCTCAACCGTACTTGACGAGCAGGTACGGTCACGTACCCTTCTCCGTTCCGAACCCCTGCTCGAGAGAAGTGCGTCTGAGGCCTCGCCTCATCCTGGATAAGCTTCGGAAAGCTATCCTTCTGTGCCGAACGCATAACAGGGGGAATCCCCACTCAGCACCACCCCGGTGGCGCACGAAGAGCAGCCTGTCCATCCAACCTTGTTGTTGGAGTACCTGCTGGACAGGCCGATGTGCATCCGGTCTGTTCGGTGCTTGGCGTAGTAGATGTCCGTCCCTGATGCCCGCGAAGCTGACAGCTTGAAGTGCGCTCGGAAGACGTCCGCCGAGCCCCGGATTCCTTTTAACTTGCAGACAACACCGAAGATACAGATGTATCTCCAGGTGTTGGGCGTCAGCTGTATTGGCGAAACGCCCAAGTATTAAGGAGCGCCTTCGCCACCTCCGGCAACGGCAGCCGGAAGCCTGCCTCCAGATGGTCCACGGATAGGAGCAGGCAACCTGGTTTATTCACCAGGATCGTGTCGCTTTCCCTGGCGTCAACGATCTCGTACTCATCCCCAATCCGGAAGCGCTCACGAAGACCACTGAAGTGGCGGTATCGTGGTCCGCTCGGCACTGCGACAGTCACCCCGCTAGCTCCGGCAGCGGCTTTCCCCTTGCTCGCCATCGCCGGAAGAACTGCAGAAAGCGGCAACGCGCGAGAGGACGAGCAGACAGGGAGAGGAGAAGGCAAGGAAGCACGAAGATCTCAAAGATGGAGGGTTTCTGGGAGGCGTAGCTCCCGCCCTCGTCTCGTCCCCTCCTTATAAGGAAAGAGGAGGGAACGAAATTCGAGGCGGGCCCTAAAATGCCGCTCCTTCCGATTTTTGAAAACGCCCCTTCGGGTACAGCGTTGGCAACCGTCCGAACGCAGCGGCGGCACCTCAGTATGGCGCGGCTTTGCACCCATCATGATGGGTTAGCCGTTTGACAGGACCCTAAGCGGCGGCATCCCGCAACGGGCCCTCGCATTAAATGCGGAAGCGACGCCCTCGAAGCCCTCGTTTCACCGAGCCATTCGAGGGCGTGGGGGGCAAGTGTGGTGGCAAAATCTGGTCACCTAGGCCCATGATGGCTCGTTACGGCCCATTCAGTCCTGTCAACCAACGTGGCACCGTCATCGAAGGGCACGCCCTCTCCAGGATGGCTCAAAGACCTCCATTGTGTGACTCCCGTGATCGGAAGCTGTCAGGTTCCGCTGCGGCGTACCTCCGAGCAGATCACCCGCTTTCCTTACCGAACAACTATGAACGGCTTCCGAGCAGGAACAGTGACTCCGCTCCATGAAACTACCCTCGATGTTACCGAACAGCATGTTCGAGCCCCCACGTGGGTCACCTGCTCGGAAAGCATTTCCAAAGGGTTCCGAGCAGGCTCTCTGGCTTCCAGAACGGTTGTAACCGTCTAGGCCACGTTCTCACCATCAGGGGCGTGAACTGCCTGGCAGCCTAACGGGCATCGGAGTCATAACTCCTCCCGTTATGCGCGTGCGTCAAGGCGCCTCTTCAGGCACGATCTGCCCAACGTTACGCACGTTGGCCTCTACAACAACGCCTATAAAGGCACAGGTACAGTACCATGCAAGGGGACGTTCTCTCCTCACGCGAACACATTCTCGCATTCCGAAACCCCCTGCCTCACAAGCTCTCCACTGACTTAGGCATCGGAGGGTTTCCCCGGTTTTCACCGGGCCTCCTGATCCATTCTGGTTTTGCAGGTCTTCGCCCTCACCAGCAATCGTCTTCCCTCTCTCATTCCAGTGGAGGCCCGTTTGGCTCAGGTCCAAACAGGATCACGCCACCATATATACAAATAATATAAAAAATACACACAAATTCATATATTGTGTGAACTAAATAAATATTTATGTGCGATACATAAATATTTATGTACATTACTTTAGATAAAAAATAAAAATAAAAAATATATTAAATAAATCAGAGACTGCGTACCTCCGTATTACACGTTGCGAAAGAACAAGACTCTTTCACACGTTCCGAGAACATAACATTTCTCTACGTCCCCGATGTTTGGAGGAAATCATGAGTTCCTAATTAATTAATTAGTTTATCCGACCGACCACCCTTCCTGCAGGGACGTGCATAATATGCACCCGCCGGCCCCTGCCTCCGGCTGGACATATCCCTGTCGGGCCAGTGGCCGGCCGCCGACATCGGAGCCCACTCCAGGCAGCACCGGCACCATCGGAGCCAACTGGAAGAGCTAGTTTCTTCCCCTCTGCTGTCGCCAGCACGCACATGCACCAGACCAGCTGCATGCCAGCACGCTCAGTGCCTCAGCCGATCGTCGACCAGTACCCGTGCACATGCAGTGGAAGGATGGAGGGAGAACCCCACACTGAAACGACCCCGAACCAATAGCATGTGATGTAAGATGTAACCGCCTCGCCGGCCCGCAGGTTGGAGTAAAGGCGGCGTCCCCATCGCCCGCTGGCCACTCGACGAAGACTACATGACGAGGATCTGTCATATATATCAACCTACATCGGGGGACGATATGTATGGGCCCAACTTAACCCTGTTCTTTTCGTCGACCCCCGGTTTCGCATGCCAGCGGGAGGGGCCGGAGAGCTAGGCCCTCCCCCGCCGTCGACGGGGGTCCACACCGTGCGTGGATAAGCTCCAGAGTGTGAGGGTGTCTGTGTGTCTGCTCCCGGCAGGGATATATTATATATAACTCTGCTTTGGTAAAAGGTTCTTGGTGTGCACAGCACCAGACGGCGCCTCAGTTCTTACGCAACAAGTTGGTCTTTCTTCCTCCGGCCCTTTAATACTCTCTCTCTCTCTCTCTCTCATACACACACACAGACAGTGCAAACATACCTCGTGGAGGCAGTAGATCACTGCAGTCCATCAACGAGGGAAAAGTCCCAAGAGTACGAAAGAGAGAAGCATAACTAAAGTAAACAGCATATAGCATGTAGCTCAGCTTTTTACTAATTTCTCCCGTGAATGTTTGAATTCAAATCTCAGAACTTTTAATGGTTGCGTGAGAGGAAAAGTTAAACTTACGGGTGTATGAGAGGGTTTATGTTCGTGAGGTCTTTGGATCTGAAGTAGTGTACTCATTTATGTAGGCAGGCTTATCGTGAGGATTATGCAGTAAAAATGAGAGAGAGATCAGAACACTAAGTTGAACCAATTAACATCATGCCTGCCACTCCACAAAAGGATCTCCTCTTTACAGAAAAGTCTATCTGAGCATATATATGAGAGGAAGTGTTGGGTTCGGACACAACTAAAGTGATTTACTTATCAGATTTGGGCTACACATAAAGGATGCACACTTTCGGTCTAGTCAAAAGAATATTTTATGTGAGTTCTTGTTATGGGAGGAAGCCCAATAAGACATCTCTTGGATTGGTCCCTCCTCTCTTATATAATTTGTCTTTCTAAAACAGACAACACCCAATTTGACAGGGGGTTAAACTACCGTGAGTTTCTTACCCAAAATTTAACCTACCTAACTTTGCCATCTTACCCCCCTAACCCCCACTACCCGGGGTAACCGTACCCATCTTTTTCTTTTATTTAGTCAACCTACACTTTGACTCAAGTTATCTTTTTTTTGCAATTAAAAAATAAGATAATATTTGATATACATAATTAAAATAATATTTACAATTTAATGAATATTTTTATAAAAATTTCAAAAAAAAAAAATTGTCCCATGGGGGGTAACTCTGCCCCACCTGTTGAGCTGGGGCAGAGTTACCCACAGGTAACCCCATTTATTAGGGGTACGTTAGTTGCCTCAACCCCTCCCTGCCAAACTGAAAAAGTGAGTTTAACCAGCCAGGGGTACCCGTGTCAAACCGGGGCGTTTGCGTCGTCTTCCTCCTCGTGGTTGCACCGCCATAGAATCTGTTTCCGTACATGCTCCAGCAGGAAGCAGATCAACTCCTGTTGTTGGGTGCTGGACTGAGTTTGATCCATCGTCACCGACCCCACTTTCACATACGAACTCCAACCCTCTTGCAGAAGTATGATCTCAAAATATTTATTGCGTTACTGGCAGCCATTAAAAGCGTAAACAGTAGGTTCTTCTTTCAATTTTGTAGCCATTATTGGTTGCAAATTTGAGGAGAAACTCCGAGTCAGAATTTTTTTAAAACAGAACTTTAAACTTGTGACGTAGAAAAACCTATGGAGCTAGATCTTCACATTATGGCTAGCTAGCTAACGATGCTCTTGTCCTCTCATCTAACAAGAAAATATCAGAAGGAAATGCCTAGCTAGCTAAAGTGTGCAACAAACGCAGCCCTCCATTGAGGGGCTGAGGTCATTGGGACCCTCTCAATGGAGTGTATGCACCAAGACGGCCGATTCATATCAAAATGCATGTAGGCCAGGTGTGACGCGAGCTTAATTTGTCATCCTTCGTAGTGACCATGGCAGGATTGATTTGGATCAATCTGTCTCAGGAATCCAAAACGTACCAACATCTTTGTCTTTGGAAAAACTGGTATAATTGAATTAATGGGACCTAGGGTTTTACTTTAATCTTAAGCATAAACATGGCAGAATATTTGCCTTCATTCGAAGAACCCACGAATTAGCTTAAATATGAATATGGCGAAAAAAATGAAAGCTATCTTTCCATGAGATTAACATGAGTATATACATCAAATTAATACAAAACTTACAGTCCCCATCGATCGCCATTCAATTAAGAGTCCATACTCGCCAAATCACATGTCGGGGAAAGCCAGATCAGCTTTCACAATCGACCTTAATTTGATCAGGATGTTTCCAAATGCTAGAGTCACACACAGATCAAAGCTAGCTAGCTTTTCACCACACATTCAAGAAAAAGTTGGAGATTTCGAAAACCATAAGATTCTCCACCACATGGTGCTTCCATCGATCAGCGAGCATTAATACGATGCCTGATAGGCCAGTGGAGAACTCCTTTAAGGTTCGAGAGAACCATATTGATAGTGATGGAAAAGTGTCAGAAGGAATGGCGAAAAAAAGCCAAGTAACAACACAGATGATGTGGTTATTAGAAAACGATCATGTTAATTTTCTCAGTATATAAAAGCAATTCCAGTACTGTTTCTTGCAAACAAATTAATCCAGGTGCTGGCATGGGCCGAATCCAAGGGGATACACAAAGGGATGATCGATTAAATTAAGCTTTAGATAATTATATCCTATTAAAATGTATTTTAAATTTTAGAGAAGTCATTTGTCCTTTCCTAGACAGAGGATCCTTTTATATTTCAGGATATTAGGGTATGAGCCCATGCATGTTAGTCGCATATATAATATCTCTTTTCTCTTTCCCCTCTTCTAGTAAACTATTATTTCTGATAAATTAAACGACTATATATAGTCAGTGACCAGTAAAGACAAAGTCCCATCTCATGTTGGTTAGAGCAAGTTCCAAGCAGCCAAACATTGTTTTTTATATTAGCAATATTAAAGGGAGGGGCAGAATCATGACAGCAACAAAGACAAAACCAGACAATAGATTCCGAGTCCTCCCCTGAGTCCACCCCTCAATAATCATGGCAGTGCTCACAGTCATACTAGCATGTCCTCTTGCACACTTCAAGCATGTCATAGCCTCCTTGGTTACATACTTGCTGCTTTCTTTTTAATGGTAGCATACAAGTCACTGCCATGCATGCAGCACCATCACCCTATGTCAAGGAGCTTATCCCTCCCCCCCCCCCCCCTCTCAAGACTTGTTTGGAAGGAAATCATATCCCAAACATTAATGACATAATCTTTGAGCTGCAAAAGAGGGCTTTCTAGTTTCTTCTTTAAGAGCCTAACATATGACAACAGCCCTTTTGTCCCAACTGGGTCTCTCAAGTAGGAGGCGGATTATAATTTTTTTTTAAAATAAATTAGAATACTAACTTACTATCATCCGGTGGAAATTCATTGATATCATCTTTGAAATTTTTTTTTATAAAAATCTGTTATCTATTAAAGTTGAATTCTTGATCTCTTCTTGGTGGATATATATATATGTAGAGGACTATCACTAAACTACCCCTTAATACAATTATAATAATATACATGGTATAGCCTATATAGAGAGAGGGAGAAAGGGGGAGGATTTAATTCTTGAAGGAGCTAGATTCCTTAGCTGCATAATTAATTGCAGGTGCGTGCGTGTGGTTGGGGAAGGGGCCAAGGAATAGAAAAGCAAGTGGGTTGAC
This sequence comes from Colocasia esculenta, assembly GCA_014218235.1. Classification (NCBI taxonomy): domain Eukaryota; kingdom Viridiplantae; phylum Streptophyta; class Magnoliopsida; order Alismatales; family Araceae; genus Colocasia; species Colocasia esculenta. The sequence goes on along the minus strand of CM024766.1, from coordinate 113,245,343 downwards.
AGTGAGATGACTTGACTAATTCGTTACAAAATAGTAATAAAATGTCTTATTCAATCAGAATTGGATCTATGCTTCATAGATTTCCAAACTAACATCATGTGAGCATGGAACGTGATGAACCAATGGATTTTGTGCATGATTCTATATATACAACAGATGTTGGCAGGCACGTAGTTTTGATAAGCTGCCAACCATGAGCAGCCAACAGTTTTGTGTATGTGGTCCATACTCGATCAACTAGGAAAACATATTTAATGATATTTCACGCCTAGTACTAATGTGTGGTGGTGTTCATGATTTAATTTGGTTTGGTTTGGTTTGGTTTGGTTTGATTTATAGGAGATTTTTAGGAAACCAAACTAAACCAAATTTAGACTCAACCCGAACCAAATCAAACCGAAGTCTCTTGAAATCAAACTTAAATTCAGTTTGATTCGGTTTAACTTGAAAATAAATGGGTCTTTAGATTCTCTTAGTCTTAAATAAGATTTTAACTACTTGTTTCTCTAATAAATCACTATCAAATAATATTTGAAATAAAGTATTAAATGTTAATGATCATATTAACCTCCATAATATGTATTTTTACGTAAATGTATTGAAAATTTTTGATAGATATATATATATATAAATTAAAATTTATTATTGTAATTTGATTTAATCGATTTGGTTTGGTTTCTAAAGGTTAGAAACCGAACCAAACCAAAAAAAAAAATTTCGATTTGGTTTGAAACCAAAGCAAAAAAATTTCCTGTTCAAACCGAACCAAACCAAATCGAATCGCTCGATTCAGTTTTGTTTTTCGGTTTGAACCGAACAGTGAACACCCCTAGTGGACTATACTTTTTTCAAGGATTTTAAATTAAGAGTGATGTGGAGAATAGAATAATATGACATGATTTATAGACTGCTAGTGATTGGTTTAGATTATGGCAACAAGATATGGAATATTATATATATCTTCACACCAGCGTCTTATCTCTATGATTGCCACTTTCATATCTTATTTTAAATCTTGTTATTCTACATATTTATTCTAGATAAGAGTGCGTAAAGTAGTTTCATATCGGCTAATTTAAGAGTAGATTAATTTGTTCTTAGTCCTCTCAATGTATAGATTTTAGGGGTGATTTTATATTTCTAACATAGTATTAAAATGAGTTTTTGTCATTTCTTTCGGTTGTAGGTTTTACGTTATTCTATTTAGATCCACCTGATCTTTGCTCTCTCTCTCTCTCTCTCTATATATGGAAACCGGATCCTCTCGCAACGCTGCAGGATGGGACTCAGACAGTCACCAACCGGCGTGGACGCGTGGCCGTTCCTCCTCTCCACTTCCGTCCCTCCTCCCCCACTGCTCAGTTAACCGGTCATCCGGTTGCCTCCCCCCCCCCCCCCACACACACGCGTCTCCACTTTCCCATTTCCCAGTTACTGTTGCGCAAATGCGCAACAATACACATGTCTTGTTTTTTTTTCTTAGTTTTAAATTTTTATTTTAAAATTCGATTGTGAAATTTGTTATTTTTTATTTTATAGTTTTTTCTTAAATATAAAAATAAATATCATTAAAAATATAATATTAATATATGTCAGATTTGGGACTGTAACATCCTGAAATTTTTAATAGTTGAAAAATATGAATAATATAGTTATTAGACCTCATTATTATTATGAGATTGAAATAATTAATATCTGAAATTAATTGATACTAATAAACGTTAACTTAGTGTCGTACAGAGAGATGTGCGCTCCGATAAGACGACACCGAAAAACTGTAACGAAAATAAATTCGAGAACACCATAATTCTAAAAAAACATGGTGACATCATAATGTAAATATCTGGATTTGTTGACGTACGAATTTCAAAATTAAGTCGATGCAACTATTTACGGACAATTTTTCACCTAGTACCAAATAAACTCTAAAAATTAAACTAAAATCACATAATTTATAAAACCATTACATTAGCCTATGACTGCAATTTTGTAAAATAGATTATAAAACCGTTAAAATTGCAGTCATAGGCTAATGTAATGGTTTTATAGATTATGGTGATTTTAGTTTAATTTTTAGAGTTTATTTTATACTAGGTGAAAAATTGTCCGTAAAATAGTTGCATCGACTTAATTTTGAAATCGTACGTCAAGAAATCTGGATATTTATATTTCTGATGTCACCATATTTTTTTAGAAATTATGGTGTTTTCAGTTTTTATTTCGTTACAGTTTTTCGGTGTCGTCCTGTCGGAGCGCACATCTCTCTGTACGGTACTAAGGTAACATTTATTAGCATCAATTAATTTCAGATATTAATTATTTCAATCTCATAATAATAATGTGGTCTAATAACCATATTATTCATATTTTTCAACTATTAAAATTTTTCAAGATATTACAGTCCCGAATCCGACATATATTAATATTAATTTTTAATGATATTTATTTTTATATTTAAGAAAAAAAACTATAAAATAAAAAATAACAAATTTCACAATCAAATTTTAAAATAAAAATTTAAACCTAAGAAAAGAAAAGAAAAAAACAAGACATGTGTTACTGTTGCGCATTTGCGCCACAGTAATTGGGAAATGGGAAAGTGGAGACGTGTGTGTGTGTGTGTGCGCAACAGTTGTGTGTGTGTGTGTGTGCGCAACAGTAATTGGGAAATGGGAAAGTGGAGACGTGTGTGTGTGTGCGCAACAGTAATTGGGAAATGGGAAAGTGGAGACGTGTGTGTGTGGGGGGGGGGGGGGGGGCAACCGGATGACCGATTAACTGAGCAGTGGGGGAGGAGGGACGGAAGTGGAGAAGAGGGACGGCCACGCGTCCAACGCCAGTTGGTGACTGTCTGAGTCCCATCCTGCAGCGTTGCGAGAGGATCCGGTTTAATATATATGGGGCTGACACATAGGGGGATGTGTGGAGTAGTTCTATATATTAGCTAATTTGATAATGGGTTTGTCTTATTATATAGTGGTGTCTTGTTCCCTCTCAATGCCTAAATTTTGGATAGATTTCCAATAGAAGGTGCTTGTTGCATTATTTTGTATTACGCAGAATACATTGCTTTTAAATTAAAAGGAGCTAAAAGATATCTTGTATATATCCTCACAGCTGAAGCTTGTGAAATCTGATAGGTCTGCTGGTTTCACAAGAATAGCATGATCATCACTGTCACCCAACTTGGCAATATTTGAAATTTAATATTGCCCATCATCTTGCAACTGTCCAAACTGTTTGGCCAGGTGGGAAGGAGGCCCTCAATCATTCACTTTTTCTCCCTTAATTTAGAGGAGGCCCTCAACTTGCCCAATTAAAAAAAAAAGGTTCACATTTTTATTTGCAGAGATCTTGAGGATAGATCCGATGGGATGGCTGAAAAGGTTAATCCTCATCCCAAGAAAAAAGAAACGATTCATTTACTTCTACTCTGTTCATGTGGATCCATGCAAGGATCTCCTCACCTGACAGGATGTTCCCAGCAGATTCAGAGAACTGGGAAGAAATGTTGCTCCAGTGACTCACAGAACGTTAGCATCTTGTCTGCATGTCCACGTACCCCACCACCCAGCAAAGACACATGAGAGAAAATGGGTGAGGAACCCACCATGTACTAGCTAGGTACACCTAGCTAGCTAGCATGCCTTCTCCCATTGATTTCAAGAGGGTTTTATAAGCAAAGGAAAAAACAGTTGGATCATATGCAGCTCTTCTTTATAATCATATAGATGGTAAAGGAATACTGAGGTAAAAAAAAAAAAAAACATGACACTCAAACATGACTCCTTTCCTTAACCTATATATAATGAACAACTTTATTTGGCATGAAACAGTGTGCACAGGTAACTTGGTCAATCAGCCTTCTTCAAACATTTTTTAACATCATGCGTCCAATATTATACGCTGTCGTAGCATTCAAATAACGTGAAAGTAGGACTTATTTAGTGGGCATCGATCTGTGCACATTTTGCAAGGAAGCTATATATGTATAACTAAGTCTCCCACGTCCTTGGTTAAAAGATGTCCCCCTAACTACAGACCAAGAAACCCGCAGGTGATCAGCTCATTTGTATATCATGAAGAGAGTAGTACTGAATGATCACAATGCCACAAGAAGACATGGAGAAGGAGATCTACCTCAGCTCAGTGGCCCTGTGGAACACTTATATGCTGGGCAAATGCCCATATATTATTAATTAGTGCCATCGTTGTTTAGTAGAGAGTCGCAGACATTGGTAGTGAGAGAGGCGGAACCTGGTCCATCATGTGGTCTCACCTGCAGGCGTAGAAAATGGTATGAACATATGATAATACTGTACGTAAGTCTTCGGACGCCATTAATTAGGGTATATGATAGGAGATCGATGGAATCCGATCTATGTCTTGCGGCTTAGTATGGTTAATAGGAGGTATATATATATATATATTTTGCATGTATATATATAGGAAGCACCTTTCCATGATCAGTAGGAAGTAGATGTTAATTAAACTAAGAAGATACCCATAGGGCGGTGCGTGATCTCGATTAATGTCTACCCCATGCAGCCTTATATATATTAAATAACAGAAAAGAGACGTCAAAATATTATGTTATATATATCTACTGTTGATGGATATATTTCAATCGTAGGAGATGGAGATGGAGATGCATGTTGAAGTTCCACATTGATTGTGAATAGATTTAGTAATGGGCTTACAAGATTAATATGGGTCTCTCCACTAAGAATCTTTTGATATGCTCTCATATATAGTTGCGTCATTTCTAAGGGGAGAAATAGAAAATCTACTCAAGTGTAAGGATCGATCGATGTGTAATTAAGTTCCTCAGATAAAGAAATGTATAAGATGATCTTAATAATTAATTACTTCTTTATTTTAGTACAAAACTACTTTTTTTATGAGATAGCTTAACCTATATAAACACAATAGAAAAAAGTGCTAGATCAAATTTATGAGAATTTACCTATCCGACTTGCTAAAATTAGCTAGCTTTCGCTTATCGAAGAGCTCTGGATCATAGGCACCCAACTCCATTACCAAAGCACCCGGCCAGTTAATAGTCCCACCTTACTTAACTTGGTTCACAGAGAAAAGTGTAGCATCTTTGGAGATCGACATAGCCAATTCCCACCTGCAGTATACTAGGAGGCCCCACAGACTAAAGTGAAGAAGAAATCTCATATAAGTTCAAGGATGAAACTGTGAGGGTACGTAGAGGCTGAAGCTAGCTAACAAAATCTCACCTCATTTGTAGCTGCAGATCAGCTTTTTCTTTAAGATAACTAGTACCTCTTTGGAGTTTTAACTACAGTGGAAAGTGAAAGCCAACTTCAGTAGAGCAAACGTGGGGCTTCACAGTTAACAGAAAGCAACAGAACAAGGAGATAATTAAAGCACATATATAGGGTGGCAGAAGCCAGAGAGAGAGTGGATTAAAGTAAATTTTGATGGTGCATATCCAAAGTTGAACCGGATGGAAGACAAGTGGGGATGGGTTTTGTAATCAGAGATTTCAAGGGAGAGGTAGCTATTTGCTATCACAGTGGGTATAGCCTTAATGCTGAAGCAGGAACAGTTGATTTAGCCATCACAGTGGCAAGTTGGTCTATTTTCCAACAGAACTAAAAGAATCTCGCTTGAAGGGGGACAATAGTTCAGTGATATATAGAAGCTCTAGAATGTATCACAAAGGTGCCCCAAGAAATCAGAAAGAGCATAGGCCAAACAATTGAGAAGCTCAAGAACTAGGAAGAGGTGAAAATATCCATGCATGTACCAAGAGAAGGCAACAAAGCAGTGGATTGGCTACCTTGCAACTGAAGCTAGGTAAGGCCAGATTTGACATGCAGGATGACCACTCTTCCACAAGATTTGGCTCATATTTGCACCGAAGACTTAGTGTGGGAACCTCCGTGATTCCCTAACTAGACTCCAGTGGTTAATTTTTTTCTTTGTCCTTGGTTCTCTTACTCAGATGTGTCCTTATGTTCTCCATCTTTACCTATTCTGTTCTAGCCTGCAAGTCGATATTGTCGCCTGCTAATTGTTTATAGTTTTTTGTTCTGCCTATGGAAGCGTATAGTCTCAACTTATCAAAAAAAAAAAAAAACCTACGACCTCTTTTGTTGAAACCTCAGTAACCTAGGAATGATATATAGTTAGGTTTAGTGGGCCTCTTTGATACTTAGATACCTTATATATTCACGGATAGATTTCTAATAGTAAAATTTTTAATTTGACAGATAAAATTATGCGTTCTTATCAGACCTAAGAAGATGAGATAATTTATAAGGACTTGTTAGCACCTATTGGAGATAAAATATTCCTAATATATAGTTAGTTGTAGCTGCAGATCAACTTTTTCATTATGAAAACTAGTACCTATGACCTCTTCTGTTGAAACCTCAGTAACTTAGGAATGAATAGTTAGGTATCATGGGCCTCTTTAATAATTAGATATCTTATTCACTATAGATATTTTTGATTGGATGATTTTGTATTTGACAGATAAAGTTATCAGTTTTTATCACCTAAGAGGATGGGATAATTTATCAGGACTTATGAAGTTAACAAGTCTAATAAACTCTGATAACGTACTCTATCAAAGAAGACTCAAAAATGGGGTTATAATTACTTGATAATGGTCGCACGAGGAGGTGAATATGGAGTTGGAGCCATGTTTGTAGCTATAAGAGCAGTCACAACAGGATGTTGTGTGTCGACACCAGTAACTAAGATAGCCCCCTCAAAAGGTCTAACAAATGGACAGATCAATCAAATGATCACAGTTAAAGGTATAGTGGTATCCCCATCCCCCTCTTAAAAACTCTACAGCAATACCACTTTTATCCTTATCTTAAAACCTTAGAAAATGTGCATTCTTTGTCCTAATTGTCTTCATGCTTTGAAATCAGACAACTAATTAAACAAATATTTGTGCATCCTTCTACATCCCTATAGCTGAGAGCAGGGTGCCACAGTGCTAGCTAGTGCTGGGGAGTTTTTTTTTTTTTTTTTAGTTGGAGAAGGTGTCAAATGACACCCAAAAACGAAGATAACAGAGCTATGTAGTACCAGTCATCAGAGACACAAAAGCACAGTGAAACAAAAGCTACATAGATGCCAAATTAATAAACCTTACTAACCATGAAACCTCAAAAACTGCCCTCTTTATGGGGGTTGCCAGTCGTTTCCCTCACCAAGAAACAAGGTAGCGTTTTGCCTGCTTCCTGAGAGAAACCTTTTGATAAAATTCTAATAGTAAGATCATCACCAATCCTCTGAGATTCCTCTTAGAGACCATCTTTAATCTTAGACCTACTTTGATCCAATCTCCTTCCTCTCTGTCTTCGTTCCAAAGACCGTCCCCTACTGTTGCTCTGAGATTTACTTGCCTTCATGGGCGGATCTAATATATGTTCAGTGGAGTGTTATGACCTCACTGGATAAAAAAAATTGTAATAAGGAGATAATTTTTCATCATGGATGACTCCACTGAATTTATATAGATGTATCATTAAGATCCCGGATCCGCTTGACCTTTTTAAAGATGATCTTCTAGGTGAAAATGTTCTTCTAAAACCTCTAGCTGATCTCCTTAATTCTGAATTGTTCCAATCAATAGCAACAAAATCAAAACGCTCATGGATTGGGGTTGTTTTCCTCTCCACGGCCGGGCCTCTAGCTTTGCCATTACCTTCATCTGTCATTTGCCACCTACGAACAGTACTATGTGGTTTCAGCGCCTCCATCTTTTGACCTTCTAGTATTCTAACTTCCATTGGATTCCTTTCCTGAGCTCTAACACAATCTTGTTCACCATTATTAGCCATCTCCAAGGGAATACCTAGCTAACGCATCTTAGATCTTGAGAAACCAGGAGGACAAGATAGTTACTCACTGCTGGTGCTGGCAGACCCATCCATGCACTACAGCACCATGACTGTGAACTGGAGAACTTTTCCTACGTTGAACCTGATCAGTCCAGCCCTTTGCCTCCCCTAGATCGGGGCTCAAAATCCCTGCCACATTCAATATTGACTCCACTACCGCATCTTCTTGTATCTGAACAGCCTGCTTGTTGCTATAGCTAGTGCTGAGGAGTACTTGTTCATACCTAAAACAACATAATTCTGGGGGAGAAAAGATGCTCTCAAGGACGCCTGAGAGAGCGACGTCGAGCCAATAGATAGTTTACTACGTACTGCAATGATGTCAGTCATCATAATACGTAGGAAAGAGGATTAAAAAAATGATGATCTCAACTGGTGCATAAAGATGTCGGACATGATATATAGTTTTCTGCTTAGTTTATTTTGTGAGTTCTAAGAATAACTGCAGCAGGCATCCCCACCCTCCCCTCTCCCCCCGGATGGTGTGTGTTGGCATCCTCTTCACATGGTGTTAATGATGAGAGGAGATGCCATTATTTCAGAAAGACATCTTGTTTTGTTGTGAGTTATGGATCTCAAAAGGACCTGATTAAACCCTGTTGATGTATCATTTGAATACACTTCGATTTATGCCTCAGAGAAGTACCTGTTCAGTCTCGTTGGGGTCGACGTTTGGATGCTTGCAACGCTGCCTCTTATTCTATTTCATTCGACTGTGTGTTCTCCCTTTTTTCTAATTAGCAAAGCTGAAGCCCATGTTCCACAAACTACAGATCATCAGGGATCTACCCACACTCATCTCATTCCATCCCACTTCTAGTTAGATCTTATGCAAGCCACAGATCTGGGACGCTGTTGTCCCTTTTTCTTTAAAGCGTTTCTAATCATGTCGGCAATGCTAATGATTGACACTAAGGTACCAAATATACGTCTAAATAAATCCTTGAGAAATAACTAATGATGGAAGTTGGAGAGATTAGAATAGTGGGGGAGCTCAATCATGTCACCAACCTGAAGATGGGTACAAGTTCAACCTAGCTGGATGGAGGTGTCTCATTTTATTCAACTCATTCTGTTTGAATGACATGAATAACCTAAGGAATAATATATATTAAAAAAAAGAATATCTCTGATAATTGACCATTAGTAAACGATGCCCTCAGCTTGGTTCTTCTAGAATAATAGTATATACCTATGCTATTAATTAATGTGTGTGCCAACTGCTAATAGAAGTTAGAGATCCCGTTCCAATAAGAATTTGATTTCAAGTTCTCATCTCTGGTCCCCATATGCATAAGTAGGGTCTTTTGGCATGCCACTGCTCCCAAGTTACTACTGTCATGAAGACTAATTAAACTGAGTTTAATAGGATATTCCTATTGGCCAGTGGATGAACAAGGATGGGCCGGATAAAGGTGATCAGGAGTTTGTTGGGTCGGCCCACGGGCTGATGCTGTTGGATAGTACTTACTGGGCCGGCCCAGGTGATTATTCTCTCCTGGACTCGATCCGTTCAGATGAAGCCTACCAGCCCAGTCTCAACTGCTTCAGCTTCATCAAAATTGGCCTGGTCTTAGGCATGTCTAACTTAGGTTCTACTCCTACCCTATTGACGCCTCTGGTTAGAAAAACCTGGGTGTTCTTTAGAACCGGGCCTCGTTCGATAGATATATTCAAAAAGAAAATTCAAGTTTTTTTTTTCCTTTTTGCTTTCTCCTTGAACAGAAGTCTTTATTCTTGGTAGGGGGATAGACTGACATAGGCTTTTTCATATGAAGGGCCTATCCGCACGACTATCCTATCAAGTTCGAAAACTAATTTTTTACCTATTTACGGAATAACTCCCCACTTTGTGCCTATATCAAGTCCAAAGAGGAGCATAGTGATGGCAAAGTTCGTTGGGAAAAAATTAAATCTTGCCCAGACGCCCCTGCCATTGACGGGACGTCCGGGACACCACGTCTTCGTAATGACGTGATATGACGAGGACATGATGATATGAGAGGACGTAAACATCCTAACCAATGGCAGGGCGTTTAAGTGTTGCTTCCTATGGGTAGGAAGTCACTCTCAAGTCCGCTCCCACTACCCAACAGCCCACTTGGATGTAAGAACAAGGAGAAATCTGACTTGCAGCATTTGATCGAACAAGGCTGTGATTTATGACACAGCTGCTTCACAAAAAAAAAAGTTAAAAGAATTTATAAATGTTAGTGGATAACTATCCACCACTTTCCAAAGTCGGATTCTCAAACATTTTCAAGCTAGAAATATGATTTATGAGAGAAATTTTGGGTTATTTCGTGTTTTGGGTAAACAACTTCAAGTTATCAAAATATGAGTAGCCCCAGTTAATAAAGAGACGTGTGCCCCAATTTTTTTGGATGTTAAGGCTTTCGCCTCTCTCAAATAATGTTACCTCATATTATTGATCACTCGTGAACCAGGATGAATGTCCAAGGAAATATCATCAAAGTGAAGAGGAAACCACAGAAAGCTACCGTAGAAGAATTTAAACTTCCACGGTTGAGAAACTAGCTTATTGAAAGCTTGACCGAAGAAACAAAAAAAAGCTCTCATCATGCATAATATTTCATGTCAACGAGAGGATTCAAGCAACGCAATTACACTTCTGACACTATCAGGATTTGAAACATTATTCGTATTCACCTATCTTTTTATATAGGATCCAACACACACTCACACGAGTAAATGCAAAAAAATAACAACAAAAAAGTTCCTAAAAGCAGTGACTGTTTGACCAAAATTGATCCACCTTATGCAAACGGTGACAGTGATACAAGAAAATAATGGGGCACATCTCTCCAAACATGAAGGTTTCTCCTCGCGGAAGCAAACACAAGGCTGTAGGAGGCCTCTTCAGTAGCACGGTGAATATCCACTTCAGTAATGTCAGTAGCACTTACCACAACAGAAGAGTGAAGGCTCATCTGCCAGTTCTAGCTCAAGCTAGCTCATACGCAGCCGTTCCACCAAAGGTGTATATGTATCACTTTGGGCCCCTTAAAGCACTGACCTTAGAGGTGCGACTCATAGAATAAGCTAGATATTATTATACTCTTGATGAATCTGACAGGCAAAACTTAACTCCGAAGACAAGCTCAGCTCTAGCTCATCATCCTCCTCAAACAAGTTAGTAGAACGAGCTTGTTGCTCCTGCCTCCTTTTCCTCTGCCATAGCTTGTATAAAAAGATGGCGATTAATAAGAACGCGACCAACCCAAGGCATATGTAGAATGCATCAAGTGCATTGTCACCGCCGCTGGAACTTGAGTGGCTTGCAGTTCCTGTTCCTGCTTTGGATCTTGAAGGATCATGAGCCACACCTGAGAGGAAAAACACTAGTTACTTTCTCTGTGCCACAGATTTTTGTATACAAACTGAATACTCATGATAACAAAGGAACAGACAACTAAAAGCCAGATGACAGGTTGTGAGGATATACTACTATAGGAATTCAGATAAGCGGCACCAATAGAACATAAAAGGATTTCCTAAACCCTAACTTGTCTTTTCTATAGTTGTAATGAATAACACCATATTGATCAGCCAAACTGAACATGTCATTCTATGTTTACACTAACAAAAGAATATTCAAAGTAAAATATGGTCACTAAGAAAAAAGTATGCAAACAACATAAGAGGCATGAAATGGCAGACATCATTATGGAGACTTGCAACCAGAGTATCAGGTGGACTCATATAGAAGGAGTTGGAAGAAACCAAAAAGGGTTGGATCAAGAGAATTTTGATGGAGCAAAGGAAGATAAGGACATGGTACACTCAGGAGCTGGGTAATATTGAGAATGAAGATGGTATTCCCTATCAGCAAGTGCAGTTTACTTAAATCAAGTCTCTGTCCTCAAAGCAAATGCTTGCTGCCAAATTCGCCTAGAAAGTGCAGAACTTCTGAGAAACACATAATTTTTAAGGTTGCTTATTGAAGGGGATAATGCTGAGGCCATAAAGCTATATGGGAACCAGACAAAGCTCCGTTAGAAATCAGGGGAATTGCAGTGGAGACAAGAAGTTGCCTAGTTAAATGGCCTCTGCACAGAGTTGTTCTGTCTGGAAGAGAAATACTAATGCAACCGCTGATTGGTTGGCGAAGCAGGCAAGGCTAACCAAATTCACATCTCCTGGACCTCTGCTCTCCCAGAAGAATTGAGCAAAATTTGCATTTCTGAAGCTTCAAGGGCAAACTTCAGGAGGAAACCACCATAGATTTGGGTTAGATCAGTCAATTTAGATTTTTGGAGTGGTTGCCGTGTGCATATGGAGCCACTCATCTTGAGTTCAGCTATTACTTAAGGTTTATACTATATGTTTGATTTTTCTTTGGAGCCGTTAGGCTCCATCTTACTACCAAAAAAAAACAAAGATAATGATTGACTACTATTACGCTACTTCGTGTAATATGGATAAGTACGTTGTTTCAAGTTTGCTTGAATTCAAATCGTTTTCATCCACAGTGGTCGTATTTTTAGATGCATTTCTTAGAGCCAAAAGATAAGGAAAGTGAAAAAAAAAGGGAAATGTGGCAGACTTTTCATGAGATAATCATACGTATGGAAAAACAGAGTATGGCAATTATAGCATGTGGTTAGCGAGAACTGGGTATACATTAAAATTTAATTTCACATCCGTTCAGTAGGATGTTCCCATTGTCTGACTACAGGTTATAAAGGTGCATGTAAATATTGGAAGGCGACCATTTGTTGAATGAAGCAATCTTAATTGTGGAATAAAATCCTACAATCAATTATAGCATATAAACTTCGTACAAACTTTGGTGACTTCCTATATTCCAGTTCGAGATTACACCAAGTGACCTTCAAAGGACAAAAGAAAAAAATAAATCAGACCACTGTAGGCATGCACACGGTCTATCAACTTTACCATGATAGATATCTTTCGTTTTCAGCTACTGCCTTTGATATATGGTATTTTCACTAATTTATTGCACAGATTGAACCTTTATGAAAACAATCTAGAGAATCCGACCGTGTGTTTGCTTGTCAATCAAACTAGTTCCCAATGTTTCAAAGGAATATTGACAGAAAAGACGACATTTAAGGAAGAGCTACCAATACCGTGTGTTTGCTTGTCAAAACCTTTCTTATGATTACTCGGCAAGTAACTTATTCTGTTGGTCACTTTCATGGCATCACAGAACAAGCTAGGTTTTCCAAAACAGAACACTAACCATCCATTCCATGTCTAAGTAACATCAGTTTTGGAAAATGAAGCGATCCAATAAGAATATAAAAGTACTTCTGAAGAATATGATCTCAGTCTGACGACGTGAGATTGGGATAGTTTCCTGAGATAACACTACAAGGAAAGGTCGGATTCATGGGTTGTGATCAGGCATTTCGCTCCACGGAAGCCACCATCTGGAAGGAGCTCCGGAGCCTGATTCAAAATGGTTAAGGGAATCGAAAGCCATTGGAACAGACAACCTCCAAACATCCTACACTGTTCACCAACATCATACAATTACGACCTAAAATTCCCGTACACGGGGCCTCTACCAGTGAAGTACTCCCCTCTTCCTCAGCGTGTTCTAAACCAAAATCCCTAAAAAACACGACCCCCTCACCAGCACCAAAATCTCTGGTACAACCAAATCGGACGACTCCACCGCAACAACTTCCCACGCGGATCAATACGCAAACAGAAACCCGCCAGCAATAGAAGAATCCAACACGCCGAGAAGGAAACCGAAGAGGTGGGCGCGCATCCGAGAGACGCGCCGCCCCAAACCCGGCCGCTTCCCAACGATCTCATCGACTCACACATCGGCAAAATGGCAATCCACAAAGAACCGAGAGATTACAACCATCGGAGAAACACGATCGAGGACGGGGAACCCGTCGCATTTGCCGCAATCCCGTCGAGAAGGGGGAAACCGACGGCCTACCTGGAATTAGCAGCGGGGAGATCGAGGCAAACAAGAGGATTGGCCGGAGGTGCCGCCATCGCCGAGGCCTCGCGCTCATCTCCTGGCTGCGGCAAACATTCCACCACCTCTCCACGCGCCGAGCTCCCCGGCGATTTATATGTAAATTATTATATTATAATAAAAAAATGTTGCTAAATTTGTAATCTTCGGGGGCGTCGCGTGGCCATGGCTCCCTCTATGGCTCTAACGTTGTCGGATTCGCTGGGGATGGGCGTTCGTGGACCGGGCGCACTGCATCCGACCAATACGGGGAGGCTATAGATAGTGGATTTGTCGTCTTCTGCTTTGTCGACAGTCCAATTGCTGCTTAGTAACGTGTGGGCCTCGTCTCACCTGGACGCGGGAACGGACGGGAAGCGTGCCCGAAATAAGGTAGCGGGTTAGGCGAAACACGAATCGTGCTTTTGTTCCCTGGATCCCAACCCAAATTAGGGGGTACTCGATATTTTGATATTTTGATTCAATTTTGATATAAATTATCAGTTTTAGAATCAAAAAATAAGTAGATAGTTTATTGAAATCGATATCAGATATTTTAATAAACTATTAGACTCGGAATCAAAATTGAAAAAAAAATCGAAATCAAATCGATATCGATTATTTTGATAAATTATCATAAACTTAAAAAATAAAATTATAATAACACAAACTTATCAAAATTTCGGTTCCGATAATGTTATGTTTCGGAATCGGAATTAAGCATTCCGATTTTATCTGAATCGAAATATTGAAATTATATTTCGATTATCGAAATCGAAATCAAAATCTGTGTTTCAAGTTCCGTACCCAACCCCTTTGCAGCCCTACCCAAAACACTTGGTGAAACTCGTCCCAACCGGTGGAAAAGTGAGGCCGATCGTGTTGTTGTTTTAGGCCGGTTTGTGTAGGACACCGTTTGAAACAAGTGAACGCTCCAATTGACATTTTGTGAAAAAAAAATTGTTTTTATATTCTGCAGCCTAATACAGTGTTGGTTTGTGTAGGTCAGAGTTTGACGGTGGTCAATTTGTCAAATTTGTTTGCAAAATAATTAACATTTTTATGATATTTGTCTTAGAACTTGCTGTAGTGGTGAGAGGTCCAAATAAGATATTGATTGACTAATATTCGAGTCTCATAAGAGACACTAAGATGGAATAATTATTTTTATGATGATATATATATATTAAGTAGAAACATATTTATTATTAGTGAAAACATGTAGTCCTTATTACCTGTTCAATTTCTTTGTCACAATGATGAATGAGTCAAAATTTATCAGTCATCGTTAGTTATCATTTGTCACTCTAAATAAATTTTAGATGGATAATTTTACTCTGTATGAGAGGAATAAACATGTTTCTTTTAATAGCATGATGGTAATTACTTTGACATCTCAATTCCATATTATACAAAATGTACCACAATATATATGGTCTTGCCTAATGATAAGGTTTGTCCGATTTGAGAAATAATATTGGAGTCGAAGGTCTATCTATATATAGATGCAAACTCCCTATCAATTAATTTTTTAGCATATTTTTCTAACGTTTAAAAGGAAGTACATGTGTAGGTTCAAAAAAGGTTAATTTCGAGGAAAATTAAAATTGCTTAAACATCTTAAAATAGGCACGGAAGAATGTGTCTTGTTGTATGAGAAATGTTTGAAATTAGTCTCATATCAGAGTAAAATTGTAGATAAAATTCAAATAAATGAGCAAATATATATGAACCTGCCCCCTACTATTTTAGAATAGTAGAAATTCCTATTGGCTTACCCACCGATTTTTCCGAAGGAAAAGCCAAATTAAGAAGAAGGCAAATGTAACAAGAAATCGAATATTTCCGAATAACATTTTAAAGAAAACTAATTTAGTAACCCGTTTCTACATCCCAATCTAATACATTGAAATGGCAATACCATATTATATGATAATAATCCAAATTATATGCCTTTTTAAATGAGAAAATATTTTCCAATATTTTATCTTTCTTCTATTTTCTAATTCCACTCTGCTTTCTTTATCTTGCCATTTTTTTCCTTTTAACGTTACCATGTGATGTGATATTGTCATCTGACTCATCTCAAACGGTTTATATTGAGATGTCAGAAAATAATTTTATTAAATTATTTTCTATTTTTAAATTTAAAATTTTCATAACAATATCTATAACCATGGTTAAGTTATGAGATAAATACAATAAAACCGCTAAGCGGGCGTCCAGTCGTGTCCAGAATAAAACACTGCATGGCCACCACCTGCTGATAGACTTATTGCAAACGCAGAGCAGCCGCATCTCATCATGTTCCAGACACAGCCAAGTCTGGGAAGCGGAAAGAATTCTCTCAGCAGCTCAAACCGCAGCTCCCGATCCCGCCACAATGCTTGAGAAGTCGCCGGCGCGGGGGCTTCAGGCCATGGCGAGCTGCTGTATGTTCATCGGGTAGACGTCGGCGGTGGACGTGGAGGCGTAGGCCTTCCTGGCGTAGACGAGGTTCGCCGCCTCCGTGGGGTGGAATGCGTCCCAGAACAGGTACTTGCTCCGGTCCTCGCAGGGCTGCTGGAACGGCAGGCACGTTATCTGCCCGTTGTTCCTCCCCACCCCGCAGCACCCCTTGTCGATCACCTCGAAACCTGCGGAAACGCCCCCCCCCCCCCCAGGTGTTCGACGTTATGTCTCTCCGGGGAGGTACCGGACCAGATTAACCAAACCAGACGGTGGGGCTGGGGGTGTCACTTACCGTAGGCGGCGGCGTTGTTGGTGAGGTCCTTGGAGCTCTCGTAGGTATTGACGAAGACGAACTTGGCGTCGGGGAGTTCGTTGTTGAAGCTCTCCACCAGGCGCAGGAGGCCGGCGTTGTACAGGTCGATGGCTTTGTTTATCCGCTCGTTGCAGCGGCTGCCGTTGGCGCGGCTGTTGTAGCGGGCCAGCTCGTAGGGGATGCACCCGATCTGTCCGACGCCGACGATGGCCACCTTCCGAGCACCCAGATCATACAGGGCCTTTTACGTGCATAAAGGTGAAGATTTAACAATGCCGGAGGGGCAGCAGCAGCATAAGACCGTATGAAAGAGGTGATGTTAATATTGTCGTTGGTAATTCAGAAATTTTTAATCCTCATAAATTGACTATTCAACTTTAAATTTGAGAAAAATTAAATTTCATAACTTTTGTGGGGGGACACAAAGTTAATTGCAAAAAACTACCAACAAAATGTCCGTGAGACATATATAATCATTTTAAACAATCTGAAGTTTAGAGTTAAATATAGTTAAGTTACGAGATCTAAACCCTCACTTATATTATAATATATATGTGGACTCTTAAATTGAACCCAACAAATATTGAATATTCAAAGGATGACATTAATTGAGCGACTATGCTCGATATGAACATAAGTCCCAAGCTTCTAATAATTATGTAGAACTTGAGTACCACTATATATTAGATTCTTCATCATTAAAATAAATTTAAAAAAAATCAGATTTAGCCATAGGTCAGCCTTTAAATCACTTGTCCTAGAGTTGGTGCCCTGATTGGATAAATAATTTATTCCACCAAATATAAGATTGGTCAGCTGTTTGTTTTTAAGATGTGTTTCTATAGTTGATCAGATAAATGATTTATTTAGTCAGTCGGATAGATAGTATTGTTCTTTCTCGATCGATATAATGATTTAATACTTTTCATTTGAAAATAATAAAAATATTCAGCTAATTTAACTAGACTTTCTCTTATATCATCATGCATGCAAGGCGCAGGTGGGGATGCACCCACCGTGAGCTGCCGCTCGTAGTCCTGAATCAGGAGGGCCGCGTAGGTCTTGGGATTGTAGTCGTAGCTGGTGGAGTACATGCTGGGCATGAAGTAGTTGTTGAGGTAGTCGTTGCTGCCCATGCCGACGGCGAAGATGCACCTGTTCAGGTACCCAAACAGCGCCGTCCGGTTGCCCCGGAACATCCGCGCCATCTGCTGCGCCGTCGTCCGGAAGTGCTCCACCTGCTCCACCATCGAGAAGTGGTCGCCCTGCACTTGCTCGATGAAACGCACAGTTCAGACTCTATTAACCCTCCTTCCATGCAGTCGTTGGAAGCTGCTGATCAAGTACAAAAGCTGATGCTTGGTGCGTTTTATCTTCACCAGATTGTTGCCGGTCTCGTCCCGGATGCCGGCGGCGCCGGACGCAAAGTTCAATCCTCGCAGTATCGCCGACCCTCGAGTCCCTTCACGCGGCGGGATGTAGCCCCGGAAGCCCAGGAGCTGAGCTGCAGTAGTTCAAGCAAACACTGGTAATCACGTTCAAACCAGCTTCTTAATACATGAGTTCATAAGTGTGTTATATTAAGAACTCCCTGTAAGGGATAAGCGAACATGAACGGATGATAAGAAAATGGATTCACATAGTCATCATAGTTTGTCTGAATCCATAATCTAAGATTTGATTGAAAAGTCTGTCAAAACAGTGCCAAATGACTTGGCCACTGTTGTTTATGCATTGAAGAAGAAATTCTTGAAGTTCCAATGGGTGGGAAAAGCTGTCCAATTGGCTTAATGAGCTAAACTCATGCAAAATGATTTCTTTGTAGACTGGTGGGTTGAAGAGTGCATGTACTTCCTATCAGTCTAGTAGAAGATTAATGCATGTACTTCCTTCGAAATGACAATTAACTAGAGAGTGGGTGAATTGGACTCTTAAGGAAAACTTTTAAGTGAAAACAAGATCAGTTGCATATAGAGAAAAGAAAATAATAATATGCTAGGATGAAAGAAATGTACCTAATATGTCGACCACGGTGCGGCCATTGTTGAACCTCCCCGATGCGCCCTGTGGGAAGTCGATGCCATAAGGAGCATAGTTTGCCCTAGCGAGTGTCAGTAGGTTGTTGTTGTTGCCATTGTCGACCAAAGAATCCCCAAATATAAAGAAGCACGGCACTTGGGGGTCGCCGGACCAAGCGACGGTTGCCGCTGCCATTGTGAGCACCATCACGGCCATCCACACACCTAGCCTTGCCATGACCGAACAAGTATATAACAACTCCACAAGAAGGAGCTTTCTTTCAAACACTACACGGAGCCTTCTTATGGGGGTCTTTGTGCAGGGGAATGGGAGAAGGGATGAAGAGGATTTATAGAGAATGCACCTTCTACTAGCCAAACTTGAAGGAGGTCGGTTAGAGGGTTAAGAGTGGTGGCGGATACCATGTGAAGGTCTGTGACTCTCTAAGGTTCTGAGGTGGTGGTGGTGGTGTTTCATGTGTTGCACCTCCACTGCCAGTGGCCATGCATGAGGGTTGTGATTAAAAGCTGCTTGTTGTGCGGTGGCTTGCAGATGGAGGTAATGGCTCCCCGTGAACACTTTGCACAAATACCTGTGAATACAACCATTTATTCCTTTTGCTTTCTTGTTGTCTGCATATAACTCCTGCTTTTTTTCTTTTGTTGAGATTATTTGTGGAAGGTTTTAAGGTTTTAGCTCATCTGCCCAAAACATGAGAACACACTGCTTTGGCAACCAAATAAGCTGAAAGTTTGTACTTTGCAAAAGAATGTTCGGTGCCATTTGATATTGGAAGGTTTTCATACGAACAAGAATAAGGGAACATTAGACGAAGACAAGTCTTCTGGACAAAAAGACAAGCTATTGAAATCTTGAAGAAAGAAAAAGGAGATCCTATCCATCCATTCCTTCATTATCTCCTTACTTTCCAGGCAGTAAATGCCCAAAGTTCACAGAGAAAAAAGAAAGGCTTTTTTATTGGAAGCTGAATGAAAAATGAGAAAGATGTCTATGGATCAGTCTCGGCCCATCAATCGGGTGCGTGCTTCATTTGGCCCAGCAGCCCAATAAGCCCAACTTATGATCCACCATCACCTCTTCAAGACTTTACCCACTTTTTTCTTCGTGTTCTTCCTCTCAATGCACCCAGTTATCAGCTCGTTCAGCCAACCTTCCTTCCTATCCTCGGTGATGAAGGATGGTGATACGAGTACCCGTGGATGGACAGAGAAGGGTCTTAGGGCTGTGGACGGTGACGACCATTGAATTCGACCTCTGAATTTTCCAGTAATTTGAGGACTATTACGCTGCCAATATCTTTTTTCTTACTCTGTTTATATCACTTGTAAGACTGGTTGATCATAGGGCCCTGGGCCGGCCCAAAGTCATCTTATTGGGCCCGGCTTTGGGCGGCCCACTTGGCCCAAGATAGGAGAAAAAAATAACATTTTAAAAGGAGAGCTTAATCTCAGATCGGAACCCACATATTTCTTCTATCCAAGATCATCTTCAAAAAGAGATCAAAAGTGCAAGTCAAAAAAGGATGACGGGTATCGCACTAGGCCCAATCTGACTCATACTCTCTCTTGTCCTAACTCTTTTCTCAGATCGAGTTCTTCCTCTTTTAAATTTGATCGTCGGAAGGTCGTCCTCAAGATCCACATCTTTGAGAATAACTGTCTTGCAAGTAAAAAAAACAGTCGAGGGCAAGCCTAATATTTTATTCCCTTTCTTTATCCCCATTGCCCGAGGTCCGAGTTCGGATGCACCGTAGTTCTCTGTATTAAAGATCTGAAAGTCGGCCGATCATATTAGTTGAGATGAAATTAACATTGAAATTAAATTTAGTGCTCCCTAATGTGAGGGTAGATTAGTGCTTTTTTCTAAATTTATTTGCAATATGTAAACTGTGGTTGGATGTTTTTCAATAAGATATAATTGATGTAGATCAACACATGACAAAGTGATGGGATGATGTGCATAGTTGGAGGAGATGAAAGCACATCACATTATTATGACATGACTGTCAACAGGTTGGAGTCAGAATAAAAAATGAGTATTTTCACTTCTGTTTTTTATAAGAAATTTCGGAGTTGGAAACAGAAATAGAAAAAAAATGTTTCTACTTCCACATCTATTTCTGCTTTGAGTCGAAGAAATAGAAACGAAAATAGAAACAAAAGGAAAACTTCGGATGTAATAATATTTATATAATTAGAATAAATTTATAAATTTACAAGTAATTGATTATTAAATTTATAAATATTTATAAATATAAATTTAATAATCTCTTCTACCATATCGTCTCTCTCATGTACATTATAACGACATTTACTAAATAAAGTACGACAAGATCATTATTAGTATGAGAACATTATGTAGTTATATATAATAACTGAGTAATAGATAGTCAACATATATATGTATGAAGATTGTTAGAGAAAAAAATTAATATATATAATAGAATGAGAGAGTGACTACTAGTTAATAATTGAGATAAAGATATATGATATTTGTATACAAATTAGAGGTGAGGATAATAAATTAAAATTTTAAAAACTAAAGTTTCGAGGTTGATAAGTTTTTATTATAAAATATTATATAATATATATTAAAAATTATTAAAATAAAAATAAAAAATGTAAAATTAAATATTTCCACTTTCACATCTTTTAAGAATTTAAATAATTACTTTTGCTTCCGTTGTTAAATTATGAATTTTTTTTTGTCGGAGCTATATATTTTATAAAAATTATGAAAATAAATCGATTAGACGGAAATCGATTAAACGGCAATCGATTTTAAACTTGGAAGCTTCGCATCGGTTTGGTAAGGCGCCAGCGCCAAGGCGCATTGACCTCGTCTTGCGCCCCCGTGGTGCGCAGCCACGTGCGACGTTTTAAATGTTACAAACCAGGGCGCCCCCGCGAGGGAACGAGGAAGGCAGGGCCCGCGAGAGAAGGAAGAGGGCAATGAGGTTTTCACTGAAGGCTGCCGCGGCGCGGGGGAACGGGAGGGCGAGGGCGGGCATCCTGCACGCCGGAGCGGGCTTCCCGCACTCCCTTGAGACCCCTGCCCTCCTCCTTTCCACCCGCAAGGGCCTGCCGTCCTTCGTCACGCCCGACCTCCTCGCCGCCCTTCCATGCCCGGATTCCCGCCTCCTCCACATCAGCCCACTCCACTTGTAAGTCTTCCCGTCTCACAGACTGCCGCCTTTTCTGCCTCCTGTGGTCGTGCATATGCCCATACCTCCTAGAAATTTCTGGGTCGGGCGTATAGACATCTGCTCGGAGGACGTTCGAGAAAATGCCCATAAGAAACTGTTATCTTTCGATACCGCAGAAGAGTTCATTCATCACCTTTTGCTATTTTTCTACTTTCTAGCGTGGTCTGGGTCAGCGATTACTGAGTTGGCAACCCAGGGGTGCAAGTGCTGGTCTAGATAGAATGCTTTGTGGGTATTTTCTATGGCGTATGAATGTGCTTCCTTTACTTCAGCATCAGTGGAGCTAATTCACTGCCCAGAAGGCATTCCCTTGGGATATGCGCCAAATTGGAAATTTCTTTAATCATCAATTGGTGAAGGTACCATCGGATCCCTTTTCATGGATATGTCTTTGTCTAGTGTGGCCGACAAATCTTTGTTGTTTACTAATGAGATTCTGTTAGTGTGTCAATCCGTCCCATAGAATAAACTGCTTTCATTTACCGTCCCTACCGAATAATTTTCTTGTGTTGAAGCGGATAGGGCAATCCATTTTCATGAAAGAGCATCGTGGAATGAGATCATTCTCTGAGTACAATCAGTCCTTCCGTAAAAATAATTCGCATTTCTTTATGGTATGTTCCTTTGCAATATCTTACAATATATTGCAATTTTCTGTTACCTCTTGCTGAGCAATCCAGCATAGAATGCCCTTCATCAAGAACCGTTTCAAGCATTGGGGGATTGCAGCACATGCTTGGGTTGCATGAGCATCTTTTTGCGGCTGTGCCTAGAGATGGTGTTGATTGCCTTCCAGTAATTGAAGGTACCAACAAGCTTGGGGCATCTTTTGAAACACCAACTGGTCGCCTATTGGTATTTTTTCCTTTTTTCTTGTCTTGTCATCACTGGAAGATGTCTTGTTACTTTTATGATGACATTTCCTTGTTTTATTTTACTGTATTTAAAGGGAAAATCTCTGACAAGATTTTGTTGTCACTGTCCCATTTCTTTCTATTTAGGTGAGACCGGAAAAATACATGGAAGTGATTTCTTCATTAAAACCACACCTCTGGGCTAGTTTGGCGGATGAGGTACCTGCATGGGTTCCTGAAAAGAGGAATAAGACTTCAGTGGACAGAACAGTTCGGTGGCTGGATGATTGCATCACGTTAGACCAAGTCTGCTTGAACTATTACCCTATTTTTCTTTGTTCCTTATTTAATTTTATATAGAAAAGGGATTTCATGTCAGAATTCTATATTCCGATCATATGGTGTTGTGGAAGTTGTTTGACAACTTAATTTAAGAGTAAATCATAGTGACATCACCTGGTTTAATGAACATTGTTCACCGATTATGGGAAGTCAAGGCTTTAGGGTGCACAGTAGATTACTTCATCACTTTCTTTAAAGTAATTGATAATACCGTCCATGAAATTGGGGAACTTATACTCTACAGTGCATAAGCAAGTACAGTTTGGAACTAGTTGGGATGCAAGAAAATCAGATATTGTAGGTACATTTAGGTACATTTACAATTCAGATTGTGTAGGGAAGAATTCATGATAAATAATATCTATCTTACACTATGGTCTTTCATTTTTGAATTTTCTACATCCTCTTCCTCCTCATGCATTTTGTGCCTTAATTTTGAATCTTAGATCATATTTTCTCTATGCAATTCAGTCAGGTGGGGAAACGATCCTGGGAGCAATCGTTGGAGGATCCAGTTTAGAGGAACGCACACGTTGTGCTAGAGAAGTGGCAAAAAGAAATGTCTCAGGTGTTTTGATCTTTTTACGTTGTTGTCTTCTCATTTTATAACCAGAATTTAGCTCAACATCTACGCATGGAAAGCAGAATTGAAATTGGATCAGGATCGGCCAGGGCTGATCCGATTTGGATCGGGTTTGGATCGGTCGATCCGACCAATTCAAGGGAAGTCTGGCCGATCCTGGATCGGTTAGATTAAAATTGGTTTTCTTGTTGGATAACTTGAGGAAAATTCAGGGAAAATCAGAAAAAAAAATCAGAAAAATCAGATTTTTTTTGAAAATTGAAAGAATTAACATTTTCATTAAAAAACAACTATAAAACATTCATATTACATGAAATTAAAGACTTTGCGTACTATAATAACTACATGAAATATGGTGAAACACCTTATGTCCCTAAACATCATTCAAGTAAATGTTATAATTTATAGTTTCATTTACTTAAGATATTACATACAAATAACAAAATATGCCTCATTTGTAAATATTATATATATATGTATATAATCATCATATACACTGTCAAATACCAATACATATCACATATATATCTAATATATATCATATATTACATATATATATATGTCAAATATGAGAATTGATGTAGGGTTTTGTATGGGTTCATACGGTTTAGCACCTTATTTACCATCATTTAAGTAAATATTTTATATTTATAGTTTTATTTACTTAAGATATTGCATGTAAATAAGGGAGTATTCCCTATTTAAATCCAATAAAAATATCAAAAAATCATATATCTTACAATAAAAAGACAACTCTCCCATCTAAAAAGAAAACCGTAATTTTGGTGATTTCATCAAAATAATGACTTTCTAATCCCTCATAATTTGACCAATCTAAAATTTTATAATTCAAGTAAATGATACTCAGGTAAATAAGGGGATCTTGGAATCGGTATGGAATCGGCTTGGAGTTAGCCTAGAATCCCATATCCATGAGATCGGCCTGAATCGATGGAATCAGCCATGGATTAGCTGATCCATGGTCAATTCCCTTGATCTAGGCCGATTCTACCTGACTCCAGCCGATCCAGCTAGAAGTTTTGGAGTCCAGAGGGCTTACCCCCAAAATCGGATCGCAAACCACCGATCCGATCCAAAATCGGCCGATCCAGGGTTGATTCCGGCGATTGTGCATTCCATGCATCTATGAACCATATTATTACCAATGCAAACTTTGATGTCTTATGACTGAATATATTTAGAACCAAAATGGCTTATTTGTGATCAATAGCTAGTGTATCCATCGACTGATATGATAATATTTCTTATTAATCCCATGTTTTGAATTCTTTCATGGCCTATATACTGCACTCACCTGGTTGACCAAGCGTAGTTTGGTAGTGTCCATCATCTATATTTGTTAACCTCATCTGTTTCTATATAATTAGAAGATATTAACTTTATGCTTTGTCATCTGACCATCTTATTAGTCTTTTCTCTGTGGTGTGGGGGGACAGGATGGTTCCCTTTCTTTCATATGTGGCATCTAAAACTTTAGCTAATGTTTGACTTAGGTTATTGGGTTGGAGGCTTTGGTCTAGGGGAAACCATGGAAGAGCGTCCATTTCTATTTACTGCAGTTGTGGTAAGCCTTTGAACAATACCTGATCAAAATTTATATGCTGTACTTTTATAAAACAAATTATCACAACATTAGGTGAATTGGTAAGCAATGTCACAGGCTATAATGAAGATAGTATTGTGTTCTGATTCTGAACTTCTATCATTGTTTTTTCCTTCTGACAAGTTGTGTTTCTGGAATCTTAGGTGCTGCATGTGAACATTTTTTTGGGAAAAAAAATGTTTATACCACCAAATTCATTTCAAGAAAGATTAAGAACCAAGTGGAGGAGAGGTCCCTCTATCTAACCACTAAGGAAAGAAGAAAACAGACAGTCACATATGATTCGCAGGTCAACCATTCTCCAATAATTAGAAAATAAGAACTTGAGAGTAAATTTAAGCAATTATAAAGAAGAGATGAAGCTCGAAGAGAAATGTCTTCAGTATAAATTCCAATTCCATGGTATATGTTGTCATTGTGCTCCTAAACACTCCAGCAGATGGCATGAAGGTTAGTTGGTGCTTGGTTTTGGTTCTTTTCCTCATCCTGAGCTCTGGACTCAAAATAATACCACCTTTCTTAGAGTGAGCTCAAGTTGGTCTGAAACTGAAATAGGCTGCCAAATGTTACTTTGAAACTTCCAAATGTCTTTGCCTTTGCCAATTAACTAATATTTGGACAACATCCTCATTTTTCTCTTCCAGAAGGAAGAGATTGTATCGTACTCATCCCAGTTCCTCCTGTAGACCTTAGTCACAATTACGGATTCAAAGATTGCCCACATTAAAGTCTTTTATTTAATGGTCAATTTCACCTTGCAAACCTCATAAAATATATGGCAAGATTGCAGAACAATCTGAAAGTTTAAAGAGTTCACCTTCCAAGACTCAGAATTCTTGCTGGGAAGGCAGAACTATATCACAGTATTATTCATCATTGTATTGTTCTTTTTAGTTACATGAGTTTGGATATAGCCCAAGTCCATGCTTCTACCATATGGTAGGAGGGCAATTGTGGATTGCCTTCTTTAGTATGTATTCCTTGAAGCTCAAATACCAAGAATTCAATCGTTCTGAACCTTGTATCTGTTTCAGGACAGCTTACCAGAGGAGAAACTGCGATACATCTCTGGGCTTGGGCTTCCAGGTAAATCAAAGATAATTCACATTGCCAACAGTGATGTGATCACGTTTGCTCATTTCTTTGAACTTTGCAGTTAGATATACAAATACAGAAGAACTATTCACTTCTATGATAAATGCAGTTTCTGATATTGATATGTTTAGGAGCTAAATTTCCAACTACCAAGCTATTTTTTTGAGGAAAACATCGAAACTAGATAATCATGGTGGTGATAATGATATGAGCTTTCGCCTTCTTTTCAGAGGAAGTCTTGCAGGGCGTTGCTGCAGGCATTGACCTATTTGACTCCACGTATGTAATATTCTTAGTCATCTCCCTTGAATAGTGTTTTGTTTCCTTCATTTCCCCTTTGGTCATAAGCTCACTTGATGTTGGCTTTTCTTTCAGGTATATTTACCATCTTACACTTGGAGGTTTTGCTCTGATCTTCCCCCTCGATACTCTTGACGGAGTTGGCAAAAGTAGTTCAGACTTTCAGCCAAGTAATATAGGCTGCGATGGCACAAAAATAAATTTGAAGGCTACTGTTTTTAGGTGAGTTCATGACTCTTCTTCATCCTCAATAAGCAACTCTATTAAGAGTGTTGTTATTCTCCCCCTCAGACATTGGTGATCTTGCTGTGGCACTTTTGGATGGAGCCTTCATGCTTATGTAGTTTTCTTTTTCTACTTGAGCATATACTGATCTAATGATCTCCAATCTAGCTGTTACATTAGCGGATGGAGTGGTTCATAGACGTGAACTGGCTCTGAGAGTTCCACCAAAACCTCCACACTTAAGAGTGAACCAGGATAGAGTTAAAAGCTGAAATCCTGAAATCTTAAGGCTATACAAGAGAAACAAATGAATGAGCTTAATAGTCTCTGATACCATGTTAAATGTGGTATTCCCAAAAAAGTGTTTTGGTAGGGGGCAGAGGCCCAACATTATATGTGATTCACATATGAACGTTCTATGCCGTACTGAAGAGTGAAGACCATGTCAAACTGCATTATGGTCAAACAAGGGGAGCCTAATGAATGCTAAAGGTTCCCAGCTCCGGTGCCGTGTTAACTGAATGACCAATCCAAACTTGAGCAGAGAGGGCTGGAGCTAATGTACTTGTCAAGTGACTCACAAATAATGGGATGAAATTGCTTTCATTCCATATTCTAATCTTGCCTCATTCATTCAAACTCTGCACAGTCATGAGGTGAAAAATATTTTAACAAGTCATAATCTATTTATTCCCACTTATCTCCCATCTTCAGGAAGGAGACATCCCCCATCGTGGACAATTGCAGCTGTTTCACATGCCAAAATCACACCCGTGCCTACATTAATCATCTGCTGAATGTTCATGAAATGTTGGCCCAAATCCTTCTGGAAATGTAAGACTGCTCTTTTTCTTGTGTATGAACTGTTCATCGATCAAGGGACACTAACCTTCCTGCTTTGGTTGCAGACACAACACACATCATTATCTTAGCTTTTTCCGCTCCATAAGGAAAGCAATCGACTTGGGAAAGTTCGATTTGTTTCACCGAAAATTCATCGAGGGCAGGCGCCAACACTTTGTTTCTTCTCTGACAAGTTGACCAATGAGTTCTCCAGGACTTCCCATCCTATCTTCCATGGTCGCTGGACTTCCCGCCTTGTTCTTGGTATGCCCTCCTCCCCCCCCCCCCCCTCCCCCCCTAAACCCCAACAAAAAAAAATAAAAATCCAGAGCACTTAGTATGTATACCAGTGCAGGCGATGGAACAATAGCTTTCTGCTGTTTTTTTTTTTTTTAATTTAGCATCTGCGTACATGATTGCTCTGAGTAGCTACAACAACGTCATATCAGAATAAGATACTTTGTTATTCTACACTGCAAGGTACTAGGACATATATGGATACTAATGGTGCTAAGCTCTTCATCTGTCCATGGCAGTCGTCTACGAAACGGACGGTAAACACTGCATGCACCTCAAAAACTGTCGTCTTTTTCACCGTCAGGTCTCTATTGGATGCGTTTGCATCATGCCCTCCTCTGTATCTTGTCTCAAAGCGGACCCAAATTTAGCTGCTCGAAATATCTGGACCGTGTAAAATTTAAAATTTTAAAATGAGATGGTGCGATGTTATTAAAAAGGACTTGAATTTCTTAAGTTTAAACACGATTATAACACTTGATAGAATTTTTTGGCGAAAAAAGATTATAGTTGTAACGCCTCGACGCGGAATATCGGAGCGGGATTACAGTTATTAAATAGTACAAGCGAGAAATAAATAACAAACCATTGCACAATTGGATAACACCAAATAAACTTCAATTTCATTAATAATTCTTCAGTCATCATTACATCATCGTATCAGAGTCAAAACTAGGGCCCAGAGTACTTTATTCAAAATCAAACTATTACATTATGACTAACTGATTCACTAACTCATAACTATACTAACTACTACTAGATAGCACTGGTGGCTGAATGGTCACTCCTGAGCATCTCCCTCAGTCCCGTCCTCGTATGTGTGGTCGTCTCCATCCGACTCACCTGAACACATTAAATAAATACGCAGGATGAGCGAATAACGCCCAGTAGGACTTAATATCTCATGAACACAAGCATGTTTTAAATAATTAATATCTTAATGGCAGGTTAACTAGAGAGTAAAGTCATGTAGAACATGTCACGATAGCGAGAGAACAATTACAACTGGCACAGGGAAAATAGTACAACGAGAACGACAATAGAATGATCATGTAACGATATAACATGTAAATTGTACAACGGTGCACTAGTAACGATCACGCTTGCACTTGTAGAGATAGCATTTTGATTGTCATAGATTAATCTAGATAGAAAAATGGCGCTGGATGCATGCCGTAACACATCCTATGATCATTTTAACTCCCATGGGCACTGGCACTTTTCGGGCGCTCCTCCCAGGACCTGATCGGGCCCTATTGCGCTGGCATTAGTCATTTCTTTTATGTTAGACAATCACACGAATGGCCAATAGAGTACCAAGAAGAGATAAGAGAGCACTAGACGAGATAGATGAGAGTGTAGAGAAAACGTGAACAGATGAGAGTAAAGAGACTGTAGATGAGAGGGGTACAATCGTAAGACGACGATAAACACGATAGTAACGGTTGCACAGCACCAGGTCGGGTGCCGGCAGTCTGGTAGAAGTCACAACCGCCCCTTAGCCGTGCTGTGTACACGGGTCAGGTGGTCCGGCGTGAACTCAAGACGAGAAGGAATATACTAAGGTATGGATCGTACTGATCCCTAAGGTGTCACGGGTTTTAGGGTACAACCAGCTCGTTGACTAAGGACGTGCGCCAAAGCCAAGAAGACTTACGGAGGTCTTGACAAGGAGTCCCTGGTCCAGTCGAGAGTATTCCCGGTGGAGAGGTGGTCTAAGTCAAGGGAAAGTGTGTAAAAACGGGTCCGTCGTGCCTCGAATGCTCGAAGGCCGAGGGAAAACGGTAACGGTAGATAAAATGCACGAGTAAAAACGGAAACAATTGTATTTAACAAAATAGGGTAATTTAGTCATTTATTTCGATAATTTACCGAATATATTATTGCATAATTTATCGAGGTCAATTGGCATTTAATAATGTTGTGTGTGCGTAAGTGTAAAGAAATCTTGATGATATGACAAGTCGTGCAGTGTCATTTTAAATAATTAAATTTATATCATTAATGTCATTTATTAATTTACCAAGTCGAATTAACTATAACATGATTTAATCATGACTAATTAAAGGGTATAAAGCTTAAACAATCAGGGCATATGTACAAATTTCAGTTCTGGTCGGATTCTTGAAAACGCGGCAGACATACCCGTCGCGTTTCAAGTCGCGACGGGGCGGTCGGGCGCGACACGGGACTTGGCCGGTCTGGCCCGGTCCGGAGTGAATCGCGGCGGTCCGCGCCGCCGCGTTCTTGACGCTACGCCATCGGCCGGCGCGACCCCACTGTTATCGCGGCGGGTCGCGCCGTCGCGATAACAGGTGGGTTTGCTCTTTTTCTTTTTTTCCAGGGCGAGCCCTCTGTGATACATGGACGTTCTAAATTACATATAAAATAGTATGGTGATCCAAAAAGCATGAAACCAGTTTTAAACGAAAGTAGACATGTACATCTATCAACATGCATGATTAATTTGAAAATAGACAAGGTTTAGACATGCATTGATTAGGTTACTTTTTGGTGACCTAAACAAGCGCAGTCAGGGTTCAACGAATTAATTAGAGATGTACACTTGATGAAAAATTATGAAACCAGCGGCGTTTGAAAGCTAACATGAAGTAGTATTTTAGAGAATTTTATCATGATAGGACATCAAGTATGCACGAAGTTTAAGGGTAAACTTGAAGAGTCGGATACATGCAATAGACAGAGATTCAAATATTTAATTCTCCCTCATGGGAGATCGAAATCGAGCAAGACTAGGGGCGTTTGAAAGCTAGTGTGATGTAGTATAACTGAGAATTTTATCATGGCATGTGAACAAGTACATATCGGGAATTTGAGAAAACATGAGATCTCAGTTCATGAGAACAGCAGGATTTCACGAATTAAATTCGCCCAAATGGATGAACGAAATACAACGAAACCATAGGGCTTTTGAAGAGGTACATGAAGGCTACCTAGGTAATTATTTCACGATTTTTGCTTGAGAGATTGCCTACCTTTTGTCGAGTCCAAGAAAACCCTAGGTTGAAGATGAAAAACGGGAAAACCTTCTTGCTCCAAGCCTTCTCCTCCTTGCTCCTTGGTCTCCAACATTTCTCCTCCTTCTCTAGGGTTCCAGCCACGAAAATGGGGAGATAGGGAGGAGATTTGAAGTGTTTAAGCTTCCTATAGAGTCCATACAACTCCAAACTCTTCTCTCCTCCTTTAATTACGAAAATTCCACATTTATCTCTCTATTTCCTCTCATTTATCCATCTAATGGGTAGGGGAGAGTTTAATTTCGTGGTTAATGAGTTAGGATGGGTTTAGGACTCTTTATTTAGATATATAAGGGTTATTTAACATTTATCTTAACCCTTTACTATTTATTTAATTATTTAGATACGAATTTTATTAATTTAATTCTCATTCCAACATGGGCTATCCCTATTTGGGCCCATTCCATTGGGTTTGGGTTATTAGAGTAACCCATTACTAATTTAATTTAATGGGGATTGCTTTAATTCCCATTTATACAATGCATTCTCCCTTTATTCCACTTAAATCAATTTATTTCATTTATTTAAATAAAAATTTATTTTATTTAAATTTTAAAAATCCAGGGTGCTACATGACTTCAAATAATGGGATAAGATTCTGATGATGATGTAAAATCTAAAAGTCAACTCTACCAGTGTAGTGTGTTACTCCCCTCTCAAAAACAATGGTGTCAGTCGGTTTCATTTTTTTCATGAACAATGTTAGTGTGTTGTCTGAAGATTGTAAACACTCAAATCACTACTTTTAGACCCAATTGATACCTATATGATACACCTAAGTTTCTATTAGTTCACATGAGGATTGGGAAACAAAATTTTGAAGCTACATAGGTGTCCATCATATATAAGTCAATAAAGAGAAAGGGTAATAAACATTTCTCATTTATAAAAATATGGTGTATTTGTTAGGTGCTTAACAAGTATATCTTTTTATAGATTTTGGAAAAGGACAACTGCCCGATTTATAATAGTATGTGTTGTTGTTTGAGTAAAGAGGTCGGCTCAGGCCGAGTAGCTCCCAAGGGATGGCGTGATGGACAACGTTGCTAAGCTCCGACCTGCAAGACCACTGAGGAATCTCGGTGGGGAAAGACTCCGACGATCAAGTCAGTTCGGTAGGTCGGAGCAAGAGAGTTTGTTGGCTAGTAGTTGCGTATCTTTTTTACGATGGATGTCTCTCTCTTTTATAGGGGGTCCGCGGGCTGGATTATTGAAAGTGGCTCGAAGACGTGCCTACGAACTCACCCTTGATTTTTGCAGACGTAATGGGCGGCATGTGTGGTTGGATAGGTCCCGGATGCTTCGGGCCAGCGATCGTACGCGGCCCGCAATTGCGATCTTCAGGCCATACCGATACTGGACCTTCCCCTGATGGTCGTGCGAGGACAGTTGGTGCGTGTGGCCCGTGATCTTAGGGACCTTTCGTTATTAGACTTTCCCCTTATAGTCGTGTGGGTCAACACTGAGAAAGTCCAGGTTGGCGCGTTCCTATTGAGGATAATGAAGGGACTTGGCTCGGCCGAATGCTCAGTTCCGTGCGTCTCACCTCGGCTACTAGATCGGCGTTAGCTCGGCGGACGTCAGTCTACTTGGCCGAGCTCCTAAAGACCGACTCGTATCAATGGCCCCCTAGCTTCTGCTCGGGATGGGTCGTTCGCCTCGGCCAGTTCGTCGGGTCGGCGTACGCTGGCTAGCCGATGTGCTCTTCGGCCGATCCATCCAAGGATCAACCCATATCAATATGTAGCAAAATCTACAAGCTCATAATTTTTAACAAATATTGTGTGATATAACTCGGGTCCGACTGAAAGATTAGAAAGCTCAGCCTGACTTATTAATAAATCCTCTCAGATTAATAAATTAAAAGAATCCCATTCTTCATAAAATCTGAATCCACCAAAGCCCTCTCCGACACAAGTATTGTTACGCAGCCGCACCGACCTTGTCACCTTGGGCTTTCCTCTCGCTCGGATGGCCAAGTGGCACCAGAGGACTGGGGCGGTAACTCGACTCGCCCTTGCGGAGCACCGTATCCCATTTTTTTTAATAACATATCATATGGTCCATACCATGCCAAGGATCAGAGCGGTAAGCACACCATTAGTTCACATAACTGGCGACAGCGTCCCTTTCCTTTCCATTCTTCCTAGTTCCTACCTCTCTCTCTCTCTCTCTCTCTCCTCCCTCTCTCAACGACTTCAGCTAACAAAATATCTCCTTGCCCGGCCCCATCCATCCCCTTCCGCCCTCTGCTCTGCTGAAGGGCGGCGCGGAGCTCCGATCGTCGCCGCCGTCCAGTGTTGGTCACCTGCTTCGCATGGATTTGTGGGCCCTCAAGAGTGGCGGCGGCGGCGGCGGTGTCGCCGCCCCCGGGGGGGCGTCTTGGGGGCTGGGGAGGAAAAGGGTGTTCGCGCTGCGGCAGAGCGCAAGCTGGAGGAGGGTCTGCGGGGATGACGGGTCGGGAGTGTTTGGCTGGCGGGTGCTGGAGATGGGAGTGTCGGGGAGGAGTGGAAGGAGGAACCTTGGCTGTCGGTACCTGGAAGTGAGGGCGAGCGGGAAGAATAAGGGTCAGGAGAGCTCCCCGTCTCATGGTATGGATCGAGCCTTCCTGTTTTGTACCGTCGAATTATAGTGATGTCCTATGCGTTAATGTTCTCGCAATTGTTTTCTTGCCTTTTTCCATGGTTATGGAGGTAGCTTCTCTGAAGGGTTTTTATGCATCACTAAGGGTAGCTGAAACTGTAACTTGAAATTTTGGTTTAAATCACGATATAAAGTCTATATTTGATCAAATTGCAATCGGCTCACGGAATCTTCGAAGTTCATGATATATATAGTTTTCTCTTCCATAGCTCGTTTGTTTTTCTGACAGTGTAAGCAAGGTGGGGGAGACGAGTGGTATTCCGTTTAAGCTAATTAAACATCTGGGTGGTTAAATGAACTTTGGTGGAAATTTATTGTTTATTAGTTGAAAATTTATGCTGTCTATTGATTGTATTTGGTCGGAAAATTCCTTTTCATTTCTTCAGACAATTAACTTCACTTTGGTTCGAAGTTGTTTTAAATCAACTCAAATAGAAGTCAATTCACATTGAATATTCCTAGAGCTTGAGTGTGATCTGACCAAAATAGCAATCCAGTGCTTCTTCCTGCTCTTCCTTAATCTGATATTGATGTTGTTCATGGATAGATCTTGTATGCTCAATATTTCACTCTTTGGCTTTATGCTTTTGCAGGTAGCAATGATCCGTCTATCCCTGAGGGGGATGGCTCTGGGGGAAGTAACTCAATTTCTGGTGAAACAAAATCTGAAGAGAGTTTAACCCAAAAGTCCCCTCACTTGAATTTAGACTGGCGAACTTTCAGGGCAAATCTTGTTGCTCAAGAAAAGGTATGCCTCTATCTTGAATTGCAAGGTTCTTCTTCTTTTATATTAGTCCTTCAAAAGGACATGTCCAGACAATTTAGAAGGGTCGGGCACATTGGCTTTGCCTTCCTGCAGCCCTTTTTTCTTTTTTTTTTCCTGAAAAGTGGATAGTACCAATAGTACACAAATGAAAAGGATAAAGAATGTATAAGTATTGGCTCGAAAAAAGGCCCAGAAAACTGCCCTGCCCACCTATACGCACACGTTCATCAACAAAAGGACAACCTCTCTCTATCCCCCCATCGAGTCAAAAAGATTAGAATTGGATTGATTCACATTACATAAAATAGATGCCCCTTAACTTTGATACAAATAGCAGCAAAAAGAGACTCAACATCACTAGCAACCCTGGAGAAGATGCGATTGTTTCTCTCCCCCCCAAATCATCCACTAAGTAGCATGAAGGAGCAGCCACCAGATTGTACTATCCCCTTTGGTTGGCCATTGTCTTCTTCGAACATCACCATAGTGGGGAATAGCGCCATGAGTTCTAGCCGCCACTGCAGCCCACACCAAACGGGCATAGGAGCAAGTGACAAAAATATGATCTATAGACTCTTCTTCCTGCCCACAAAGAACACAAAAAGTTTGGATATACGGGCCTTTCTGTAGCCTTGCTTTTCCATTTGTGGGATCTGGTGTTTGGTTCCTCATTGTGCATCTTTTCTCTTTAGCTTTAGTTAATATCTAATGCGTAATGTTGGTTTTATGCACTGAATATGGAATATACCATGATGGTAATTTATCCTTGAAATTAATCAGTCTCATGTATTTATCTTCTTACCTCATCAAATGTCATTTGTATGCCGCATGATTTTGAGTTTAGATTCTGGACATCGATAACGAATAGGATCTCCCTTTTTGTTGAATTGGGTTATTAGAAATTTCAGTTTCAATAATGTCAGTAGACAAATTGAATAGATTGCCTTACAGCCTGAATGCATATTGATGTGCCTAGGTATTAGTGAGTTTGCTAAGCCTCCGTGATTCAAGTAGCATGAAAATAGTTTAAAATGTCATACCAATAGAAATAGTGCCCAATTAAATGTTGTTCATGGTCACCAAAAAGTTTAACAATAAACAAAAAGATGATGTTTGGACAAATTAATATGCGGTGATGATTGTCAAAAGTTAATATCATAGGAACTGAATGTTTTAGATGAAATTATCTTCTTCATCTAGAGCCCTTCTTCCTTCCTCCCTTTCTCGTTGCCTCCAACCTCTCTCTCTCTCTCTCTCTTATATACACCGGTTCTCTCTCAATCTGTCTCTTCTTCCTGCCTCTCCTATTGATCACCTGGCGCCGTTAGGAGGTCGCTGCCTCGACCAACCCTTGACGGCCTACTTGAGGCTGCTGTGCTGCCGCCACGGCCCTACCAGCATTGCGCAATTGCTGTCATGCCACCTATCACCACCGCCTGCTACATTGCTACAACAACCGGTTGTTTGGGTGCCACTGCCACCGTGGGGATGGCAACCTTCCCCCAGCCAGGTAGACTTGATCCCCTGGATAGTTGGGCTGGCCCACCAGTCTACTTACTTGGGCCATCCTCTGGTCGGCCCCATTTGAGCTAGCACCGGTCAGCATCACCCGCTGGTCAGATCCATCTCGACTCCAATCTGATCTCAGCCTGTCCGGCCAAGTTCTACAGTGGGCCATCTGCAGCACCTTATTGGGCCAGCCCGCCACCTTGTGCCGCCTCAATATTGGTATCAGAGCACAGAGAACTGGTTTGTTCTCACAAGCTAGGGACTGGGACATGCTTGTGGACATGCCGCAACCCGCCATAGAGACTGTCGTGCGCCTATCGAATGAACGACATGCTCGTCTGCAACTTGATCCCTACATGCTAGACAGCTATCAACTATGTCACCCAAGGTGTAGTGGATTTGCTATCAAGATTTGGGAAATTGTTATTAAGTCTGACAGGGTTTTTGTGGAGCTTTCTTTTGATAGCTTGCATCCCAGTGTTTTAAGGAGAATTGTTTATTTTGATGGTGCATGGGTTGATGTTTATCCCTCAGAGGAGCTTGTCATTATCGTGGGATTTATGTGGTTGGCTGAGCGCCATGTTGTCAAGGGGTTTGAGCCAATTTCTTGCATTATACAGGTGCTACATTAGCCAGATAAACTTCTCTTTCGCCATCTTGATTTTTCCTTTGACTTGTGAGTCGTGACCGCCTCTCGAGCAAATGATAGCACAAGGCACCCTGACGCAGATGACGATTCTTGTCACAAGTGACCATGCCAGCCTCGGGCTTGAGGTGATAGTATCAAGTACACCGTTATAGTCATTGACCCCTTCCTCAGATGACTATGTTTATACCAAGCGCGTGATAGATGATGTGTGGGATTCAAAGTTGTTTTTCTCAACAGGACTTTTTTTTATATCAGATGATGTCTTCGAGGCAAATCCTTGTATTATTTTACTTTCTGATGTCAGGCTGACCATTTGTGTGACCCAAGTGATTTCGACCTGATGTGGTTGGACAATCAAGCTCACTTATTCCGTCATCTCCGGCGTCAGCAATTGTACACCATATTGACTTCACTAGTATTACTTGGATGTGTTGACCCGTTAGTCACCCCCAGGATGCTTTGTAATTTCAAAATTCAGGGTCAAGATTTCTCAAACTTGGGGGGTTTGATGCAGGAGTATATTGGGAGGTCCTTGTGTATTTGGGCCCATTTGTTGTTTGGGGTTGAGACATCTTTTGGGCCAGGCATTTGTAAAAGTTTTGTTTGGACCCATTAGTAGTTAAGTTTATTTAGTGTCTTTTTTTATCTTTTTATGTATATTTTTTTAATCGTTAGTTGGGATGTGGTCCATGAACCTTTAGTAGTTGGGTCCATTATGGAAGTCCTTGGGTTACCCCTTTATAAAGGGGATTGTGTTAGGTTTTGACAGGATGATGAGGAATTAAAAAGGTTTGGGAAATTTTGAAGGTTCTTGGGCACTGCCCTCTCTCCCCCCTCCTCTCCATGGATGGCATAGTCGGGTCGGCGTGCTCGACCCGTGCTGGGTCGGACCCAGCTGACCCCGACCTGAGTCGGGTCGGATCGGAGGATCCACCTGACTCCATTGGAGTTTGGCCGATCCAGGATCGGCTAGGTTAACAAATGATAAAAAATTGTAAAAAATCACGAAAAAAATCAGGAAAAATTCTTAATAAACATATAATAATAGAATATTTTGGGTATATCCATAGTCTAGTTGCACATATGTTCATATTACAATACAGAGCAACGATAATGACCTGAACATCATTTAAGTAAATGTTATATTTGTAGTTTCATTTACTTAAGATATTACATGTAAATAAGGAAGTACCCCCCATTTGAATCCAATAAAAATATCAGAAAAATCATATCTTTTACAAATAAAAAATCAACTCTCCAATCCAAGAAGAAAATCGCGATTTCGGTGGTTCTATCAAAATAGCGACTTTCTAATCTTTTATAATTTGACATATATAAAAATTTCATAATTCAAATAAACTCAATATGATACTAAAAATCTAAAGTCCGATAAAAAAAGTCAAATATGCATATGACTTCTCATAGGGAGCCACTCTCCTACTGACAGTACTTAGTCTGCTTGAGACTTCTCAAGATTTGGTCAAACCTAAACTATCATCACTCAAACTCATGAGAATTGTCACTTTCTAGTTTCTTTTCAATTAGAAAGTGAAAATTCTCATGAGTTTAAGTGATAATTGTTTAAATTTGATCAAATCCTGAGATGCCTCAAGCAAACTAAGTGTTGTCAGTAGGAGAGTGGCTCCCTTGGAGAAGTCATATGCACGTATGACTTTTTTTTCAGACTTTAAATTTTTAGTATTTTATTGGATTTATTTGAATTATGAAATTTTTAGATATGCCAAATTATGAAAGATTAGAAAGTCGTTATTTTGATGGAACCACCGAAATCACGATTTTCTTCTTGGATAGGAGAGTTGACTTTTATTTGTAAGAGATATAATTTTTCTGATATTTTTATTAGATTCAAATGAGGGGTACTTCCTTATTTACATGTAATATCTTAAGTAAATGAAATTACAAATATAACATTTACTTAAATGATGTTCAGGTAAATAAGGTAAGTGGACGGGATGAGACGTGGCTAAGGTAAGCTGAGGGAATCGAGCTGAAGCAGATGGAATTGGATGGAGTCAGACTGGATCGGCCCAATCCAGTCCGATTCTGCTCGATCCACCCCGATCCCACCTTACATAGTGGGTGGGTCGTCGTTCCCCCGCCCCCCCTCCAAATCGGGTTGGCAAAGGCCGATTCCGACCCGGATCGGCCGACTTTGCCATCCATGCTCCTCTCTCCCCTCTCCTTCTCCATCAGGGACCCGTGATGGGGAGCCACGCATGGTTGAGGGCGGGGAGGACCTCCACCCGGCTGGACCAGGCCAAGGGGTGCAATGCCCCTGGCCACCTCTGCCGTCGCCTAGCAGCCCGCTGCTCTGTTCAGATCACTGCACTGCCAACCCACCTCTGCCTCCCCTGGCGCTGTTGCTGCCGGTCTCCCTGCGAGAGGGAGGTCGATCGCGCCGCTGCCTCCACTTCTCCACCACCGCGCCCTTCTTCCTTCCTGCATTCTTCGTCTCGCTCTCCACCTTCTCTCTCTCTCTCTGTCTCTCCCCCCCCCCTTCCCACCACTCCTGTTGATCGCTTGGCGCCGGAGGTCTCCACCCCACCCAGCCCCCGACGACCCACCCGGGGCTGCTGTGCTGCTGCCATGGCGCTGCCAGCACTGTGCAATCGCCCCCGTGCTGTCCATCACTGCCGCCTGCTACAACAACCAGTTGTTTGGGTGCCACCGGCCATGGTTGTGCGTGGGGTGGGGGGTGGGGTGGCAACCCTTCCCCAGCTAGGTCAACTTCATCCCCTGAGTACTTGGGCCATCCTCTGTTGGCCCCATTTGAGCTAGCACCGTGTCAATGTCGCTTGCTGGTCAGATTCGTCCCGACTCCAGTCTGATCTCAAGCTGGTCCGGCCCAGTTCTGCAGTAGGCCATCTCCAGCACCTTATTGGGCCAGGCTGCCATCATGTCCCGCATCACTGTGGCAGAGTTTTAATTTGATGTTATGACATTGTTAGCTCCTAAGTAGCCATTACATTAGCGTTAGTGATGTTGTAACTCTTCTTTTGGACCATCAATGTTAGCTCCATTTCTTGTATGTGACATCCAAAAAATCACCTCCTTTTGGGGCTTTTCCTGGAGGCTGATGCTGGCGCTCTCATTGCTCTCCCAACCTTATCATTCATGTAATGTTGGTTGTCTGAGAAAGCTGATGTTGTTTATCCTACCTCAGGGTGTATGTTATCTTAATGACTTAAAGGTTTACATGACCAGGATATTACTGCCTGTCAGATCATATCTCTGAAATCTAATACTCAGTAGTGTATCTTCCGCAGGGCCAGGCAGAAGACTCTAATAAGCCATCGGAGGAAGCAGTCCATGAAAAACCATCAAACGCAGCTGGCTCGAAATGGGCTCATCCAATCCCTGTACCTGAGAGTGGGTGTGTCCTAATCGCCACAGATAAGCTTGATGGAGTGCACAACTTCGAGAGAACTGTGGTCCTGCTACTTAGAATCGGAACCAGGGACTATAGAGAAGGCCCCTTCGGGGTCATCCTCAATCGCCCACTGCACAAGAAGATCAAGCAAATGAAACCCACCAATTCTGACCTTGCTACAACCTTTGCAGACTGCTCTCTCCACTTTGGTGGCCCCCTTGATGCCAGCATTTTCTTGGTCAGGACCAATGAAAGCTCTCCCCCTCCAAGTTTCGAGCAGGTTGTCCCTGGCATCTGCGTCGGTGCTCGGAACAGCCTAGACGAAGCGGCGGGGCTGGTGAAGAAAGGAATGTGCCACCCAAGGGATTTCAGATTCTTTGTTGGGTATGCAGGGTGGCAGCTGGATCAGTTGAGAGACGAGATCGAATCCGGTTATTGGATTGTTGCTGCATGCAGCTCTGATCTAATTGGCAGCGCAGCACTGGAATCATCCTCATGCTTGTGGGAGGAGACCCTGCAGCTGATGGGGGGCCAATATTCGGAACTGAGCAGGAAGGCCAGGGGTGATGATTAATGATAAAAGCCATCCGGGAGGGCCGCACTGCATTAGGCTTGAATCCAAATGTACAGAAGTTGGAGCTGAGCTATATACAGTTTCTTCTATCTTCTTACCTTTTCTTGTTTCTGGTTGGTAACTTTGTCTATTTAACCTCTCTTCCCATGAGGCATGTATAATTAGCACTGCCGGTTCTGTACATATGTGCTTTTCTTTAGTAAAGAAGTTAAAAGGACAAGAAGAAGATTGCATAGCATTATTATCTGGTCTTCAAAAGATTATCTTCTTGTCCTACAGCTCCATTCATATCCTCCACCATTTAGTGTTTGGAAAGAACAACTTGACACTGATACACGATTTTAACCTGTGATAAAACAGGATTTTCTGCATCGTGGATCGATGACTGACTAAAGATCTATTGTGGGATGAGTCAAGTTCAAGCATTGGCAATTGGAAAACTTGGTCAAGATTGATCTGACTAATTACTTGGAGGACAGGCTGTGCGAGCTTAGCCCAGCCCAATCCTGGGTCTTGATGTCTCATTGTTGTTTGTGTTTATGCAGCCTCCGTGCCTCCGTCTTGAGAGGTCTTGGACAAGAAAAAACCAAGTTTTGCAATTTTCCGCTTTGATAATTTTAGATAGAATAATCTAGATTAGTTTAATCCATATATACATAATGAGAAAAAACTATTAAAAATTTATTCCGGGCAAGCGACTTACTAAAATTTCTTATCCATGTTATCAAAACTGATGAAGATTTATCCATGCGTATGGATAAAATCATATGTGAGGGTTCTATGCTTTTGTAAATGTGAGTATATAGATATAGAATCATGATTTACCGATGACACAACTCAATCTTCTCCGCCTACCAATATGTGTTAAACATTGGACTATGGGGGTCCAAATAGCATTTACGTGTAGAACATGCATGTGCATGGATGGGGTTGATGAGGAAGGACAACATTTTTAATCCTTCGTGGGCAGTTTTCAAAAGGCGGTGCCTACCTTTTAATGAGTCCGGATCCTCTCGCAACGCGGGAGGATCGGACTCAGACAGTCACCTCTCGCGAGGTGACGCGTGGCCGCCTCCTCCCGCCTTTCGTCCCTCCTCCCCACCTCCCGGTCACCCAGTTCCCCTCCCAACCTTCCCACCTTCTCTCCCGGTTCCCCCCCCCCCCCCCCCACCCACCCTTCCCATCTTCCCAGCCCAATTACTGTTGTGCAATTGCGCAACAGTAACTCACCATTTTGTTTTTTTTTCTTTAATTTTAAATTTTTATTTTAAAATCCTATTGTGAGAGATAAGATTTTTTATTTTATAGCTTTTTTCTTAAATATAAAACAAATATCATTAAAAAATAATATTAATATCTGTCAGATTCGGGACTGTAACAATCTAAAAAATTTTAATAGATGAAAATTATGAATAATATGGTTATTAGACCTCATTATTATTATGAGATAGAAATAATTAATATCTGAAATTAATTGATACTAATAAACGATACCTTAGCGTCGTACAGAGAGATATGCGCTCCGACATAACGACACCGAAAAACTGTAACGAAAATAAAATTCGAGAACACCATAATTTCTAAAAAAATATGATGACATCAGAAATATAAATATCTGGATTTTTTGACGTACGGATTTTGAAATTAAGTCGATGCAATTATTTTCGGGACGATTTTTCACTCAGTGCAAAATAAACTCTAAAAATTAAACTAAAATCATCATAATCTATAAAATCATTACATTAGCCTATGGCTGCAATTTTAACACAAATGTATATCATTTAAATGTGTTT
Organism: Colocasia esculenta; assembly: GCA_014218235.1. NCBI lineage: Eukaryota > Viridiplantae > Streptophyta > Magnoliopsida > Alismatales > Araceae > Colocasia > Colocasia esculenta. The sequence goes on along the minus strand of CM024766.1, from coordinate 113,202,948 downwards.
TCAATAGGATCTTTAGGCAAGCTGATTTTTAAGTTATTTACGGTAACCATTTTAACCAATTGTTTATTTCCTTAGTTTTAAATTTTAATTCTAAAATTGAATTGTGAAAGATGTCATTTTTTATTTTATAGTTTTTTAAATTTAAAAACAAATATCATTAAAAGTATAATATTGATGTCTATCCAGTTCGAAACTGTAACGCCCTAAAAATTTTTAATAGTTGAAATTTTGAATAAAATGGTTATTAGACCTCATTATTATTATGAGATTGAAAAAATTAATATCTAGGATTAATTGATATTACTAAACGTTATCTTAATGTCGTACAAAAAGATGTGCGCTCCGACATACCGACACAGAAAAACTGTAACGATAATAAAATTTGAGAACACCATAATTTCTAAAAAAATATGGTGACATCAGAAATATAAATATTCGGATTTGTTGACGTACAAATTTCGAAATTAAGTCGATGCAACTATTTTCCGGACGATTTTTCACTCAGTGCAAAATAAACTCTAAAAATTAAACTAAAATCACCATAATCTATAAAACTATTACATTAGCCTATGGCTACAATTTTAACACAAATGTATATCATTTAAATGTGTTTTCAATAGGATCTTTGGGCAAGCTGATTTTTAAGTTATTTACGGTAACCATTTTAACCAATTGTTTATTTCCTTAGTTTTAAATTTTTATTCTAAAATTGGATTGTGAAAGATGTCATTTTTTATTTTATAGTTTTTTCTTAAATATAAAACAAATATCATTAAAAAATATAATATGTGTGGTGGCCAAATCTGGTCACCTAGGCCCATGATGGCTCGTTACGGCCCATTCGCGTCCTGTCAACTGACGTGGCACCATCATCGAAGGGCACGCCCTCTCCAAGATGGCTCGAAGACCTCCATTGTGTGACCCCCGTGATCGGAAGCTGCCAAGTTCCGCTGCGGCATACCTCCGAGCAGGTCACTCGCCTTCCCTTACCGAGCAGCATGTTCGAGCCCCCGCGTGGGTCACCTGCTCGGAAAGCATTCCCAAAGGGTTCCGAGCAGGTTCTCTGGCTCGTAGAATGGTTGTAACCGTCCCAGGCCACGTTCTCCACCATCAAGGGACGTGAGCTGCCTGGCAGCCTAACGGGCGCCAGAGTCATAACTCCTCCCGTTATGCGCGTGCGTCAAGGCGCCTCCTCAGGCACGATCCGCCGAACGTTACACACGATGGCCTCGACATCGACGCTTATAAAAGCACAGGTACAGTACCATGTAATGGTACGTTCTCTCTCTCACGCGAATACATTCTCTCATTCCGAAACCCCCTGCCTCTCAAGTTCCTCACTGACTTAGGCATCGGAGGGTTTTCCCGGTCTTCACCGGGCCCCCTGATCCTCTTCTGGTTTTACAGGTGTTCGTCCTCACCAGCGATCGTCTTCCCCCTCTATTTAGTGGAGGCCCGTTTGGCTCAGGCCCAAACAGGATCATACCACCACAATATGTATGTCTATCCAGTTCGAGACTGTAACGTCGTGAAAATGTTAATAGTTGAAATTTTGAATAATATGGTTATTAGACCTCATTATTATTATGAGATTGAAATAATTAATATCTAGGATTAATTGATATTACTAAACGTTATCTTAATGTCGTACAAAAAGATGTGCGCTCCGACATGGCGACACCGAAAAACTGTAACGAAAATAAAATCTGAGAACACTAAGGTTGCATATTCAATTCAGGTGCACATGGTTGCATTCAGGTGTCTATAGTTTCATTTAAGGTGGAAACATTTTGCATATAGGTGCATAATGTTGCATTCAGGTGCATAAGGTTGCATTCATGTGCTTATGGTTGCATTCATGTGCTTATGGTTGCATTTAGGTGCATGTAGTTGCATTCAGGTGCTTATGGTTGCATTCAGGTGCATATGGTTGCATTCAGGTGCTTATGGTTGCATTCAGGTGCTTATGGTTGCATTCAGGTGCTTATGGTTGCATTCAGGTGCATATGGTTGCATTCAGGTGCTTATGGTTGCATTCAGGTGCATATGGTTGCATTCAGGTGCATATGGTTGCATTCAAGTGCATGTGGTTGCATTCAGGTGCATATGGTTGCATTCAGATGCATATGGTTGCATTCAGGTGCTTATGCCATATGCATATGAATGCAACCATAAGAATTTGAATGCAACCACATGCACTTGAATGCAACCATATGCACCTGAATGCAACCATATGCACCTGAATGCAACATAAGCACCTGAATGCAACCATATGCACCTGAATGCAACCATATGCACCTGAATGCAACTATATGCACCTGAATGCAACCATAAGCACCTGAATACAACCATAAGCACCTGAATGCAACCATATGCACCTGAATGCAACCATAAGCACCTAAATGCAACCACATGCACCTAAATGCAACCATAAGCACCTGAATGCAACCATAAGCACCTGAATGCAACCATAAGCACCTAAATGCAACCATAAGCACCTGAATGCAACCATAAACACATGAATGCAACCATAAGCACCTGAATGCAACCATAAGCACCTGAATGCAACCATAAGCACCTGAATACAACCATAAGCACATGAATGCAACCTTATGCACCTGAATGCAACATTATGCACCTATATGCAAAATGTTTCCACCTTAAATGAAACTATAGACACTTGAATGCAACCATGCGCACCTGAATTGAATATGCAACCTTAGTGTTCTCAGATTTTATTTCTGTTACAGTTTTTCGGTGTCGCCATGTCGGAGCGCACATCTTTTTGTACGACATTAACATAACGTTTAGTAATATCAATTAATCCTAGATATTAATTATTTCAATCTCATAATAATAATGAGGTCTAATAACCATATTATTCAAATTTTCAACTATTAAACATTTTCACGACGTTACAGTCTCGAACTGGATAGACATACATATTATATTTTTTAATGATATTTGTTTTTAAATTTAAAAAACTATAAAATAAAAAATGACATCTTTCACAATCCAATTTTAGAGTAAAAATTTAAAACTAAGGAAATAAACAATTGGTTAAAATGGTTACGTAAATAACTTAAAAATCAGCTTGCCTAAAGATCCTATTGAAAACACATTAAATGATATACATTTGTGTTAAAATTGCAGTCATAGGCTAATGTAATGGTTTTATAGATTATGATGATTTTAGTTTAATTTTTAGAGTTTATTTTGCACTGAGTGAAAAATCGTCCGGAAAATAATTGCATCGACTTAATTTCAAAATCCGTACGTCAAAATTCGGATATTTATATTTCTGATGTCATCATATTTTTTTAGAAATTATGGTGTTCTCGAATTTTATTTTCGTTACAGTTTTTCGGTGTCGTTATGTCGGAGCGCATATCTCTCTGTACGGCGCTAATGTATCGTTTATTAGTATCAATTAATTTCAGATATTAATTATTTCTATCTCATAATAATAATGAGGTCTAATAACCATATTATTCATAATTTTCATCTATTAAAATTTTTTAGATTGTTACAGTCCCGAATCTGATAGATATTAATATTATTTTTTAATGATATTTGTTTTATATTTAAGAAAAAAACTATAAAATAAAAAATTTTATCTCTCACAATCAGATTTTAAAATAAAAATTTAAAATTAAAGAAAAAAAAACAAAATGGTGAGTTACTGTTGCGTAATTGCGCAACAGTAACTGGGCTGGGAAGATGGGAAGGGTGGGGGGGGGGGGGGGGGGAACCGGGAGAGAAGGTGGGAAGGTGGGAGGGGAACTGGGTGACCGGGAGGTAGGGAGGAGGGACGGAAGGCGGGAGGAGGCGGCCACGCATCACCTCGCGAGAGGTGACTGTCTGAGTCCGGTCCCCCCGCGTTGCGAGAGGATCCGGACTCCCTTTTAATGTAGGAATCAATCTTCTTCGGCACAAGACTGACAAATTAATATTCTTTTTTATTACCATTGAATGCAAAACAAATGGCACTTTTATTTAATTTCACATCTTACCTATATATATATATATATATATATATATATTATATATATATATATATATATATATAGAGAGAGAGAGAGGAGAGAGAGAGAGAGAGAGAGAGAGAGAGAGAGAGAGAAAAGTGCTGGGTTGCGGCGATGTGGCCCCGCCACGTCCCAACGCTGGCATCCAACGGCCAGCCAAAAAAAAAAAAAATACATTGTGTGCGCTGATGGCTATCCAACAGCCAGCGCTAGGGTGCGACAGAGCCGTACCGTCGCACTCCAATTTTTGTCTATATATATACTCGAAATCTAAGAATGTATATTTTCAAATCTTTATATTATAATCTATATTTTTGAAATTAAGAAAAATCATCAATTATCATCATCATCACCAAAGTATTATCCCATTATTTAAGGTCAACTATATAAATCTTATTCCGTAAAAGATTTATATCAAATATTATATTTGTGTTTAAATTTAAAAAGTCAATATCCTTTTTAATAATATCACATTATATTATTTTAGGTCGTCTCGAGCTTTTTTATTAACATCTATTAAGATTTTATCACATTTTTTATATCTTTACGATTAATAATCCATCAAAATAAAAAAAGAATATTCTATTAACATGTAAACATAATTGTTAAATAATGAGTGAAAAATATTAAAATATTCTTTTCATAGAGAGAAATGACCTAGTAGTGTTGATTGGATGGGGTTGGAGTCCGATATTGAAGAGAAGAGAGAGTTGTAAAATAAATATTTTTTGATACAGTTATAAAAGATAAGTTAATCTTTTTTTAATCTAATTTGTGATTGTGTTAAATAAATAAAATCAATTGACAATAACATACATGATGATAAAATACATAAAATATGAGTATAAAATATAATATGCAGATTTCAGAAATAATATGATATATTTTAATTAAATGTAATTTTCCCTAACTGCATGATTTTTTTTCCTTTGTCTCAACATTACTAGATGTTTGATAGATCATACTATATATATAGACTCGAATACCATGCACTATATTTTCTATCATAAAAATAAATAAATTTTATAGTAATTTTAGAGCACCTTTTAGCTATGTTTTTGTAACATTCACATAATTGCCACATCATTGTGTGAACCCACTGCTTGTGGCCTTTGAGATATCATACACAATTAATCATGCTCAAAGTTGGTAGATATAGCTTAGAAACCTGGCAAAGATCGATAGATCTTCCCGAAAAAATCATCGAACATTACAAAATTATATTAAATATTGTTTTATCTGATGCCCCCCTCGTACGTGGCGCAGGCCCCATGTCATCAAACCAACGGCGAGGATGCAGATCATCACCAATCCGACGGCCTGGGTCGGCAGAAGAACACGGAGAACACCGAGGACCCCGTCGGGGGGGCGTGCCGCCGTACGCGACACGGACGCACCCCGCGGGCCTGTCCGAACGTGACAACGGCGGCTTCGGTGTCTCCGGCCAGCTAGGCTCGGAACTTCGGTTCGGGTCCGTACCTGGGGCAGACAGCTGGTGACAGGCTGTCAGCAACCCAGTCTCTCTCTTCTTCCCCGTCTCCTTTTCTCCCTCTCCCCCCTCTGCTCTCCAGCCCCTCCTCTATCTTCTCTCTCTTCTTTCTCTCTCCATACTTCCCCTCCGCCTCCTCGTCCTCCTCTCTCTAGTTCATCCTTCCCTTTCCTTCTCCCTTTTTCCTGTTCGCCCGTGCGTATATAGTGGCTTCGATCTCGTCGCAAAGGCCCGTACGGACTAGTCCCCTGCGGCGTGGGATCGGGGTGGGTGTGCTCCCCCAGTGGGGTTCCTCGTTCGCTGCCTGTCTCGGTGGATTCGGCGGAGTTTCGCGCTGGGAATGCCGGAAGTTAGGGTTTTGGCGTGCGCCCAGGTCCGGATCCAGGGGGCTTGCGGGAATGCCGGCCGCCGTTGTGATCGTAGATGAGGTATTGTTTTCCCCTTACCCGGAGGGTTCTTGGCTCTGGTTTCTTTTCTTTACTTCTTGAAATACTGGGATGGGTTCTGGTTTCGTTTCCTGGCGGGGGGGGGGGGGGTGTTCCTGCTTGCTCTTGGTAGTTATTCTGCTGCCCCTGCTTTCCTTCTTTTTATGATGTTAAAGTTCTCTCTTTGATGTTTGTGATAGTATATAAACGTTGACGAACTGAGATTTGTTATTTCTTGGTAAAAAGACTGGAAATTTGTGTTCCTGTGTCATACTAAGTTGAATATTACATGGTAGGCCTAGTCTTCTGGAAGTAACATGTGTTGGTACAAGGCCGTGTTTCTTCTTTTTTTTTTTTCTCTTGTTCACCAAAGCATGCCATACTAGTTGCCCAATTTGTTGGAATCAAAACCCCCGATGTTGCTATTCACGAAGGGCTGTAGATTAGGTAGGATGGTACTTGCCTACTTGATGCCCTCTAGTGATTATGAGGTTGCGAGAATCTGAGTGTCTTCATGGGCTCAAGGAAGCTTCCTAAATACGTCCTTTGATGCATTTTCTGCATAACCAATTGTGTTAAATTATCTCGGAAAGTTCTTTCCCGTCCATCTTTAGTTTTGCCCAGTATACAGTTTGTTCTTGACAGGGGGAGCTGTTGGCGATTGGGCACTTTGTGAATGGCCTAGTCTCAAGTAATAGCAGTTTTTGCTATTTTGTAAATTTAGTTTTGATGGGATTTTATAGGGATGTGCTTATGTTTTGACCCTGTGTTTTTCGAACACCATGCTTGTCAGTGAATTGGGAGGTGCTGTCCTGTAATTGGTGATCCTTGCTTGCATGATCGTGTTGTAGTCTTCTTGTTTTCCTCTATTTTCAAGTGGATTCTTGTTTTATTCAAGGTATTGTTGTCTGGCAGTGAGATTTCACTTCTCCTTTGTTGTTCTCAACTGTTTTACGTCTTCCTAGCTCTATTTTGTATTCTAGAATGTTGAAAAGTAAATCAAATATGAATCACGTTCCGATGTCATGCGGTTAATTTTATTGGTGTGTTTTGTTTTCATTATGTCAGATTTTGTCAGTGGAGAAGCTCTGAAGAACAAACAAACTCTGGTCTAAGGTCCATTTGTGCTTCTCTGATTTGATTTAGTCAAGAAGCATGCTTGTGCAAATGGACAGAATTTGGTCAGTATGACTCTTCAGGGCTAAATTGGGGCTGCCTTTTGAGTCAATAAGTTGAAGTGGTCAACTTTTACCAATTCCTTATTGTGAGATTGCGCCCGATAAGTGACACTGGAGGGCCATTGTGGCATCGATGCTGGCAAAGAGCATGCGTGGAATCTGTGCTTCGGGTGATGCCCCTGACCAGACTTGCCGCCGATGCTTTCGGTGTAGCGACTATTGCTCTAGTCTCACTCTTTGTAATTCTTGGCCTGCTCTGCATCATTTATTCACTTTATTTCCGTGCGCACATCCAGAAACAACGTCTTCTTCAACTTGGGTACTTTAATGGTCCTTGGATAACACGAATTGCCTTTACTTCTGTTGCAATTTGGTGGAGCATTGGGGAGATTGTCCGGTTAACTTTGCTGAAAGGGAGAGGAAGGCTGTTTACCAGTCTGGTATGGCAGAAAAATGTCTGCAAATATTACATCCTCTCGAACATTGGATTTGCAGAGCCGAACCTGTTTCTGATACTAGTGCTTCTCCTCCATGCCTCACTGCAGAAGAGGGAGTCAGGGACGCTGAGCCACCGATGGAATGCAAGAACCATCAGCTGCGCTTTCCTTCTCTGCATTCCAATGTTTATATTGCAACTTGGCCTTGTTTTTTTTGGGCCAAAGTTTCTGAACAAGGAGAGGAATCATGACATTAAGCTGGCAAACTATTTTTGGAGCACTTCATATTTGACAGAGGACAGCAGTACCTGCACTTACCCTTTGCTCAGCACTGTACTACTTGGGTTCTATGATGTTCTGCTGATGGCCTATGCCTTTTATCTTGGAGCTCGGATTGTCTCGCTGGTGATTAATAAGGGACTGCGGAGGAGGGCCTACATTCTTATACTCTCTGTTATGCTTTTTCTTCCCTCGAGGGCCATTCTTCTTGGCGTTACAGTCCTAACAAGACCAGGCCACTTGGCTTTTGAGGCTCTTGTCTTCTTGGCCTTCCTTATGCTGTTGATCTTTGCCCTGGTGGGTATGTGTATGCTAGTCTTCTATCCTATGGCGGACGCCCTGGCCTTGACAGGGATCGTGCATCTGGACATCGAGGAGGTGCCCTTTGATGACTACTATGATGGTGCCTCCCTCGTACCTAATCGGAGCCAACTTGAGACCAGCAGAAACTCTGATGTGTCGACGAAGCGGGGCTCAATATCTTTTCGAACTATGATCAAGGATGAATCGCCAGTAGCAGATGTCTCGGATCTCGGCGGCCCCTTATCGCCTGCTGCTCTTCACATCATTTCACCTCCGGGATAAAGCTCCACCTCGGCACCCCTCCAGCTAGTTCTCAGATACTAAGTAGCCAGCTAGCTCTGTCTTATTTCTAAATTTTCTCTGTCTTTGAATCTTGATATCAATTTTGTGGTAAAGCTTGGCTCATGTAAATGGCTTTTAACATGTTACAGTTCTAAAATAAGGTTTGCTCGTTCATCACAAAGTTTTCTAGCATCTCTTCACAGCATGCATGGATATTTTAAGGGTCCCTTTTTCCTTTGCCCAGTTGTCAGAAGCGGATCCTAAGCTTCTCAATTGTTGAAAGGGACTCTCTGAACACCACCGGAATCTGGAAGACAGGGAGCAATTGGTGGGGAGATTTGATCTTAATAGAAAAAGAACTGGCAGGCACTCAAAAGCATCCTTGGCGAAACTTGTGGTTGACCCAAAAGTTTTTTGTTGCCTACAGCTAAGGTTGAACTGTAAACTTCGTAGCTCTTTCTAGGTGGAAGAGATTGGGATGAGCAGCCTGGTCACGTCTATGAGCACTGCGGCGCGATGCGCAGCAGCAGTATCTGACCGGAAAAGCTCGTCAACTTCGGACAACAAGACAGGGCAACTGGGCAAGTCGTTTTCCGCGATTATGGATTGGCCGCGCCGCCATGGCCTTTGGTCGGGGCTTACATTAATCGAAGCCAAAAAGGTTCCAGGGCTGACCCAGCTGGATGTGTACAAGTCTGCAAGTGCCAGAGCAGCATTGGTTGGTCCGCATGTGCTGGCCTGCCGTTGTTCTCGACGTCGGGCTTCTCATATACAAATAAAAATACCCAACGGGTAGATGGGAAAAAAAATTGCTACTTTATGTTGTGGGAGCATGTGTGTGGAATGGGTTAGACGTAGCCCATATGCCCACATGACCAGCTGTTCCTGGCATAACAGGTGTTAGCTCGATTTTTAAACGTAATTTTGTTTAAATATACTCAAAACTTAGTCAAGTCCCATTAGAAGAATCAACAGAGAGATTTCTTTGCAAGACTCGGTTATCTTACCACTAGCTTCGAGTTTAGATTGTCTAGTTCTAGTAGTTACTTGTTTGCTAGGCCTTGTAGTCTCCATGACCCTGTCAAAGTGGCATTTGATATTAGTTAAGCCTATTGTTCTTTCCCCCTTGCATATGGGAGATTTTTGTGAGTTTGGTGTACTAGGAGACAAAAGGTATCTGATATGCATGCTTGGACCTCGGGGTTGTACGTGGATCAGATAAGATCTAGGTAGATGGACGGTTGGAACTCTTCCATGTATGATGTACCAGCGCAACTTGGATGTTATTTATCCTTGTCTAGTAAAACTTGTTGTGGACCAAAGTATGTAGTAATACTTGATGTAGACCTAATTATGTAATAAATGATGAGATGATAGGTATATTCCAATTTGATTTATCAACATAAAGATGACAAGGAATAAGTTTAAGTCTGGTGAATCATTTTCGTATATTTATTCTTATTTTTTTGGTGATAATTAAAATTTATGAATATCATAAATAAATTTAATAATATTTTTTCCATCATGAATATATTTAATAATATTTTTCAAGGTGCTTATGTATAAGAAATAAGATAATTTTTATCGTTATAATAAAAAGATATGTACTAAAAGTTCATATCGATTATAATTCAATATATATCAATTAGAGATTTAAGTGTTACAATGATTATAGAACAAGTTTCTACCTATTAGAGAATAAAAGAAGGTTTCTACTGATTAGAGAATAAAATGAAGTTTCAAAGAAATCTCATACAGATTACTAAAAAAATATCACATCGATCACTGAAGAAATCTTTTATCAATTAGAGAAAAAAAGTTTCGTATCAATTGTTGTAGAAGCATTGTTCCTATTAGAGGATAAAAATTTATACCGATTATAATGAAACTTGTTCTCTTGTGTTGTTCCAAATATAGAAGAAACGTTTGTTCCAATTAATGATATATTTTATATTATATCGATTACTAAACACTCGCATCGATGTTGAACAAAGCTTTCATATTCCCAACGATTACTGACTAAAGCTTGTGCAATATATCGATTACTGATTACGTCTTTCATGTTCCACCATTATTGAACATTCTCTTTCCGATTACTTAATATCATTCTGATTACTCTTGTGTTGTTCTGATTAGAGAACAAAATTTATATTGATTGATGTTATAAATGTTTTGATTATTGAATAAAGGTTCAGTATCGATCCGATTGATGTTATGAATGTTTTAATTACTGAATAGAGGTTGAATATCGTTTTGATTAGTGTTAATCTAACTTCAAATATATTGATTGGTGAACTGAATGTTAATTGCTTATATTATGTACCAATTACTAATGTTCTTATAATTATTAGCAATATATTCTGTTAAAATAAGTGTTCCATCATATTACAATTATTTTAATGTATGATGCCAAATATATTTCAAATCCTTCTCTCTGTGTTTTCAACATAGTGTTTCTTGCGTATTCAATGTCTTGAAATCTGTTAACTTAAGCACGCCTTTTTGAAATATAGTTGTTTCCAAGAAATCTGCTCAGACCGTATCCTACTTTTTGCATGCTACGTACTTTCTATCTTTTTCTAGTAGGTAAGAATGGACTATCTTGTAGGGGAACTCTGTCAGCCGAAAATGTGGACAATAGGCAAATGAGATATGGGCTGATTGATGTGATCTCTCTCTCTTTCTATCACAGTATTTATTGTTTGCAAGTTTGCGATACTCACACAGACACAACGTTGGACTTACTATTGACGACTTTGAAAACATGCATAAGTTGGAGAAGACTCTCTTTTGTTCGAAGTAACTGATAGACACAATAAGACAAACGTTAGATACAAAGAGAGCTAAGAAAGAAGAAGGAGAAGAAGAGCAACGAGAAGAATGAGCCCTAAACAGATACATCCTTCAAATGGTCTTCTTCAAAGTGTTGTATAAGAAGACGAAGGCCTTGAAGCTGAAAAAATACACACAAGAAGGCAACAAGAAATATGTTCAAAGTCTTCAGCATTCAAACTCTCCTCTTTCTCTCTCTATGTGACATTGTAAATATGTGAGAGTTTGTGAGCCTAAGTGATTGAACTTCTTGTACATTTTCTTTTACTCTCAAGTTGATGTCGAGATCAAAGAAGTCAAATTCATTATTCCTAAATTTGGTCTCGACAAGTTGTTTTTTTCTTTTCTTAGGAAAGATATGCTTGTTCATCTTCTTGCGAGAAGAGAAGATCAGCTGGTGTGCTGGGTGGCTTGTCTAATTGAGGGACTGTATTTAACTTTTCCCTTATGTAGAAGGGAAAACCAGTAGAGTGCTCAGTGTTCTGTCCAATTGAAGGATTGTACTCAACTTTCTCCTTGTGTAGAAAAAAGAACCAACAAAGAACTGGACATTATATATCTATTGGGGGAACTGTATCATGGGTTAGTGAAATCTTAATAGTTTAGTTGGAGATTGAACATAGGACTCTCCCATTGAGGAAAGTGTCCAATCAAGATAAATCTTTGTGACCCTTTGTATGATTTCTATTGTAATTGTCTACTGCTTATTTTGTTCATTGCGCTTACTTTCTAACTAACACTTCCGCATCAAATTTTTTGTTTTCAATTGTTAATTTTTGCAGCATTAATTCACCCCTCCTTTGTTGTGCTGTCGTGGGCCAACAAAGTCATGATACTAAATCTCACTTATTTTTTCAATAAAAATATATTATCTTATATCTTATCATTTCCGTGTAGGTCGACCATATAAAAGTGTCGCATCACCTCATCACTTGCAGAATTTGATGGATTCTTCCATCAAGGGTGGAATAATGAGAAAGGCTTATTGTACTTTCATATTGACTAGGCACACAAGCCCACGTGGCATCTAATAATTAGATTGCCACTTTATCACTCCTCATGTAAGGGGTGCCACATAGGTTATTGCCTAGTCAAGTGCAATATGCAAGTGCAATAAGCCTTTCTCTGGAATAATATACCCCTACTCAAGGAATAGAGCTCCTTGCTCCAAATTAAATATTACTGCGGCAGGGGAATATCATATTCTAGAATGTTAATAGGCTTAAAAAGCATCTATGAGGATGGAAACAGTCGCAATATCATCATATCAAGAACGTTGATCCTGAAAGATCCAGAACCTAAAGAGATTAATAAGGAACATGTCGAGATACATGTTGAAAGAGGGGATTCAGAAAGTAGCATCCTGCTCCAAAAGATTTCATACATTGAAGAGAAGAATAGTACAGGTGATCAAGACAAGCAGCAAATGGATTTGACAGTTGCGATTCCCCACCCACCACCCACTAGGTAAGTGACCTATCAGAACAAACAAATATCTCAGATGCATTTCATCTAATAAAATTGGTCCATATCCATGGGTACATCTGACCATGTATTGATGAAGAATATGGTATGAGACTGAAACAGCCGTGTAGATGTGCCAGGGCATTTTGCCGATGCTGTCCCTCTGATAAATCCAATGGATCTTACCAGATACAAATAAAGGATATTGCAACTAGACATACCCTCCTATCCACATTCTACACTGGGTTGTAGTGGAATTTCAACTGAAGTTTCAGCAAGTTGTTATTCAATGTCCTTGACAGCATCCTGCAAAAGAAAACAAGTATTTATGCAACAATGTGGAGATAATCACAACAAAAGCATGTCACATCGCAAACTCGATTATTATGTGTAAGGCATTTCAGTACAATGGCAATGCCAGATCAGAATAGTGGTTTAGAAAAATGGTTTCATCATGAAGAGATTCGACTCAGATATGCTGCAATTTCCATCACTTCACCAACAATAAGTTTACCATTATATCTTATCTGGCCAGTTAGGACTGTTTCAAGTCATCAATTCAAAGCATTCCTCCCTTTCACAAAACATGCCCAAGACACAGCAGGAAGCAGAATATACTATAGTGTAAGTGCATTAGGCATTTTAGTCGTAAGTTCATCAAATTTAGTGTAATACATCGGAACCTGATGTTTCAAGATTAAAGAGTAGATTCTCATGATATTTTTCATATTGTCTGTTGTACAAGAACATGCTAGCATGCATATCTCTGAAGCCAAAAAAATCTGTTGAATAAGATCACTCTTATCTGTTGTACAAGACTTAGTTGATTATTTGGAGACTTGGAGTAGAGACAGAATATCCAAAAAAAATGGTGACAGAAGCAGTTTTGCTGTGCAGAAGCTTGAGGAATGTGGTCAAAGGATGTATATTGCAGAAAAAGTAATTATACGAAGATAGTATAGGCAAGCTGTACCTTAGCAAGCCTTGTAACATATGATGCGGCCAAAGCTGTGGCCAGGAGGCCAAGTCCTAGAGTGAGCAATTGGCCGTTGCCCCCATTTAAACCTATCTCTGATTCTTCCTGCTGAAGGTAAAAAAGCAAACAAAAATATAACTGGTAAGCTACCGTACTTCATTTTTCACAAGGCCAGGCAACTTGAATATCCCAAGCAAGGTTCGCCGCATCGGAGAATCGGGGCGAATCGGGTTTTTTTGTGATCTGCCACGATTCGCCTGAATCGGGCCGATTCGCATGGGAATCGGATGAGAATCGGTCCGATTTGATGGGAATCGGGAGAATCAGGTTTCTCCTGATTCGGTCAGCACCGATTCGATCCGCCATGCCAAACCATGATCCCAAGGAAATGAAAAAAAAATGATTTTTGGAAAAGAAATGAAGAGTGAAAAATTATTCATTTTCCAAAGGTAAGTGGTGAAAATTATGTATATATGTACACGTGTGTCACAATCCTGTATGTATAATCAGTATGGGCAGTTTGCTTCATCATTCAGCTTCATGACAAGGAAAAAAAAGAGAAAAAGAAAAATAGGAAAGACTAAAAAGATAATGTCCAAAATTCTACAATAACATCAAAGTAAAGAACTTACTATAATTGCTCGGCCAAATGCACCTGCACTAACGTAAGCCCAAGTCCCCGGAAGCATCCCCAACCAGCTGTAAAACAAAATGCCTTTTGCTTAGAAGCAAGAAGACTCAACTGTGTTAGAATACTTCATGATGAGAAGATTTTGGCATAACTACCATGTCTCATCGAGCTTCCAAAGGTCAGAATTAGGCAGAGAATGATCCCATGTGAACCCAACCCTTATTGGATCATCTTTTATTAATATTTATTTTTGGGAACTGGTACTATCCAATCTCCCCAAAATTAATAAATTCACTGATCTGATCCTTATCTGGTCAAAGTTTTGATCCACGTTTTGAAGATATATTATAAACAACATTATATCATAGCATTGGACAAAGAAGAAACCGAAGGCATCAAAATGGTTGATGCTTTTAGAATACCAAGAGTAAGTCCAACCCACTAACTAGGATCAAGCCCACATCACTCAGTGACCTGATCCATAGTGTGGCCAAATTCCTCACAGGCAGTGGGCCCCCCCACCCAGCATAAGTTCATAAGATTGGAACCTATGTGAAGACACCTGTACTTATGTCCACAGTGGGAGTCGATAATGCAACCTCATGATTTCCCGTAGAGTGCCCTATCCAACACTTCAACCCCAAAGAACCAAAATGGCTGATATGTACATTCCCCTCCTCTTAAAAACAATCAAAGTGCTTCCTATAACATAAAAAGGCATCACTAAATTCATTATACATCCTCTCAAAAAGACACATGCTTTTGAGAATATTTTAGAACATTCAATCAAAAAAGGTGTATGAAATAGAATGATAATTTGCAATTGCGCAGATTTGCAAGGAAAAAACATGACATACTAACCTTCCCAAAACATAAGGCACAAACTTCACTGAAGTCAATCCGTATAGATAATTCCCAAGGGAGAATGGAAGTAAAGGACTCAGACGCAGGAGCGTGACAACTCTAAAACCATTCTCTCCAATAGCTTTATCAATAGCTAGAAACTTTTTGTTTCCTTCAACCAATTTCAGAATACGTTCCCGGGCAAAATACCTAGCAATAAGAAATGCAACAGCTGCTGCAATCTACAAGTGTCAAAAATTAATATAAGAGCAATAAGTGATAAATTTGCCAGAGTAGCATAAGTTATTAAGTGGTCTTGGATGATCATCTTACCGTTCCACTGATTGAAACAATGATAGTACCAGTAAAGCTACCAAATAGAAGACCTGCTGACATGGTTAATGGGATGGCAGGAATTGCAAGGATCTGGAAAAAGAAGAGTCGCTCATTTGAGTTGCACTAGATACAAAATATGTCATATAGGGAGGCACAATAAAAAAGAAACAGAGAGAAGTTAAAAAAAAATGTTGAAAGAAAAAGAGATCCTTGTTGTGTTTTTTCCCCTTAACTTCCATATCTCTAAGCACACCCATATGATCACCCAAATGAGATTAAGAGGCAGAGAAAGCAAGTTTCCTGGTGAAGTGGGCCTTGAAGGTATTTCAGGACGTGGAGAAATATGGCTATTTGGTGGGATCCTATAGGAGGGTAATGGAGAATTAGAGTTGGGTTTTTCTCTCCTTGTCTTCTACTCTCGTTCCATCCATGAACTTGCAGGGCCTTCACATATGTTTATGATACTTCAGGTGATATAAATTAAGACCTTCACACATGTTTTACCTCGAATATACTGAAAAGTTATATATCACCAAAGTGATGCCATAATTAATATATTACACACATGAGAGAAGATATAGCTATCCACCCTACCAGTAACTCATTTTCAAATATTAAAGCTGCAAATAGTGAAAGAACAAAGAATATTCATGTGGAAGTAAGAAAAACATTAGAAGATTAACCACCAAAAGTTGCTCCAACATGCATGAGAAACAACAACATTTGAAAAAAAAAAAGGAAATTAATGGTACTAATAAATAACAGTGCGTAAGAATTAAAAGAGTAGGGTGACATTTTGAAGTAAAGGGTTGGCAAAAGTTTAAATGGAAGAAACACTTCCTGCATGTCCTCAAAAAGGGAAAGAAGTGATGACCAAATAAAGAAAGTAAGGATGAGTGAGATTCATCTTACCTCTAGACCAGCATAAACAGCTACAAATAAGGCATAACCTGCAGGGCCATAACCTAATTGTGCAGAACAGATAAGTAGTGAGTCCAGAATACCTTCAAATGCTAAGATGCAAATGATGTAGCAAAATAACAGACAGAAGATGCAGAGGCTTGTAAATCCTAGTTTACCGTGTTACAGTGACTGATACCAACTTGCACAAGTTTACTCCATTTAAAGTGATTATGATACAAAAAGAAGGACCAGCATATTGCAAAAGAATATTTTTCACAGAGATTTTGGGTTTGATGGTAGCTGTGGGCATAGGTAGAAGTGACTGTATTTGACATTTCTACTGTCAGCACAAGTGTTGTAAAGGCCGGCAGAAGTGGTCTTTTCAGATCTTACGCCACTGAGTAGATAGCCACACAACCACATAACATTTTGTCCTCCTCGGTCTACACAACAAGGGAGGTGGGGTAAATTAACATCTTCACTTCGCTGCGGTGCATTGTTTTGAAATGAGACTATCATCCTCACCTTCTCATACTATGCCTTGTGCCTGAGAGCCTTGTGCAAGAACATCTCATATAGAATCCCCCCTGCATGAAAAATATTTTGCCTCCTCATCCTTGAGCTTGGTCCCCATGAACCTAAGCAATCTGTTCCAAGTATCAGGACAGACAATCCCTACTATTTCCAGCTCAACAGCATGATTCACCTACTGTACTTCCAGTCTTCCTCTCCTTTCTCCAATCTGCACTCCGATATGACAAAATGATTCACCCAGTTCATCACTGTCATTAGAAAGTCTATCTTATCCTTGAAGAAATCACAAAAACTATAATCAATTGATAGACTGCTGCAGAAGAGATTGGGCTGAAGTTCCCCTTCAAGCTATCATCCTACATGAAGCTCCCCATGAAACCCCAAGAAAAAGGACCACTAACTAGGCATCCAATTATGGTTCCTGCTATGTCAACTCAGGCAGCATTCATAAATTTATGGAGTCAAACATGACCATAAACGGCCTCTTAAAACTCGGCGCATAAATTAGAGGAAAAAGTGATAGTCGCCCATTCCAGTGGATTCCCGTCCAACCCAAATTCGCAGAAGACACGAAGATTATAATTAGAAAGAAAATTATAGACCCGTAGGACTGCACATTTAAAACCAAATTACGCACAACATTCCAAACAAAAATTGTGCATCAAAAGAACGTTCAAATCTCTTACATGGGACACACCTTCAATGAAGCCAGAGAACTGCGTGAGGAAGGCATTGATCTGGTCCCTGTAGATGTACCCAACGGTGCCAAACCTCCGACGACCCCAACGAGCAGGAGCCCCGCCAAGACGCTGCCTTTAACGGCGGCGTCCCCTCCCAGCTTCCCCTCCCCCTCGGAGAGCACCCCATCCTCCTCCTTCCGCTTGCCGGGGCCCTCGAAATTGAAGCCCCGGGGGACGTTGGAGACCTTCTGGACGGACTGCTTCTTGGTCTCCCTGAGGGAGGACAGGGGCCTAAACGAGTGCAGGCGCCGGGCGCGGAGGCCCGGTTGGGTGGCGGAGAAGGGGAAGGCGGAGGGGGAGAGGGAGAGGGGGAGCAGAGGGGTGACACAGGAGGAGGAGGTGGCGGAGGCGAGGCATGGCCTCATGGGGGGCATTCTACCGGGGCTGTGCAGGGGCGGAAGCCATGTACAGCCCTGGAAAAGTTTCAGACGACGGGGCGGTGGGAGGTGGTGGTGGCGTTTGAAAGAGCGTGGTTTGCCCACGTGGCGCCAGGGTGATCAGGATCGGCCGGCGACCAATGGACGGCGGGGGAATGGCTTATTCCCCTGGACTCCTGGAATCCCGCCCTCTGATTAAATCTGGACCGTTAGATCAGGAGAGATCTTTTACAATGGTCTCATGCGGAATTTGATGTAATAATGTAGCCCCTCATGTGGAGGATGGGTTATTCATGCAGGAATTTTTCTTAATATTGAAATAAACGAGATATTTTTATTTTTTTATTTTTTTCCTCTCTAATAAGTCATTGTATAGGCACATTTCAGATTTTATGCTGATTCAACTTGTACATTAGATAAAGATTAACTCCGAGAATATCTTTTGGGCATCATTCTAATCTTAAGATATTAAAAGATATATACACAATTTAGCCAACAGACATGTAAGAAAGGCGTTTATAATTGCCTAATAGATGGAAGCTAATCTGATTAACTTTGAGCAGCTACACTCCGAGAAATCCCAAACAAAACCTACTTTTTTTTTATTTGATGTAAAAGGCTCCAACTCAGAACCTGAACTTTATAGATACTATACAACTTCAGTCACTTTGTGCTAGTCAGATTCGGTGTCCGTCTTTGTCGGAGTAGCAGAACATTGGTGAAGCCTATACCACAAGATGGAACACAGTGAAAAGTAAAGGGTATGATTCAGGTGAAGCACCACCCGGGTCTGTTTGTTCACAAATAACATAGAAGCAGACAACAGAACAGGAAACAAAGATCAGAAACCTAAGAACTGGGCTTGGTAAACACAAGACAGAAGATTAGATGATGGGTCTAGCTTCAGAAAGATCTCCTGTTTGCAAGACAAATAAGATTTGCTTCATTGTCCGATCAAAAAACATTTAACTTTCCGAAGATGCTCATTCATATAATCTGCTTTTGAGCCCTCATGGATGCTATCCTGAGGATGCGCATCCATATGATCAGCTTCTGATGCCTCTTGAGTGTTTCTTCTTTCCAGAGCTTTGATGGCAGAATTTGCAACAGAATCGATCTGCAGGTGAAATGGTACAAGTTCAACAACAGGAGAAACCTAAGGAAATGACAATGGAAGAACAAACATTGCAGAAATGTTGCCGGAAGAGCTCAAAAGCCTGCAATTTAATTAGAGTCATATTCCATGGACCAACGTACAGAGCAGGAATATTTGCTAGAATCCAGAACATGCCATGTGAAATGGCTAAGAGACGAGAGAAACAACTCTAATTTACCGCTACACTGGGTTGGCAGTATTGTCCCACATCTTTTACCACATTTTTGCCACAGCATCCGGAGTCGCCTGATTCTTAGATCAGATGACCATGTTATAGTTATTAGTTAATTTTCATATAACAACAGACACATTTAACTGCATCATCATGGGAAAGAGTTGGGGGAAAAAAGTGGTAATTTTCCAACTTCTGTCTCAGTCTTACGTTTGATATAGTTATAATACAAATATGCTATATTATTATTGGGTATGAACATTATGATTGATATAGGAGAAACATCAATCATTGCAACTGGAAGGTGATTGAGAAAAGAGTGAGTAGGAGAGAGGTAATTAAGGAAACAGGCAAACTCTGCCTAAGACACCAGATGGGCAGTCACTAGACGTTTAAATAAAGTTTGCCACTACAAATGCTGATCTTCCCATTGGTTTAGCATAATGGGGACCAGAATAATAGAGGTACTTCAAAGGAAAGGCAAAAACCTCAAGAACATCATGCCCCTGAAATCCTTATGTTCTATAATGAGACGTGTGGACCTTCTGTCATGTTCCGAAAATTTATGACCTTCATCACATTCAAATTAATAAACATCTGGTTCCAGTTGCAAGAAACTGAAATTGAGGCAGAAGTCAAAAGTTTCTTCACAATTTATGCCAACTTCCCATTCTTTCTTTATTTTTTGCTTGTTTCTACTTTGCTTTCCCCTACAGAATGGACTCTGAGGAGTCAGTTATTGATCATGGGATATTGCAACTCACATATGCTCTAGCTTCCCCAAAGTTAGACTTGGGAATAACAATCACACTAAACCTTGTTTGGGAGGTTGACTATTTTCATGTCTATGTAGAAATTTGAGAAATTCGATTTCAAAATAACTAAAACATTACTGAAAAGCGGGGAACTCTTGTGTAGCTAGAATTACTGGTCTCCATGGCAGAATTTTTGAACTTCACAAGGATTAAAGTCGGTGACAGACTATCATTTGTCACCCTGAATCACCCTTGGGTAATCAATTAACATGAACAAGTTTCATTTTCCTAATGACCATTTCACATTTAGTCCTCTTATCCAGACAGTTGGACTTAAGGGGGGCTGAAACACCAAGAAAACAACAATAGAAAACTGTTGAATGGTTAAATGAATCAATAGAGTGAAAAAGAACAAAAATGTATGGACCTACATGATGCTCAATTTCCTTTCATCCAACTAAGTACTTGGTTCCTATTTGATTTCAGCCTTGAGCAAACATTAAGGTCAGATAAAACATGCTCCATTTGTCCCAAAAGTGCTCTATTTCCCCCATATTTATGTTTCAAGTTCCTGCTACAGTTGTTTAGTTTTAGCTGATGCTCCAAAGATTTTCACTTTTTCCTGCAATGCCTCAGTTGCTTGTGTGTTTTGGGGAAATTTGCAAAAAAGTATGAAGTATGACTACCAGTGGGAAGTACCAATCACCAATTCGACAGTTCCTACAAACCTACATGGCATCTCCAGGTCAGTTCCTGCCAAACAATCTTCTACTCCTGATGCTTGATTCTGTACGTAGAATATTAGGTAAATGATCAACCAATAACTCGTTTCCCGGTATCACCGATCCCTTCAAACATTTGCAGTTTTTAAGCTTGCCTGTTAAACAAGCTGCTTCAAGCTGCCTGGCAAGGCATACACCTATCCTGCTCACTTATATTTCCTATAACTGCATCTTGACAGCCTAGTTTCTCCTCGCATTATCTCTGATAGTTCTCTCTTTTTTTTTCCCCCATTCAAGCTACACATGTTCCAAATCATATTCTAGGTCTCCATGGGTGACAGACAAATTTGAGCTCACCCCGGTATCAAACCCGTAAGGACAAAAATTTCTCAGAACTTAATGAGCCCGCAATTTTATATCCAGTGAAACACTGCACAAGACAACAATCCACCACATATCATTACTCAACCTGCAACCCAGATCACAGTAACCGTCTCCTACCGCGGAAGCAAAAAGTACTACAAAGATAATTGATAACTTAACCAGAAACCATGCGAGGAAGAACAATCCAAAAGAGTGAAATTTCTGCGTGCATATCCCCCCCAAACTCTAAAAACGGCAGTATTTGTAGTCCAAACAACTAGCTCTGAGGTTCTCACCGTCCGCGAAGCGATATTAACCAGAGATTTGGCAATTGGCAAGATGCAAAACCTGAAATTTATACAAAAATCAGAATTTAAAAAAATATATAGGAAGAGAAGGCTAGATTGGGGATGAACAGAGAGCACCTACATCCCTCTGCCACCGGCTAATGCTTCTTCAGGAGGATCTCTCCATTCGTCAACTCTGCACAACACACAGAAACGAAGATAGAACATAGATGATCACATAGAACAGCTCTACCCCCCAAGTGCCACAAATTTCGAAACTGGACCTTCACATAGGCAGACGAGGACCCAATATAAATCCTCATACAACGTCACATCTTTCCCACGCAAGATTGCATCTTGGGGTGCGAGAAGGGTACTTACACCCAGCCGTAGCGCCGGTCGAACAGCAAGCGCTTCGGGGGGCGCCCCCCCGCTGGCTTCTGCATGGTGGAAGGCGCCGGAGGCGGAGCAACAGAAGATAGTGCAGAGTGAGGACGAGCAAGATACCACTGGTCTTATCGAGATTCTTGCGATGGCCCAATGGGCCAGTAAGAAGGTGGGCCGCTCAGTAGCAGCATGTTTCCACTGGAAGTAGCGTGTGTGAGAATCCAAGAGTCTCACAAGAAACTGTCGGTCACACTATGAATCCAAAGGGGGTGAATAGGCCGCATTCCAAAGTTAGAAAACAGAAACAAAGCTAAGTTAATCGATTTAAACACAGTGAAATGTAAATATGTAGGATACGGAGAGAGCAAGCACAAAATAAATGTAAATATGTACTATTTATTTAATATTGTATCTAATTTGTCATGTCAAAAAATAATTTCAATTACAAATTATTTTAAAGGGGAACAGAAAAAGGACTTTAAAGAAAAGGATCCGAATTGCACTGGTTCGGTGTGGTTCGAATCTAGTACGGTATCGATTTGATCTTTATCGAGTTGAACTACACAAAATCAGTGCAATTCGATCAACGTGTCACAGTGTAGTAAGCTGACCGGTATCTCTAACCATACTTTTAAAATCTATTAAAAGAGCATTTCTCTAATTAAGAGATTATTTTTCCACAACAAATTCATCTATATATATGACACTTCTGTCTATGCCCACAGATGTTTCTACTTAAGAGATTCTATTATGACTTTTACATAGTAATTGGATTTTTTTTGGTAAGTGAGACTTTACATAGTAATTAGATGATTAAGACATCACATTTTCAAAAAAAATATCAGTTGTAGCTTGATAAGATCCAATAGTCATTGACGATATTTGCAACACCAACTTGACCAAATCAAGTGTTCTTTCAACTAGGGTAAATTATCTAATTTTGTGTACTCTGTCCTAATATTTAAATTGATTCTAACATGTCCTCCTTCCATAACTTCACAGTCGATAGCTGATGTTCTAGTGTCTCTTTCTTCGCAGTCAACAATTGATGTTCTAGTGTCTCTTTCTTCACAATCGACAGCTGATGTTCTAGGGTCAACATTGAGCTCCTTCATGGAAGGCTCCACCTAGTGTCGCCTTAGTTTTCTTCCCCTGCCCTAGCACGGTGTTTGTTCAGGACCGAGATGCCCCCTCCCCCCGTCCAACATCTCCTTGGAGGCTCCTTTTCCCCATCTTGGGAAGGTTTTGTTTTGGGGACCTCGATCGGTTCCTAGGTTGTCTTTCTCCTTCTGCAGGAGATTTTGGTTTCATTCTAGTTTGGAGAAGCCTTCGTCGATGTCGCCGACGTCCCTTCCTCCATCTTGCAGGGATTTCGAGTCTCGGAGTAAGTACTTGTTGTTGCCATGGGTATTCTCTTTTTATCCTCTAGGTCGTCTTCCTAATGGAAGATGGAGAAGTGCTATAGTTGTTGGTGGCGATGTATGCCATCGCTATCAAGTTTCCCTCCATCTATTCCTTCACTATCTATTGAGCCCTAAGGGGCTTTGTCAGTGCTCTTGCACTCAAAGTGTATGCTAGCTCCATCAGATTTTTCCATGACGACCCAAATCGTCAAAGGCTTGTTGGTTTAATTGCGCACTCAAGTATTGTTGTCACGTCTCGATGCGAAATATCGAGATGAGTAGTTATTAGCAGTAGGAGCATGCACATTAGATGAGTAATCTAAACATAATCTACTTCACAAAATGAACACAAGACAACTTAACCATAATCAATTTTATTTCATTCAATCATAATTCAAAGGTCCATCACACTTACTAATTCGGCCATAACATAGGCCCATCAAACTAAAATATTTCTAAAAGAGAAATATTAACTCTAACATAGATTTAGATATATCTTGACTCCGACTAAAGGAGCTCTTGCACTTAAACACTCAAGATGCTCGATCACTCTTGCCAGACCCCATATATCTCATCGTCCTCTTTATCACCTGAAAATAGACATAGCAACTGTGTGAGCGAATGCTCAATAGGTTTTAAATCTTTTGAGTCGAGCAGACTTTACATGAATTAACACTTTAAGACAAGCAAAATATCTAAAGGCATGAGTATGGTGATCAAGAGTTCAAATAACAGTAACAAGTGAATAACAAGAGAAACTTGACAGGTAACAAGACATGATAAACATGAGTCCAGTACGAACAACGAGTGAGTTCATGTCACAAATAACAAGTACACGATTTGGCCACATTACAATCACGATGTCACAAGCACGATATACGAGTACATAATTTGATTGTCTTAGATCAATTTTAACATGATTAACACGATGGTGGTGCAATGCCAACATCATAGTCAACAACCCCTATAGATACACGATATTCGGGTGCTCCTCCCAAGACCCGATCAAGGCCCTATTAATGCCTAACACTGTTAGTCCAATAGATCCAGACGATTTTGTCCAGACAATCACTTTATGGCCATGAGAAGGTAATGGATTAAGATGAGATTTTAGTAAGAGAAAGAGATAAGAACTTGTAATCCAAGAACCAATCCGGGTTCTAGTTTAGCAAACCATAAGAAACAACAGGGTCTAGATGAGATGAGATTAGCAAGAACAATTGGCGCACAACTGGTTGATACATGTCGTACAATACTTCTACATGATTAGAAAGGTATCATAGATTTTCATGGTACAACCGGCTCTGTGATCTTGTGGTAATCCAAGGCAAGCAGAGACTTATAGAGGTCTCACATGAAGACATTATAGTCCAACAGGAGGAATACCCGGCAGAGAGTCAATCAGTCACAGAGGGGTGCTCCTAACTACAACACAGTGAGAATACATCATACAAGGTGACAGTCTCCAAAAGATGGTGCAAAGACCATGGTGCGAGAAAGAGAGTTTAACATCGAGAAAGTTAACATTTAAAAAAGGTTTTTAACATGATCAAGTATATTTATCACTTAATTATTGATCATTAGCAATTGTAATCAGAGGGTAGCATCTTTATATTACTGTTCATGACATGTACATCGAAAAACTCCATCTTTATGATGAAAATTTGAGAACGCGACATACCCTCAGTAAGAACGCATCAGGGTATGCAGAGAATGCGACACAACAGTAAACTAGATGCGACAAGATCTTTCTGGATAGACAAGAAGAAGGCGACACAGTTCATGTCACGTTCAAAATGCGACAGGTTACTTGTCGCAACCTCAAGTAGATCACGACGTATTGAGGCATCGTGATCTCAAGGCCCCTGTCCAAACTAAAAAGGAAAAATAGACCTTTTTGGATTGCGGTTTGCTTTCCAAGAGGTCTTGACATAACAAGCTTAAACGATGAAATACTCAACATGTACATGATGAAAAATTATGAAACTTGGATGGAACGAAACTAGACTTGTAGGAGAACAGATAGTAAGCAATTAGAGTTTCATCATGCTTTCAACAGGATATGAATAGGTTCTTTCACGAAGAACTAAATACTAGACACAGTGAACATAGATTAAGAAATTCGCACAAGACACATGATAGAAATTAGGGAAAAAGATACCAACATATTCGAGACATCAAGTTGTATCTACATTAATAGTTTCACATCACGAGATAAAGTGTGGACAAAAATCTAAGGGGAACATGATGAGTCGGGTAGAACATGAACAAGAACTTTGTAACATGAAATATGAGTAAACCACATGATAAGAATTGGATAAAATAGGTTCATGATATTTCTGGTATCAAGAAGTACCTAAGGGTTCATTTAATTAGATTAAGTTCGAGAGATTGTCTACCTTGGTTATTTTAGTCTTCTAGGGTTCCTTTGCACGAACTTTGGGGAAGAACGAGGAAGAATTCTCAATCCTCTCGTCCTCCTCCTTCTTTCTACCTTCTTCTACGTCCAAAACTTCCCCAGTAGTAAACTAGATCAGCCTTGGGAAGGGATTGGGTTGTATTTAAGAGAATAGGCCATTATGAGTCCTAATGAGACTCTAACTTCCTAATTACAAGTTTCATTTTCTTTTCTTGCTTCCTTAGAGCCTTCAACTCTGATTTTTTTAGGATTTTGATTAGGAAGACTCCCATCCATGATGGGTTATAACTAACTTCGGTTTTAGCTTATATTCATAGTTTAATTGGGCTTACGAATCTATTAATTAACTCATTAAGTGGGTATTTTGAATTAAATATTATTTTTTACTATTTTGGTTCCTTTAAGTCACACACTAGACCCAATACACTCTTATGAGTCTAATTATCATGTTTGATTTGATGGTCTTTAGGGTTATGTACATCCGATAATGAATTTCCAACTTTATCAGGTTTTTTTGCTCTTACTGCTATGTTAAGTCTAACATGTGTAGTTTACTACAATTTCTTTATTCATCATTATAACATATATATTATTTGGTTCATACATTTAGAGTTTCATTTAATTCCAACAAAATTTTGCACATGTGATATTAACTTTCTTGCTTATCAAGATTTTACAAAATTTCGGGTTGCTACAATCGTATTCGGCAACACCCTCTCCCACCAACTCTGTCGAACTCCTCTCCGGCTCTAGTGGTCATGGGCTTGCATACTCCCACCAACCTGCCGTTGGCACAGTTCGACGATAACTCTAGACATCTCCGTGTGACATCAAGCAACGATCTTCATTGTTCTGCTTCTTCTCAGTGGGGATATTTTTCTCTATTCGGATCTTTGGTCCTTGGAATGCTATCTTGGGTTGCATGTTCGCGATAGACTAGCTGGATTTGGACTTATGATATCAAGGGAGTTTTTATGACATGTACTTTACTTGAAAGAGAAGTGTGTCACTCCTTCCACCATGTGTGTATTATTTTTTACTTTAATAGCAACAACTTTTCACATCATGACAACATTGCCTCATCTCCCATACATCTTCGGTTGCAATAAGACCCATTCAAACCAGAGAAATGAGAAAAATAAGAGAGTGGGTAATTATAAACCACATCTTCATTGACGATGTTATAATCTTATCTTGTCCTCAATTGATAAGTAGAAGAGTACCCTTTTGATTTAATGTGGTGCACTTATGTCTAGTCACATTCTCATTAACAAAAATGACAAAAAGAATAGATGGTATTCATTATTTCCTTCCATAATACCTCCCACTTAGGGTGTCCATGCACTTGTGGTTTGGCGATCCTTATCTTAAAAAGAACATACCCTTGCGGTTCATGGTCTCTAAAGCTTGACCAGGTCATGCCGTCCACGCTCCTTTGTCCACATTCATATGGGATATTTTTTTTCCCTCTACAAGACATGGAAGAAATTAGTAATCACAACAAACTTATAAATAACTTCAATGATCTACATACCTATGTAGATCATTGAAAATCTGAAAATATGTACTTTTCATTTGATGTGGAGCGATTTTTTTTTTCAGACGTGTTAGTCTAGTTTTGTGTGATCACAAGTTAACATAGATGACCTCACACCATGCATATATATTAACATGCATATTTATTTTTTGTTATATGGTATGGTGGTTTTGATCACCGTGCGATCAACAACACCCATCCGAATTTGAAATCTCGAAAAAAAACCCTTAAAAATTAAATTGTATAAAAGTAAAGATTTTGTAGTTTCTGAAATTTTGACAGGAATTAAAAATTAAGTCAAACTATATGAAAGGACACCAAATTATTTTTTTCAACTTTTTTATAGAATTTTAAAATATTAAGATCATTTATTCAATATTGTATCTAATTTGTCATGTCAAAAACTAATTTTAATTACAAATTATTTTAAAGGAGAAAAGAAAAAAGACTTTAAAAGAAGAGGATCAAAATTGCACTGGTTCGGAGTGGTTCGAATCAATTTTTATCAAGTTGAACTACACAAAATCAATGCAGTTCGATCAGTGTGTCAGGGTGCAGTGAACTGATTGGTATCTCTAACCATACTTTTAAAATATATTAAAAGAACATTTCTCTAATTAAGAGATTACTTTTCCACAACAAATTCATCTATGTATATGACCCTTCTATCTATGCCGACAGATGTTTTTATTTAAGAGATTCTATTATGACTTTTACATAGTAATTAGATTTTTTGGGTAAGTTGCGACTTTACATAGTAATTAGATGATTAAGACACACGTTATCAACAAAATTTATCAGTTGAAGCTTGATAAGATCCAATAGTCATTGCCGCAACGCCAACTTGACCAAGTCAAGTGTTCTTTGAACTAGGGCAAACTATCTAATTTTGTGTACTTTGTCTCGATATTTAAACTTATTCTAGCATGTCCTCCTTCTATTACTTAAAAGTCGACAATTGATGTTCTAGGGTCAACATCGAGCTTCTTCGAGGGAGGCTTCGCTTCCGTTTGGATCCCCGTAAAAATGTCTACCGAAAAAAGTTTTCCCAAAAATTTTATAAAATTGGTGTTTGTTATCCTTGAAAATCAAAATATGTAAAATTAATTATATTAAAAAATATCTGGATTTCGGCATCCGCACAAAAAACACGGATGCCATTTTCCGTTACTTTTGCTGCGCCATTTGACAGTGCCAATTTATATGCACTGTTCATTCAGGTTGACTTTTTTTTTCCACTTATTTAAATAGTCTTTGTCAAATTTAATTATTTTTTATTAATTATTTATTTTTTATTTTTTATTAAAATATATGTAGAATATTATTCATTCAAATTATGTTTTTATTTTATTTCTCCTATTTTAAATTATTTTTTATCAAAGTTACTTATTTTTCATTAGTTATTTATTTATTTTTTTAAAAAATAAAAATAAAAAAAATAAAAATTTTGATGAATAGTGTTAATACACAAGGAGTATATGACTCTTTCTCATTTGAGTAGATCATAAGATCTCATACTCCTCCATACAACTTATATTTCCTAACAACCAAATAGACAATTACGTTTTTATTTTTTTCACGTAAAAGTTTTTCCATGAAAAATATTTCCCTCTAAAACTATTTTACATGCAACCAAATAGACCATTAGTGTCACCCTAGTTTTCTTCCGTCGCCTTGCACGGTATTCGTCCGGGGCCGAGATGCCCCCTCCCCCCTCCGGCGTCTCCTTGGAGACTCCTTTTCCCCATCTTGGGAAGGTTTTGTTCTGAGGACCTCGATCGGTTCCTGGTTGTCTTTCTCCTTCTCTAGGAGATTTTGGTTTCCTTCTAACTTGGAGAAGCCTTTGTCGGTGTCGTCGGCGTCCCTTCCTTCGGCTTGCAGGGATCTCGGCTCTCGGCTCTCGGAGTAAGTACTTTGTTATTTGCCATGGGTATTCTCTTTTTCTTCTCTAGGTCGTCTCCTTAATGAAAGATCGACGTAGAAGTGCTATAGCTGTTGGTGGCGATGTACACCATCGCTATCAACTTTCTCTATGTCTATTCCTTCACTATCTGTTGAGCCCTAAGGGGCCTTGTCGGTGCTCTTGCACTCAAAGTGTAACGGACCGGGGTATTTATGCCCATTAAGGCTCCATATCCAGATCCGCCTCCCGCGAACGGACCGAAGTCTCGCAAGGGATATCTCACACACGTGTCCAGTAAGAGTATAAAAGACAAACACAAGAATATAAGACACAAGAAAGTACATGTGCTCATATCTGTTCACAGATTTGTACAACTGTCCCATTACATTAATACATGTCCAATTAATAAAAAGTACAACTACCTGGGGCATACCCCGAGGGAGCACAAGCTCACACAACACTAACTACACTAACTACTAAACTCTGTCACAATGTCACTGCAAGCCAAACACATGGCAAGCCTGAAAAGAACTGTAGGGGAGTGAACCTCAACAAGTCACTGGCTCAGTAGGGGCTACCCAAAACAACATTGTAACCACAGACACCTCAACCCAATGGGTCTCACTGGCAACACTAATAGCCAAACCATTTCATGCTCACATCATGTCAATAAATAACAATTAACATACTCATGATAATAAACATAAAGTCCACAGAAGAAAAGTAGGACTACAGGACTAACATAATATCATTAGTCAGCCCAACTTCTACAGTGCCTAAACTATAAGCCACACAGGCAGGTCACTGCCTAAGCTGCAAGCTTCACAGGCGAACCTCAATCACGAGGGTATTAGGACAACCAACCAAGTGCTAGTCCATTAAACCCCAAAACCACACTACGTCGAGTGTCACACATAAATGGCACACACTAAAACCATAAACGGAACCATGCCCAAGAAGAGAGTAAAACTCAACAAGTGGAAGGTCTCACACGGCCTCCACGGAGCATAGCTCTACTAATCCACAATATGCCTAGGCCATAAGCCTCATCGGCAAATTACCTACAAAGGTAACATATTAGGCAATTATAAGCTAATCCACAATAAAATATAAACAAAGATCTACTTAAAACGTTAGGATACAACAAGTGGCAGGTCAAACCACAAGACCTCCTCAACACACAAGTACCCGAAAAGGTTGGTACACAATGTACCACCACAAAACTACAAAGTAACCCACGAAGGGAGCAAGTACCTGCTACTCTGAGGTACCACAACACAAACACCCGAACAAAGGGTACAGGAAGGTGGTAAACACCATACTGGACCACAATTATATTGTACCTTTATTTAGGCACAATAATACAGGTAAAACCTCAACCGGCAAATCACATAAACTACAACTCAACCACAATTGTGCCAACACCAGGGCACACCTCGAACTGTTCAAACCTCAACCACGAGTCACAAACTCACGAACCACGACAAATAGTAAAGCACGAGTCGGAAGGAAACGACGCACACACACACGGGAACATACTACTGGCTGATCAGGCCAATATCCAACCCGGACAACACAACACAAGAACAACCTCTCAGCCTCGCAGTCACGGACGAAAGGTCCAACTGCCGCTCCACAAGGAAGAAGTCAAACAACTGTGGAGACCAACCAACACCACTGTGCAGACACACAACTGTAGGCCCATGCCTGGCACCTCTAGAGTCTCTGGCCGGAGCACTCTAAAGTGAAGCACTGGAAACAGGACTAGCTGGGGACCAGTGTCGACTACTGGTGTCCGTACCCCCAACTATGAGCGCGCTACAAGCGACAAAAGAACAAACTGGGAAGTCGCTGCCCCACTGCCGTCTTTCCCTCAGCCGGACGTACAACTCAAACTCAGGAGTAAGGGTGTCCAGGAAGACGACACAGACCTCAACGGTACAACACAAGTACGGGACAAAACCGCGAGCACAACAAACACACGTGCCTGTCTCACAAAAACCTGGGGTACCCGACTAGAGAGGCATTCCGGAATAGGCGCCGGACCACCACACTCGGCTAGCACAAACCACGATACTTACACATATAACCTTTACTTAAAATTCACAATATACAAGTGTTAGGATTAGCTTAACATCGGTCACCGTGTGACCCCAAAGCTAACCAACACATAACTGAACCACAACTTGCCTATCATTGGTCACGAGATGACCTCCGTGGCACACACACCACTTACTACATAAATCAATATAATGTTATTCGAAAGACAACAACGAACCAGGGCTAGGTCGGTATGGACCTTCACTGCCCAAACACCACAAAGTCATGGCTAGGTTCACACAGAAACCTCACTGCCCAGTTACTACGACAAATCATAAGAATTACATTACAACAAAGTGTGTAGTATACACACACTCAAACCACGTAAACAACACGTGTATATTACACCCTGGTTGGTGTACCACACGTCTACCACATAAACCACATAACCAACACATGGACAACACACTCCAAGAGTGCCACGGGTGCCAACGCACCACACATACTACGTAAAGCGATTACGTACATCACACATCATTCACGTAAAACATACCCATTACATGAGCAGTATGCTCCAAGAGCATAACAAGTGCACTGGCTCTCGCCGGTCATCGCCATGCACTCACACAAACACGTAATATTCATAACCAGAAAAGCTACGTAAACCACACTGCATGAGTACATGCACAAGTTGGCGGCAACATCGACTGCCGCTTATAGGAAATAGACGGCAAGCGGTCTAGCCGTTTATATCTCGGCTGATGAGCTTGGCGACAAGCGATCTTGACGCCAGTTCTCCGGCCTTAACCCTGCAGAAACCCTAATCGATCCCACATGCATTCTTGATCCCGAAATCATTAGAAAATAGGAGGAAACAGTTCCTCTAACTCCCATGCATTATAATTAAATTAAAACAGCATGCTTTACTACATAAAATCATCAACCACCCTTATCCCCACACGGTGCAATTTAATCCGAAAATACATTAAAAACACTGATTCAAGTGGATAAGTCGTGTTTTAATGTTTCTAACAAGCTAACAGGGTTCGTCCCCTACCTCAGAACACGCGCAAACCTCCCGCAATCTCCTGGTTCACACCGACCCTCCGCGAGCTCCCACGAGAATTGCACCACGCCACAGCGTTTCCTCGTCCGATTCGACAACGCCACACGCTCCACACGATCCTCCAAGTATCCTTCAGTACCTGTTGGAAGCTCTAGAAACACGGGGACACGAAGCTAGGGCAAGGGGAAGAGGAGGCAGGTGGGAAACCTGCTCTCGGGTGACCCTATAACCTGCAGAATTCTCAGGTTGGCGTCAACCCCTTTGCCGCCAAGGACAACCGCCACCCTAAACGTCCACATCTAATGCCGCCAAGATCATGCAGTCAACGGCAACCTATCTGGACGCCAACAAGTCACGACCACCCCTGGCCGCCAACTCTTACTCAACTGCAGCAGGTCCTATTTCATTTCGGGACCTAACCTGCACCACACCTACACACACCACGCGTCTGCACCACACTGGCTTTACAACAGCCATCACAACCACAACACACACGATCCAAAAAGGATCCGAAAATAAGCGACGTTACATTATTTCACCTAAAAACAAATGTCGTCCTCGACATATAAAACAAATCACAACAATCCGGATTATCACCTAAAAACAAATAAAGCCGAACACAGAACAAGTAGGATACTCTTTCTCTGCTTCATCTTTCAATTCATCTCACAATTACTCTGTTTGTCAATTCCATTGCCTTTCTTTACCTTTCAACCGTAGGCGATTCTTCCTTGCCAATGGTGCTTATCTCCTTGGACTGAACCTGGTTCCACAATTTCTGGGCTGTGTTTGCAACATTTCTTTCGAGATCGCCTTTATCTTTCTCAAATTTCTTACACTGTAATATTCTTTCATGCCACCATTTTCTTTTTCCATTTATCACTGTCTGCTGTTATCTTGCCTCATCTGCATTTATATTCACAACTGACACTTCTTCAAAGAAAACCAATCACCATCTTTGAATTTTCTGCTCTTTCATATTATTCTGCTCATACTGCTTAAAGCCATTTCTGATTAAAAACCATAATATACTCTGTTCCTTTATTCCACTGCGCAAAACTTTACACTTCCTCTTTATCCCAGCAAACCTGAACAATCTATGAATATTAAATCTTCTTTGCTTCCACTTCCGCTGCGCTACTCTGTTCACACTGAACACTTTTACAAAATATTTCACAATTTTGTTTACAGTATTACTTTCAATTACTCTTCTCTTCTGGCTTCAACTGCTACTCAAGCATCCCATTCAATTAATTCTGCTGAAGAAATTACTGTAATTCTGATCTGCCAAACCGCTATTGACATATGTGCTTCATATATTTTTCCTGCTTTACTGACATTCTCTGGCTAATCTCATAATTCTGTTGCATAAACTTTTCAAATACTCTTTAATTAATCTGTTCCTGCTCCTGCATGACCTCTGAATATCTTATAACAATTCCTTTCTGCTCATTAAATCATTTCTTTGCACCAATATGCAAACTCTAACTGACATTGCCTGACTTATCTGACTTTATTAACTGCATCATTTGCTAAATTCTCCATTTCTCTAATCCATATCTTTTCTTTATCTAAACTGCCAATCATCAACTAAATATTCCTCTTGTGCAATTTCCACAAATTCTTATTGCACATAATCCTTCTTTTCTCTCTTTCTTTATTCACTGATCATTTCTATACTTATTTATACAAATCTTCATATCACACTTCCTGCTATTATCATTATTCATAACAACACTTTTCTCAATTTCTGATCTCAGGCATATTAATCTGTCTGCCATAAATTACTGCTCTTTTATGTACTAATACTCTTTTAAAGCTGATCTGCCTTTTTAATCATATCAACTCTTCATAATACTAATCACATTCTCATCCATACTGTTTCTTAATATCATCTGACTCAAATCTCTAATGCTACAATACATTTGCTGAGGTTCTCAACTACAACTTATCACAAAACTGACCTGTTCCTTATCACCTTTTACCATGCACCTGTCTCTGCCAACTTTCTATCTCATTAAAACTTACTTACTGAATCCATATCCAATCTTGCTAATCTCTTCAATTCCTTTAATGCAAATCTTTACAACCAATCTGATCTATCACAGAAATACTCTATGCTAGTTTCTGCTAATCTGCACTTTATTAACATATAACAGTATATCCTTCTCAAGGCATTACTTTACATTTCTCTCTAATCTCTGCAACTAAAACTTTTTAATACTATACTTTAACTGCTTTAACTGTACTAGTGCCAGGATGCTACCACACAACTTATGCCACTATCCACGTTGTGGCAACACCAGCTGCTCACAACTGCAATCTAACAAACAGAAACACACGGTTTACGTGCCAAAAGCTCACGTAAAAACTACTTTATATCACACAAAACCTCAGACTTACTACCAGTGTGGAACATTAATCCATGTATTGGGACATTGTACTTTCAATGTCTTTTCATATTCTAACTGGACATTGCTCTGATACCAACTGTAACGGACCGGGTATTTATGCCATTAAGGCTCCATATCCAGATCCACCTCCCGCGAACGGACCGAAGTCTCGCAATGGATATCTCACACACGTGTCCAGTAAGAGTATAAAAGACAAACCACAAGAATATAAGACACAAGAAAGTACATGTGCTCATATCTGTTCACAGATTTGTACAACTGTCCCATTACATTAATACATGTCCAATTTAATAAAAGTACAACTACCTGGGACATACCCCGAGGGAGCACAAGCTCACACAACACTAACTACTAAACTACTGCTGGTGGTACAAGTCTGTCACAACGCCACTGCAAGCCAAACACACGGCAAGCCCTGAAAAGAACTGTAGGGGAGTGAGCCTCAACAAGTCACTGGCTCAGTAGGGGCTACCCAAAACAACATTGTAACCACAGACACCTCAACCCCAATGGGTCTCACTGGCAACACTAATAGCCAAACCATTTCATACTCACATCATGTCAATAAATAACAATTAAACATACTCATGATAATAAACATAAAGTCCTCAGAAGAAAAGTATGACTACAGGACTAACATAATATCATTAGTCAGCCCAACTTCTACAGTGCCTAAACTATAAGCCACACAGGCAGGTCACTGCCTAAGCTGCAAGCTTCACAGGCGAACCTCAATCACGAGGGTATTAGGACAGCCAACCAAGTTCTAGTCCATTAAACCCCAAAAACCACACTACGTCGAGTGTCACATATAAAGGCACACACTAAAACCATAAACGGAACCATGCCCAAGAAGAGAGTAAAACTCAACAAGTGGAAGGTCTCACACGGCCTCCACAGAGCATAGCTCTACTAATCCACAATATGCCTAGGCCATAAGCCTCATCGGCAAATTACCCACAAAGGTAACATATTAGGCAATTACAAGCTAATCCACAATAAAATATAACAAAGATCTACTTAAAAACAGTTAGGATACAACAAGTGGCAGGTCAAACCACAAGACCTCCTCAACACACAAGTACCCGGAAAGGTTGGTACACAATGTACCACCACAAAAACTACAAAGTAACCCACGAAGGGAATAAGTACTGCTACTCTGAGGTACCACAACACAAACACCCGAACAAAGGGTACAGGAAGGTGGTAAACACCATACTGGACCACAATTATATTGTACCTTTATTTAGGCACAATAATACAGTAAAACCTCAACTGGCAAATCACATAAACTACAACTCAACCACAATTGTGCCAACACCAGGGCACACCTCGAACTGGTCAAACCTCGACCACGAGTCACAAACTCACGAACCACGACAAATAGCAAAGCACGAGTCGGAAGGAAACGACGCCACCACAAGGGAACAGACTACTGGCTGATCAGGCCAATATCCAACCCGGACAACACAACACAAGAACAACCTCTCAGCCTCGCAGTCACGGACGAAAGGTCCAACTGCCGCTCCACAAGGAAGAAGTCAAACAATTGTGGAGACCAACCACACCACACCTACAGACACACACTGCAGGCCCATGCCTGGCACCTAAGAGTCTCTGGCTGGAGCACTCTAAAGTGAAGCACTGGAAAACAGGACTAGCTGGGGACTAGTGTCGACTACTGGTGTCCGTACCCCCAACTACGAGCGCGCTACAAGCGACAAAAGAACAAACTCTGGGAAGTCGCTGCCCCACTGCCGTCTTTCCCTCAGCCGGACGTACAACTCAAACTCAGGAGTAAGGGTGTCCAGGAAGACGACACAGACCTCAACGGTACAACACAAGTACCGGGACAAAACTCCGCACAACAAACACACGTGCCTGGCTCACAAAGAACCTGGGGTACCCGACTAGAGAGGCATTCCGGAATAGGCGCCGGACCACCACACTCGGCTAGCACAAACCACGATACTTACACATATAACCTTTACTTAAATTCACAATATACAAGTGTTAGGATTAGTTAACATCGGTCACTGTGTGGACCAAAGCTACCAACACATAACTGAACCACAAACTTGCCTATTATTGGTCACGAGATGACCTCCGTGGCAACACACCACTTACTACATAAATCAATATAATGTTATTCGAAAGACAACAACGAACCAGGGCTAGGTCGGTATGGACCTTCACTGCCCAAACACCACAAAGTCATGGCTAGGTTCACACAGGAACCTCACTGCCCAGTTACTACGACAAATCATAAGAATTACATTACAACAAAGTGTGTAGTATACACACACTCAAACCACGTAAAAAACACGTGTATATTACACCCTGGTGGTGTACCACACGTCTACCACATAAATCACATATCCAACACATGGACAACACACTCCAAGAGTGCCACGGGTGCCAACGCACCACACATACTACGTAAAGCGATTACGTACATCACACATCATTCACGTAAAACATACCCATTACATGAGCAGATGCTCCAGAGCATAACAAGTGCACTGGCTCTCGCCGGTCATCGCCATGCACCCACACAAACACGTAATATCATAACCAGAAAAGCTACGTAAACCACACTGCATGAGTACATGCACAAGTTGGCGGCCAACATCGACTGCCGCTTATAGGAAATAGACGGCAAGCGGTCTAGTCGTTTATATCGCGGTGATGAGCTTGGCGACAAGCGATCTTGACGCCAAGTTCTCCGGCCTTACACCCTGCAGAAACCTAATCGATCCCACATGCATCCTGATCCCGAAATCATTAAGAAATAGAGGAAACAGTTCCTTTAACTCCCATGCATTATAATTAAACTAAAACAGCATGCTTTACTACATAAAATCATCAAACCACCCATTATCCCCCACGGTGCAATTTAATCCGAAAATACATTAAAAACGCTGATTCAAGTGGATAAGTCGTGTTTTAATGTTTCTAACAAGCTAACAGGGTTCGTCCCCTACCTCAGAACACGCTCAAACCTCCCGCAATCTCCTGGTTCACACCGAACCCTCCGCGAGCTCCCACGAGAATTGCACCACGCCACAGCGTTTCCTCGTCCGATTCGACAACGCCACACGCTCCACGATCCTCCAAGTATCCTTCAGTACCTGTTGGAAGCTCTAGAAACACGGGGACACGAAGCTAGGGCAAGGGGAAGAGAGAGGCAGGTGGGAAACCTGCTCTCGGGTGACCCTATAACCTGCAGAATTCTCAGGTTGGCGTCAACCCCTTTTGCCGCCAAGGACAACCGCCACCCTAAACGTCCACATCTAATGCCGCCAAGATCATGCAGTCAACGGCAACTTATCTGGACGCCAACAAGTCAACGACCACCCCTGGCCGCCAACTCCTACTCAACTGCAGCAGGTCCCATTTCATTTCGGGACCTAACCTGCACCACACTACACACACCACGCGTCTGCACCACACTGGCTTTACAACAGCCATCACAACCACAACACACACGATCCAAAAGGATCCGAAAATAAGCGACGTTACACAAAGTGTATGCCAACTCCATCAGATTTGTCCATGAAGGCCCAAATCATCAAAGGTCGATTGGTTTCACTACGCACTCAAATATTGTATTCGTCAACACCTTGTCCAACCAGCTCTGTCGAGCTCCTCCTCGGCTCTCATGGTGGCAGTGGGCTTGCGTACTCTCGTCGACCCGCCATTGGAGCAGTCCGACGACGACTCTTGGCATCTTCATACAACATCTGGCGGCCATCTTCATTGTTCTGCTTCTTCTGGTTTTTTTTTTCAGTTCGAACCTTTGTTCTTTGGAATGCTATCTTGGGTTGCAAGTGGGTTTTGTTTGGACTTATGATCTCAAGGGAGTTTTTATGACTTTAGTTCACGGGAAGGAAGTGTGTGTCATTCCTTTTACCAATGTTGTGTACTATTTTCTATTTTAATGGCAACATCTTTTCACCTTTCACCTGGTGAAAAATAGTGTCTCTTTCTTGTAACCCATCACATCATGATAACATTGCCTCCTCTCCCATGCATCCTCGGTTGCAATAAGACCCATTCAAACCCCCTTCAAGTGAAAAATGAGAAAATAAAGAGAGTGAGTAATTAAAAACCACATCTTTATTAACGATGTTATAATCTATCTTATCCTTAATTGATAAGTAGAAGAGTACCCTTTTGATTTAATGTGGTGCAGTTATGTCTAGTCACATCCTCATTAACGAAAAATGACAAAAAGATTAGATGGCATTCATTATTTCCTTCCATAATCCCTCTCACTTAGGGTGTCCATGCACTTGTGGGGTTTGGAGATCCTAATCTTAAAAAGAACATTCACTTGTGGTTCATGGTCTCTAAAGCTTGACCAGGTCATGCTGTCCTCGCTCCTTTGTCCACATTCATGTGGGATATCTTTTTCCGAAAAAATTAGTAATCACAACAAACTTATAAATCACTTCAAAAAGATCTTATAAACTATACGTACCTATGTAGACCATTGAAAATCTGAAATGTACTTTTCATTTGATGTGGAACGATTTTTTTTTTACACACGTGTTAATCTAATTTTGTGTGACCACATGTTAACATAGACTCACACCATTCATGCATATTAACATGCATATATCACACATATATAAATAATTTTTTACAACTCATGGATGATTATATTGATTATATGAATTTTACAAGGAAACACGCACGATATGTGCATGATTAATGCCTTCTTTCAATACTCTGATAAATTGTTTCCACCTAATTCCTATAATCCATAGTATGATTCGTCGTGCTAATGAGACGATGAATCCTTGGCACGGTCTGTTAGATCTTATTGTTTATTTATTTTAAAAAAATGTATTGATTGGATTGAAATATTGTATTAGTACGGTACATTTAAATTCCTACCGTACTAAGCAAAATTCGGCATCACCCAATCTCATATAGTACGGTTTATCTAATCCATATATAAGAAAAACATGTCCTTTTCTATATATATATATATATATATATAATATTGCATCAAATTCTTCTATGATTCAGACAAATTTGCCACACAATAGATCCTTGTCATTCCCCATGTGAGCTCCATCAAACTTGTGACCGACACATACGAAGATGCCCTGCCGACCAAGACCACCTCCACTTTCTACATTAAAGCATGTGAATTTCACAAGTCTCCATCAAGAATAAGTGATACTCCTAATGTGGCCCTCCTGGTTCTTGTCATCTCACCTTTTTTTTTTTATCTCTCTTCTTCTTCTTTTATTTGTTTTCTAAAGTTATTGACTCCTTCAAATGGCCTCATTGTGGGGACTCATCCTTAACACAACTACTTATAATTATGTCTTCTAGAATTTAAGGTATTTAGGGTTCACTCCCAATGAACCCCAAAGATTTGAAGGGGGTCCCTGCATGTACACTATTCAAAAACGCAATTGATAAGGTGGTTTATACAATAAATACTAATTACAAAAAGAGAAAATTTCACCGTAGATTTGGTGTGTGGTGAAATCCTAGTACACCCAATGTGAATGTGTCGGGTGGAGGAGGGTGCCTCCTCTCCCTCCCACACTCCAATCGAGGTGTGCATCAAGATGCTCTCGGTGTGTCGGGGTCTCACCGCACACCACCTCCACTTTCTACATTAAAACATGTGAATTTCAGAAGTCTCCATCAAGAACAAGTAATACTCCTATTGTGGCTCTCCGGGTTCTTATCACCTCACCATTTTTAGACCTATCTTCTTCTTCTTTTGTTTGTTTTTTAAGGTTATTGACTCCTTCAAATGGCCTCATCGTGGGGACTCAACAGTCAACACAACTACTTATAATTATGTCTTCTAGAATTTAAGGTATTTAAGGTTCACTCCCAATGAACCCCAAATATTTAAAGGGGGTCCCTGCATATGTACACTATTTAAAAACGCAATTGATTAGGTGGTTTATACCCAAAAAAATACTAATTACAAAAATGTGCCAAGGCAGCCTGGACAGAAATGTTCCAATCAACTGATTACAAGGCAAGTGATGAGAACGCAACAATATGGTGAACAAAAATATCCTGCAATAGTAGTCAACAAAAGTATGAGGCCAGTGGCCCGGTGATCCGTAACCCTTCTTTGCTTTTGACCAAGTTTAATAAAAGAACATAAAGTAGCTTTTTCATGTGTCAATTTTACTATGTTTTGTAATATTTAACACGTACTATTTTAATGTTTTATTCAAATCAAACAACCTCCTATTCATAAGTCTCCTGATGAAATAGGAGAAAAAAATTGGAAGTCGGATAATAAACTTTTCTCAATAAATTTTTTTAGATTATTTCATTTAAAAATAAAAATTAACTATGAGTTTGAATAATATTATTTCTTGTGGGTGTCAAAATAGGATGGTAGAAATGCAGCCAAATTGTTGTATCAGGTCGAACTAGATTTTACCTAGTACGATATAGTATCAAATATATCGCATTATATTAGTTCTATTTGGTAATAATTTAATTTAATAAATTTTAAACTTTTATTATAAAAATTTAAAATATTATTTGTATCGAATGCCAATATTAACAAATACTAAACACAGCACGATACCCACGAATTAGATCGGTTCAGTCGGAGTTGGATACGAGCAAACTATGAATTCTAGAGAGAGAGGAGGGTGAGAAAGGAGGCGATCAGAGCCTTTTAATTTATTTGAATTTGATGTGCGTAGACTAGAAGTTATATCGATGCTTTTCAAGGTGTGGATAGTGTTAAATAAATTTTATTTAATAAAATTTTAGAAGCAGCTGGGCATTGTTTGAAGACGTATTTGGAAAAGTTAAAATTGACAAAAGTCGATTTCACAAAAGACATCGCAACGATGAGTTTTTGGCCTCATCGATCTTTTGTGACGTGGATGACAAGGTTCAAAGCCCCGTGCACATTCATGAAGGCGCATAAAAAATATTTTTATCATCACAATATGTTACCATGCCCGTCGTCGAAAGTCAAAATCGACAAAAATAAAATCTCCACTTATTTTTCGACACGGAGAGAGGAAAAAAAAAAAATTCTTATCTCTCTTCACCCGCAAAATTCACAAACACCGAAACTGGAGCCACCCAAGAACATTTGAAAGCGCCGCTAAGTTTGTCAGATATTTTTAACCCAAACCCACTTTACAACCCGCATCTTTGTAACGGGAAACACCACAACCCCAGAAAAAACACTTTTGCGAATAGGTATTCGTGCCAAGATATATATATATATATTGATACGGTCGTCGTCAGCCGACAAATTGGTCGACGAGATCAAGGATCGGCCATACCGACGATCCGACAATTAAGTTGTCGGAAGTCGTCGGCACAGGTTAGTCCATCACTGCGAAGAACTAAT
This sequence comes from Colocasia esculenta, assembly GCA_014218235.1. NCBI lineage: Eukaryota > Viridiplantae > Streptophyta > Magnoliopsida > Alismatales > Araceae > Colocasia > Colocasia esculenta. Next base: position 113,160,901 of record CM024766.1, on the reverse strand, counting down.
TCAAATAAGCACTAAGTCCGGGTCCCCAGCCGGCGCCAGGTCACGCTTACCCTAGGTACAGACGAGCCCCGTAAATCACGACCCCCAGCTGGCCCATACCCGCTTTAGGCAAGCGGCTGTCAAGGCAGGACTCTCCCTGTCCAGCTGGCGAGGGTTCCCTGATTAGCGCCCCTGCCTCACGGAGGCTCGTCCGCCACCTTCCTTGTCTGTCCAAAGGACCAGGCCCTTATAAAAAGGATAGAGACCCACAAGGAAAAGGTACGCTATTCGTAGCACAAAAACTCTCTCTCTCTCTCTCTCTCTCTCAACTTTCTAACTTGATCGTCGGAGTGTCCGACCACCGAGGAGTCTCGGTGGTTCTTTGCAGGTTGAACTCACTCCTCTGACGACTGCGCGGCGCGACCAATCCCTCGGGGCCCACCCTGCTTGGCTCCGGCCGACGATCCTTGCTGATTTTCTCAACAACATTTGGCGCCGTCTGTGGGAAGCGATACAAAAAGCTGTTCCTCATGGCACCCAAGGGAAAGGTCGCAGTTCGCCCGTCGGAGGAAGAAGTCGCCCTTACTAGCATTGTTGAAGGGGCAGCAGCTGGAGGAGCCTCGGGCGTGGGGGAGCAGGATTCGACGACCTCGTCGCGGCTCGATCGGGTCGAGCAGACACTGATGCACCTTCAGCAGATCCTTGTGAGGATGGAGCAGAATCAACAAGCTCACCCTCCTCGAGGCGAGGGCTCGACTCGCCAAGTAGAACAAACCCAAGGTAATCAGGGTGATACGAAGCTCTCCACCAGCAACAGCAAAGCGCCTCCGGCGGTATCGGCAAGTCACGCCGAAGCGCAACCGACGATAGTTGGGACTCCCGCGCCGGCAATTAACCACGCCGACAACGCTCCTCCCGTGACGCCGGTAGCCGCAGCCGAAATATGGCTAGGGCCGACCTAGCCGACCACTTTACGGCGGAGTCCACCGCTATCACCATCGGCGAGTCCCCGCTCGATCCTCGGTGGAAGAGCGATCTGCGGGAGATGAATCGGAAATAGAAGCCCTACAGCTCGGCACTCGCGCCCCATCCGTGGCGACGCTTCTCTCCTCCTCGCCTTTCACAGAAGAAATCACATCGGCTTCGGTCCCACCGAAGTTCCAGTTGCCAAAGTTCCGACGCTACAACGGAACAACCAACCCAGTCCACCACCTCGATCATTTTCAGGGCCAGGTGGAAATGATGAATGTGACTGACGCTCTGAAATGCAGGGCCTTCATGTCCACTCTTGATGATGCAGCACTACAATGGTTCAAGGCGTTGCCGGCGCGATCGGTCTCCTGCTTCTCGGACCTGGCCCAAGGTTCCTCGACCACTTCTACAACACGGTGCAGCACTCATTGTGCACCGACGACCTGTGGCTGGTATCTCAAAAAGAAAACGAGATGTTTCGAGACTATGCGAAACGCTTTCAGATCGAGGTGATGAAAGTGGTGGACCTAGACTTGAGAACGGCGGTCAACATTCTGACCAGGGTGTGCACGGACGGAGCATTTGTGGCGTCGATCGCCAAGAAACCACCGGTAAGCCTCTCCGACCTCCTCTCTCGGATGCAGAAATACGTCCGCCTGGAATCAACCCTGGGAGCCGCTGGGCGACTGAAGCGGCCGCTGGAGAGGGGAAGCACGAGCTCGGAGGCTAGCGAAAAGAGGCCAAGGAGGGAGGAAGCGCGCGGAGACAGGCGCCGAGACTCAGAGACCGACGAATGCTGACCGACGACCCGACGAGTATCGTCGCGTAAGGGATCTCCCCCGGTTCGGGAGGCCACCTTCAGAAATCCTCCCCGTCATCAAAAAGCTACCAGAGTTCAGGCGACCGAACCCATCACAAGGCCTCCATCGGGACGAGGGGCCGAGCTATACTGTGAGTACCATAAAGGTTTCGGTCACCTAACAGACCAGTGCAGGAGCCTGAAGATGGATATCGGAGATGTTGCGCCGAGGGATAATCGGTAAAGACGTCGTCGACGGCAAACCGAAAGACCGCGATCAAGACGAGGATCGCGAGCGCGAGGGGAAAGGCGCCGTCCTGGTCCTCGCCGGCGGATCTGCGGTGGTGGCGACAGCAGCAGGAAGAGGAAGGCGTACGCTTCAGCCGTCGTCCTCGGGATTCACCAGCCCAATCTGGAGCCGATCACCTTTTCTGCCGACGACGCAATTGGGCTAAACTTTCCTCACGACGACGCGCTAGTCATTCATGCCGACATCGACGGATACACCGTGCATCGCATCCTCATCGACAACGGAGCAGCGCCCGATGTCCTCTTCTACGACTGCTTCCTGAAGATGACGAACCTGAGCACGGAGCTCAAACCGGTCGCCACACCTCTGTTTGGGTTCAGCGGAACTCCAGTCACCGCCGAGGGGTCCATCCGGCTCAAAGTAACACTGGGAGCCAGTCCTCGGCAAGTAACGGTTGAGGTCGACTTCTTGATTGTGAAAGTAAAGTCGGCCTACAACGCGATCTTTGGGCGCGGTCTGCTCGGGAAGCTCGGAGGGGTCCCGTCAACATACCACCAGAAGCTGAAATTTCCAACTCCAAGCGGGGTAGGCGAAGTTGTCGGGAGTCAGGCCGAGGCGCGCCTATGTTATGTTAACTCTATTAAAGCTAAAGAACCAACTATTCCTGAGTACGTACCTGCTGTGAATGACGCCCCAAAACACGAGCCAGTAGAACTAACTAAGCAAATAAAAATCGAAAGCGGACTTCTAATCATCGGGACCGAACTCAAAGAGTTGGAGGCTGACCTCACCACATTCCTCGGTCAGAGTGGCAACGTTTTCGCTTGGTCTGACGACGATCTTCCAGGAATAGACCCGAGCATTATCCAGCACCACTTGAACGTGGACCCCAAGGCCCGACCTATCCGGCAAAAGAAGAGGCCCCTGTCAGCCGAACGACAGGAAGTGGTTGAAAACCAGTTGACAAAATATTTGCATGCAGGAACCGTTAGGAATTCATTCTATCCAACCTGGGTCGCCAACGTCGTCCTAGTACGAAAGGCAAATGGCAAATGGCGAATGTGTGTGGACTTCACCAACCTAAACAAAGCCTGCCCAAAAGACAGCTTCCCCCTGCCGCGGATCGACCAGCTGGTCGACTCAACTGCCGGGCACGAGCTCTTAAGCTTCCTCGACGCATATTCAGGCTATCACCAAATAAGAATGCCCCAGAAGACGAAGAAAAGACATCTTTCACCACGGAGAGAGGTTTGTATTGCTTTACCCGTATGCCGTTCGGATTGAAGAATGCAGGAGCAACATACCAAAGATTGGTCAACAAGATGTTCGAGAAGCAGATTGGCAAGACCATGGAGATATACATCGATGACATGCTGGTAAAAAGCCGACAAGCCGAGGACCACGTCAAAGACCTAGCCGAAGCTTTCGAAGTATTGAAGCTCTACGGGATGAAGCTGAACCCCGAGAAGTGTGTCTTCGGCGTCCGAGCGGGGAAATTCCTAGGGTATCTCGTCTCACAACGAGGCATTGACGTCAACCCCGACAAAGTCCAAGCCATCCTCGACATGACGGCTCCGAGGACAATCAAAGAGGTACAAAGACTTAATGGCAGGATAACTGCTCTTAGTAGGTTCATGTCCAGGTCGGCGGAACGTTGCCGGCCTTTCTTCGAGATACTGCGGAAGGGTCGCTTCGAATGGACCGAGGAATGCCAAGGGGCCTTCGACGAACTGAAGGAACACCTAGCGAACGTCCCACGTTAAGCAAGCCATGCGACAACGAAGAACTGCTGTTGTACCTATCTGCGACTGACTATTCCATCAGCTCGGTGCTCGTCCGAGAAGAAGATCGAGTCCACCTCCCGTGTACTATACGAGTAAGGCGCTACGAGGAGCCGAACAGCGCTACACCAACCTGGAGAAGCTCGGTTACGCTCTCATCATGGCAGCCCGACGACTACGCCCGTACTTTCAAGCACACAAGATCGTTGTCCTAACCGACGCTCCGCTCCGACCAATTTTCGAGCGACCCGAGTCCTCGGGGAGGTTGGCGAAGTGGGCCGTCGAGCTCGGCGAATTCGATATCGAGTTCAGGCCCCGGGTCGCCATCAAAGCCCAGGCCCTCGCGGATTTTATTTCCGAAGGCACCGCCCGGGCAGCGATGGACGAAGAACCCAACGAGAGTTGGAAAATTTTCGTCGACGGTGCCTCAAATTCCAATGGAGGCGGCGCAGGCGTCGTAATGCGCTCTCCCGAGGGCCTCGACTTAAGGTACGCAGTTCGTTTCGGTTTCGAAGCATCTAACAATGTGGCAGAGTATGAAGCGGTGGTGTCGGGGCTGAAAATGGCAAAAACCCTTGGAGCAAAGAGGATACGCATTCACAGCGACTCCCAACTGGTCGTCGGCCAAGTGTCCCACACGTTCGAAGCGAAGGAGGCGAAGCTCGCCTTGTACAAAGCCGAGGTGCTAAGGATGATGGCAGAATTCGACTCAGCGGAGCTCATAAAGATACCGAGGTCCGAGAATGAACAAGCCGACGAGTTATCGAAGATAGCTTCATCGGCACTAGAGGCGCCCCCATCACTGCTGATAGAAGAGCTGACGATTTCAACCATAGCGGCCAAGATATGATGATCGTCGACGTAGGGACGACGTGGATGACCCCATAATTAATTTCCTCAGGGACAACGTGGTGCCAGAGGACAAAGACGAGGTCGAGAAGACAAGAGACGATCGGCCAGGTTCTTCATCCTCGGCAACAATTTATATCGAAAGGGATTTAGCTATCCATACCTCCTGTGTGTAGATCCCACTGAAGCCGAAAAAATCGTCGACGAAATACACGAAGGTACGTGCGGTTCCCATGCAGGCCCCAGATCCTTGGTGAGGAGAATAACACGACAAGGGTATTGGTGGCCGACGATGCTTAAAGACGCCGAAAAGTATGTCAGAAGTTGCCGACAATGCCAACTATTCGGCAGAATCGACCGACGACCCCCGTCAGAGCTCGCCAGCATAAACTCCCCGTGGCCATTCGCGCAATGGGGAATGGACATCCTTGGGCCATTCCCCCCAGCCACTGGCCAAAGAAGGTTCATTATCGTCGGAGTGGACTATTTCACTAAATGGGTCGAAGCCGAGCCCCTGGCCAAAATCACTGACACCAACTCTTGGAGCTTCGTATGGAAGAACATCATCTGCAGGTTCGGCCTACCACGAACGATCATCACCGACAACGGGAACAATTCGACAACATCAAATTCCGTAGGAATTGCGACGCACTCGGGATCGAGCATAGGTTCTCCTCAGTGGCTCACCCCCAATCCAATGGGATGGCCGAGGTCACCAACCGGACGATCTTGGACGGGCTAAGAAGAGAATAACAAGCCACAAGGGAGCTTGGGCCGACCAGCTTCTACACGTGCTTTGGGCATACCGGACGACCCCAAGGGAGGCAACTCGTGAGTCGCCTTTCGCGTTGGCCTTCGGGATGGAGGCCGTATCGCCTGTAGAAATGCTCGTCCCTTCATTGAGAGTTCTCGGATTCGACGAAGAAAGTAACAACCGATCCCTACGCGCCGAGCTCGACCTCATAGACGAGAGGCGGGGGAGCCTCTACGAGGATGGAGGTTTATCAAAGAAGAATCAAGAAAAGCTTCGACCAAAAAGTCAAGCCACGGCGCTTCGGCGTGGGAAGCCTCGTCCTGAGAAAACTCGCCGTCTCCGAACCAAAGTCAGCTGTCGGAAAGTTATCGCCGAATTGGGAAGGACCTTACAAAGTCATCGATGATCTCGGACAAGGTGCGTATCGCCTATCATACCTCGACGGGACGACCTTGCCGAGGACATGGAATGCCGAACATTTACGACAATATTTCCCATAACGAGGTCGCTTCGGCACTAAACGAGCCCTCGGTCCCTTCGGCACCTCTAAACGTAAGCCCGAGGTCCCTTCGGCACACTCTAAACGTAAGCCCGAGGTCCCTTCGGCACACTCTAAACGTAAGCCCGAGGTCCCTTCGGCACTCTCTAACGTAAGCCCGAGGTCCCTTCGGCACACTCTAAACATAAGCCCAGGTCTCTTCGGCACACTCTAAACGTAAGCCCGAGGTCCCTTCGGCACTCTCTAAACGTAAGCCCGAGGTCTCTTCGGCACTCTCTAAACGTAAGCCCGAGGTCCCTTCGGCACTTACAATACGAGGCAATTCCAAACACCACGTTCGCAAAGTTCGTTTCGTACAATCAATCGTGAATTCTCACTAACGAAGATTACATGTACATGAAGAAGGCAACTATCCCTCATTCAAAACGGCCTCGCTGCCTGGTCGAGGGAACGATCAACGGCCAACTCATGGCCTCGTCCACGACAGCGGCGAACTCCTTGCCTCCCCCCTCTGCGACCTGGTTGTCGCCGTCGTCGTCTCCAGCAAGAGCCGCTCCCGACAAATCGAGGTCGGGATACAACCCCTTAACCTTGGCAAGGCAGTCGTCGTATCCACCTTGGAAGAGGTCGGCGATCTCATCCTGAAGCTCGTCGGATTTGCGGTCCCTCAATCGCCTTCTCCCTCTCCTCAGCAACGAGACGTGAAAAGTTGTCTTCGTCTCCTCGTGGGCCGCAATCTCGTCGTATTGCGCCTTCTTCACAGCTTCAAGGGCCGCCTGGAGGGCGCCCTCCCTCTTCTTTGCCTCCTCCTCCAGGCGGAGACTACGGGCCTTCTCGGCGGCCACAAGCTCCTCGGCCTCGGCGATACGTTTGTCGCAGGCCAGCCTCTTCACCTCAGCTCGGTGTGTGAATGCGTCGAAGGCGGCCAGCTGGCTCAACATACCATGATAAAATTCATGCACGAGCCGACGTGCGGGGCGGCCGAGCGTTTCAGCCTTAACCTCGGTGGCAAGGCTTGTCGGCCCCACTCGACGGGTCCAAGGTAAAGCGAGCCTGAGGTGGAACTGAGGCGTCGGGTGCCGTACCCGACGACGCTGGAGCTGGGCGCTTCCTCGGTCTTTCTTCGGTCGACGGGACGGCTCCCGAGCTCTGACCAGGCGTCGGCGCCGTTGGTGGCACGGCCTCGGCATCGCGGTGGTGTTTCTCGGCACGGGAAGCCATCTTCTTCCCCCTTGATTGGGCTCGGCTCTTGGCCTGATCCACGAGCGACGGCCCCTTTCGCGAGGAGGGAGCAGAGCCAACCTTGTCGGCCATAGCTGCAAACAGCGACCGTTAGCTAAGGAAGCCGAGGGATGGAGTAAAAAATACGACGACGAGGCTGGCAACCTTGTGTGCCCTCTTCGATCAGCTGGAATAACTCGTCCGAGATATCGATCAGGTGGGGGGCTCCACCTCCTTCAAACACTTAAGGTCGTATAGCTCGGACGAAGTCAGCCTCGGCGATCCAAAAGCTTTGCTCCGGACGTCAACGGCCGACCACTTGGTTGGGAACGGCCAACCCGAGGAACTATAACAAAAACAAAGTTCCTCTTCCAGCCGTGAAGCGAGGAAGGGAGTCTCCCGAGAATATGCCGACCATTCCTCGCCGCGAAGTAGAACCAGTCTCCGAACGGCTTGATAGAGAACAGGTACAGGAAGGCGCGAGGTCGGAGGGACCCCCGCCGAATAGCACAAGGAGAGAAAGCCGACGATTACTCGCCAGGCGTTCGGAGCCAACTGGGAAGGAGCCACCCCGAGCTCCAAGAGAAGAAAGATGACGAAGGGGTGGAAGGGGAACAGAGGCCAGCCCGGACCGCCTCAGTGTAAACCGAGAACCCCCCGTCCAAACATAGTGAGCCCTAAAATCCCTGTTGGCGCACACAAAGGCGTCGGCAGGGAGAACGAATCTAGGGTGCTTCCGCAGCCACTTGAAGGTCCCAGGGGAGGTCTCACAACGGGCTTCGGCCACGTTGTCGGCTCGACGGCGTGCACCGGAGGTATGGGCCGAGGGTTCCTTGGGAACATAGGTCCCGTGGACTAATTCAAGAACGAAGGAATCGTCCACGGGCCCCCAGATCTGGGTTTCTACGACACCGACCCCTCCCCAAGGCTTTCAGAAACATGGTCGGGAGCGTCGACGGGAACATGGGGGTCCCTAGATTTTGCGGACGACGAGGAGGAGGAAGCCTCAGGAGAGGTGGAGGAAGAGGAAAGGCTCATCGTTTACCTCGAAAGGAAGCAAGCGAAAACCGTCGATCGACTTCGTACGAGGACACGATCGTCGGATCGTCGGCAGACGTCGGGGCGGCAGGGGTCGAAAGGCGCGCGCGCGAGGCAAAGGAACGTCTGTTTCGTATCGAACCTCAGCTATTTATAGCACCGCGATGCCAATGCAATCGGACGGCCCAGAAATCCTGCGCACCCAGGATTCCGCCACGTGTCGGAAGCCCGACGGCCTGGAGACGTTCACCCGGATCCGTGGCGTGCGCCCCGAAACCGGGCGGCGTCATCATGGCGCAGAGCTCAGAGGGGAGTACCTGACAAGCCGTCATCAGAAGTACCGCCATTATGACAAGACCACGACCTTCATCATAACAGTGGCAGAACGCCCCCAAATTCAGCGCGCGAATGCGAGGCGGCGCCAACGCCCGTACGAATTCCTGAGAATAATAAATGGCTTCTCTTCGAGCCGAGGACTCGCCTCGAAAAAACCCGGGGGACTAGTGATACGGTCGTCGTCAGCCGACAAATTGGTCGACGAGATCAAGGATCGGCCATACCGACGATCCGACAATTAAGTTGTCGGAAGTCGTCGGCACAGGTTAGTCCATCACTGCGAAGAACTAATTCAAATAAGCACTAAGTCCGGGCGTCCCCAGCCGGCGCCAGGTCACGCTTACCCTAGGTACAGACGAGCCCCGTAAATCACGACCCCCAGCTGGCCCATACCCGCTTTAGGCAAGCGGCTGTCAAGGCAGGACTCTCCCTGTCCAGCTGGCGAGGGTTCCCTGATTCGCGCCCCTGCCTCACGGAGGCTTGTCCGCCACCTTCCTTGTCTGTCCAAAGGACCAGGCCCTTATAAAAAGGATAGAGACCCACAAGGAAAAGGTACGCTATTCGTAGCACAAAACTCTTCTCTCTCTCTCTCTCCTCTCACAACTTCTAACTTGATCGTCGGAGTGTCCGACCACCGAGGAGTCTCGGTGGTTCTTTGCAGGTTGAACTCACTCCTCTGACGACTGCGCGGCGCGACCAATCCCTCGGGGCCCACCCTGCTTGGCTCCGGCCGACGATCCTTGCTGATTTTCTCAGCAACATATATTATTATTATTTTTTTTTAGTGTAGCCAATAAATCGTATTTGTGAAACTGTGATAGTAACGAATTTTTGAATAATCCGCTTTCATATTTTAAATATGAGGGAGAAAAAAAAAAAAAACCCTCTAATGCTTGAGAAAATCTTTCAGATCAGGTCAATCATTATCCAGTCCGCCCATAACTTCTACAAACCTTAATTAGACTAAATGTCCAATAATATAAGGATTAAAGTTCCTTTAACTTCTACAAACAGCTTTATTAGACTAAATGTCCAATAATACAAGGATTAAACTATCCTTAAATTAACTTCTACAAACAGCTTTATTAGACTAAATGTCCAACAATACAAGGATTAAACTATCCTTATAACTAACCGCACTTAGGATGCACCATAAATTATTGTACAAAACCAAAGAAAAGACTTACCTGGCTCTGAACTTAATAATAATTAACTTCGGTGCATGATATGCAATTTACAAAACCATCTTTTTTATATATATTTATGAAGAAAATATGGTTGGTCGAATTGAAAAATCACACTAAATCACATTTTTTATGATACGATATGATATCAGACGTATTATAATATATTGGTCCAATTCAACTTAAAATTTTTAATTCTCAATGATAACAAATAATGAAAAATAAATGAATAGTATACGTGATGAACTGTGTTAGAGACTATAAATTTTTTGACACAATACAATACAGATATATCGCACCAATATAATACAACATGTCCAACCTTCGAAGAAAGGGTGTCAACTGATCTCAGAGTCTTAACATCATAAGATAATATGATGGGTGTCTTCGAGCAATATATTACTCATGACCAAAATAGTGGTAGATTCGCCTTCGTAGTATGAACTAATTAAGTATTTCTCTATATCTTTTGTTGATTGGCTCCACGGTTTCCTCCGGGGAGAACGCGTCAGCAGGTTCGACCAGGTCACCATACTTGACGGCCTACTTGCCCCCCTTCGGCCGAGTCAACTGCTCGGGCCCATCTGGCCGATTTCGTTCTCTCGCTTCTCGGAAAAAACGTGACGCCGACGCGCACCACCCACTCCCTCTTCCTCTCCTTAACGGCAAATACAGTACGGCCGTTAATGGAGACGTGACATCACGCTCCTCCGGTGACCTTCCACCCACGGCAGCCCCCTCCAATTCCTCGGAAAGGATCGCCTCCGCCGCATTCCTCGGCGAAGCCCCCAAGCCAGAGATACTACCTTCCCGTCGCTGTCCCCCACGAGCAGCCCGCTCCGGCGGAAAAATAATCGCCGAGGATTTGGCGCGCGGCAATAGCTGGCGGACCGCTTCCGTCGCTGCTCCTCGCCGACCACGTACGTAGCCTTGAAGGCATCAAAATGGGGCCCCACTTTTGTCGCTCTCTAGATTTTTTTTCTCTGCTTTCACAAGGTTGACCAGTCAAAGCCAACAAAACTTATGATTACCAATACGAATCACAACGCGAAGACTCCTTCTCTCTTTCTACCTCTTTCACCATCTCTTCCGCCTTTCTTCCTTATAAATTCCTGCGAAAACCAGGTCGCAGGAACCTGGTCTGTTGAATGCCTTTGAAATCTGGGAACCCACAGGGAAGACAGCACGAAAGGTTGAGAAGATGATCGATCTGGTGGAGTTTCTTTGGAACCTAAGCTTCTCCATCGCCTCGTTCCTCGTGCAGTCTCTTCTGGCGCTCAGGAAGGCCATGTCCATGGCGGTGAGCTCCAAGTCCCCGACGCCCGCTTCCCCCCCGCTCCCGTGGAAGAGGTTCTCCGAGTCCCCGCTCCTGGCGTCCAAGAGGTCCAAGGAGTCCCCGGTCGGCCACAGGCCCCGCCATGCAGACGACGGCGCGTTCGTCCCCGAGTTGCACCAGCCATGGAGAAGGGAACTCGTTCTGCCATTCCCGGTCGAGAGGAGACCCCCTCAAGATTTGGCGTCATGTCATGGAGACACCACGCAGAGGCAGAGGTCTCCGGTACGGACGGCGAGAATTGAGCTGCCGGCGGCGAGTGCACGAGATGAAGGAAAGGTGGGTTGCCCCAGGGCGAGGAGGAGGCCGACGAGGATAGTGATACCGGAGACCGACGTGGTTTCTGGATTTGGTGAAGTGGGTAAGGTGGAAACGAATGGGGAGTTCCAGGCCGAGGGGAGTTGCTACTGCGTGGCCGGCAGGAGAGGGAACAGAAGAGTGATGGAAGATGGCTACGGCGTCATCACCAACATCAAAGGAGACCCAAAACAGGTTAGAACATTCGATTCTATATATTTACTACAACATAGTTCTCTCTAGCTAGCTACTCATGATTTTCTTCTGTAGATACATGTGAATCTTTTTGCTAAAATGTGCGTGGCTTGATCTAGCTTTGCAATTGTTTGCAAGTTGTTCTTTTTCCTTTCCCTGTTCTGGGTGCTGGAGCCTCTTCATGCATTGACCATCTGAGGGTCGAAAGTATGGAAGAATAATTTGATCAACTTTGTTTACTAAAGAACGTAGCATTAAACAACGTCCAAAATCTTGTCTCCTTTTCCGTGTCTGGTTTGCTTCACGCGGAGCCAGTCAATCTGTTGGACGGGCGGGGCAGGAAGAATTAGCTTTCTTTGGTCAAAGGTAACCCACCCCCATTAATACCATTTCCTGACTTAGAAGTTAACACGTACGGCAGCGCTGTGGTCTAACTCGATCTATTCGTCAAATTTTACATCGATGGTTTTGTCTACGAAATACCATTTTTGTTCTTCATTAATCAATGCTGTTGAACTTAACTACAGCTTAATTCCTTTCAGGGTTTTAACCCCCTTTGCCGTTGTTAAATGCATGAGAATAAACACAAGCTCTTAATTTGTGGCACCGTCTGTCTGTGTGTAATGCAAACTTCAAGGCTACTCTTCATGACGATCGTTTAATTTCAGACATTAATGCTATGCGTGGTTCTAAAGTTCGAATCCTTGCAGGCCTACTTTGGTGTGTTTGACGGGCACGGAGGCCGTGCAGCAGTGGACTACGTCTCTGAGAAGCTGGGAGAGAACATTATAGCTGCTCTTGGCGAGCTAGACGAGAAGGAAGAAGGAGACCCGGAAATGGCCATCATAGAAGGCTATCTGACCACGGACAGGGAGTTTCTCACTAAGGTACGGCTCCAATATCCCCTTCCGCAGCAATAAAGACCCAACCTAATTAGGCTCTTAAACATTTAAACGCTTATAAACTTGTGGAATCAGATTTGTGAGAACTGAGACGGGTGTTTCTCCATTAATGAACACTTTTGGCGAAACTAGATCTGATAGATATTATCTATACATATATGTTGTCATTAATGATGAAACAATTTGCTTTCAATTCATCGGGCTTCAGTTATCTACCGTTTTGATTAGCTTTAAACACAAGTCGTCCATATACTTGCTTTGGAACTTATGAAAGCGCCAGCGCTATATGAATGTCGAAATCCACACTTATGAACGAAGCATCTTTATTGTTCGTAATCAGTCGAAATTACAGTAAGCAAAAATTAGTGTAAGCTGAGGACCCCGGTTGGGTCAATCGATTAGAATTCTTGCTTAAAAGTAAGAGGTCCCGAATTCGATTTCTGGGGGAGTTTACCTGATTTACATGCAATTCTCGAGGTGTGTAAATTCGGGATTTTTCTGATCAAGTGGGGTAAGAGCAATACGGGTATACGGAAAGTAGGAGCTGCCAATCCTGATCTTAGAGTTCACGAACACCATCTTTGAGTCCACAAAATCATACGGGACGAGATTTCCTCGTTATAAAAAAAACAAAAAAAAACAAAAAAAAAATTAGTGTAAGCTTAGCACAAAGGACGACATTGGCCCACGAAGCCATGTTCTCAGCTCGCCCTCTGTCTTCACCAAGTGATATAATTCTTCCCAAAGTGTCAACTGACGGCGCCGTGGCACCGTTCCTGCAAACAGGGCGTGGGCAGCGGCGCCTGCGCGGCGACTGTGCTGCTGAAGGACGGCGAGCTGCATGCGGCAAACGTAGGCGACTGCAGAGTGGTCATGAGCAGGAAAGGCGTGGCCACAGTACTCACAACGGATCATAGTCCCCAGAGAGAAGACGAACGGGCCCGAATCGAGAACTCGGTGAGTCGTCGGGTGTTCCTTCATGATTCCATCGTTCTCTTCTTTGAGCTTCCCCACGATCTCGCCAAGCTCACGTATAGCATGCTGGGTTCCTTCCATGATCTCATTGCAGTGTGGATATGTCAGCTGCCACAATGGCGTTTGGAGGGTGCAGGGCTCCCTTGCCGTCTCCCGAGCCATCGGCGATCTGCATGTGAAGGATTGGATAATCTCCGAGCCTGAAACAACAAGGCTCAGGCTAACCGAGGACTGCGAGTTTCTGATAATGGCCTCTGATGGTCTGTGGGACAAGGTATAATTCGATTCTTGGGAACCCACGTACATAAGTTTCTTCTACGAGCTGTCGACGGCAATATTAGTGTTGTCTCTAACTTACAGAATTTGGTTCTGATAGGTGTCTAACGAGGAGGCTGTGGATGTCGTTGCAAAGCATAAGAATTTCTCAGAATCCTGCAAGAAGCTTGTCGATCTCTCTTCCAGTAGGGGCAGCAAGGATGATATAACGATCGTGGTTGTAGACCTTCGAAGATTTGTACATGATGCTCAAATAACAACTTAGGCAGAGAAAGGCCTTCATTGCTAGGAAAACATAGAAACTCTTGTACACAGCTCATGGTGAACATCTGCAGAGGCATTCACTACGTAATTACTTGAAACAACTTTGCCCCTCATCAGGGTAGGACACAAGATCTAGACGAGCAATGTTGCAACAACGATGGCAGCTAATGAAACGCATGCCATCTCCATATTGGCGTCGAGTTAGATAGAGAAGTAGGTGATCAGGTGAGAGCTAGCTATATGCCCACCTGACAGATATGCAGACATTCATCCACTACTGTGGAGAGCTAATTAACAACTAGAAAGTAGTAGAAAGGTGAGGCCTGGGGATTGTTCCCGGGTTCAATTTTTGCTTGTAAAGATCGTTTTCTATTTCTTTGTACATAGAAGATTGAACATTTTCCCTTTCTCTCTTGAATTTTAGTGCTTCTATATATATCATTCTTGTGAGAGATTAATCGCCCTGATTTATGCAAACCAGATAGAACGGCGTTCAGATGTTTAAGCTATACTTGTTTAATAACTTTTGAGTGATGCTATGCAAGAAGTGCCAACTTAATTACTGCGCCTTAATCTCTAGCACAAGGTCGACAGATCGTGAATTGGACACAATTGGTTTTTAAATTTCTTATAGTGCTGCCCCAAGCCCAAATTGCAGCTGGCTGGTATTCCTATATATGCCGGAGGACATGTCAATCCCATTGAATTGTTCTATCAATGACATTGCATAAGATATAGCAGACTCGTGCATAATCAAATTCTAGTTAATTCATATCCTATATAGATTAATCTTGGCGATAATAATCCATAAGATTGCATATATAGTAAGGGAGTACATCATATACTGGATCCTTCACAGAGGATGGGATCATTACTCTAGAGTCCCTACACCATGTGGCCAGGATCAAACTACCACTATGTCAAATCTTGAGTTGTGTATAGAGTTTACCGTACTTTTCTTTCGAGAAATGTTATGCTCCCGACTAGTCGGGGTATAACGTGATGTGGAGGGACATGGCTCCCGGTGTATTTAATATACTTTTTATTTTTACCCTCAAACAATATATATAAATACACATTTAGTGCACACAAATAGTAATTTAGCACATAATATAAAAATGCATATAAATATATTTTATTTGTGTGCATTCTTATACTATGTGTATACACTATTGTGCTATTTGTGTGCACTAAATGAGTATTTGTGGGTATTATTTGAGGGTAAAAAAAATACATTAAATATATCGGGGGTTGCGCCCATCCACATGTCTCGCTGTGGAGGGGCATAATCCCTTCACACGAAACTATGCTCCCGCTAGCCGGAAGCATAGCATTTCTCTTCCCTTTCAATTACTTGACTATCAACCACTAGGGGTTGGGTTTGTCAAATTTCACGACTTAATCTTCTAAGTCTCACGCCAAGTAATGTTACTCAGGAAAGATGTTGATTGGACCTTCTAGATCTATCATGTTAATAATCTCCCTCACCCCCCTCCAATGACACTCTTAGATATTGAAGTTATGATATCGTTCTGATATCACTTGTTATCAAAATCATATTATGACTACATCAAAACTCGATTTAATGTGCAGAGATCATTGTTTTTTTTTTACTTGACTATCAACCACTGTGGATTTGATTTGTCAAATCTCTTGACTTGACCCTCCAATCTTCACACCACACAACGTTACTCAAGGAAATAATGACTCAACCCTCCAAGCCTATCTACCACATCAACACCCTTGACTCCCCTGCCAATATGGACCAATTAAAAGGATTACAGGACAAATAAAAAAGGAAAAGGTGCGCACACACACACCCTATGAATTTTGTGTGTTGAGATATATCTTATATATATCAAATGATTTCAAAATAACTCAAATCTTGTCGGTGTAGTCTCTATTCCTTCGAAGGCATGTTTGATATCAAAATAGATTGATGATATCTTCAAATTTTTGAGAATATTTTTAAAATTTTAAGAATATCTTCATTTTATCTCCGATCTATCATAATACTAAACATGTCCTCAATACGTATACTTTGAAAATGACTTGCGTATAGGCCATGCTAGGGCTGTCAAATGGGTCTAAATGGGTCTAATATGATTATGCCCGATTAAGACCCAATAGTGTTAAGTAAGGTATATATCCATACCCTATAACTTCTCACAAGAATATATCCATACCCATGTTTTGATTATTTTTAAAGAATGGGCATGGGTCTCAAACTTAAACCCATAATGATAACTTTTATTTTTTATAGAATTTTTAATCCCAATTGTGCATATAGAATATCAAGATGATATATCTAGATTTTGAAGATTATTTTGGATCCCAACTATCTGGATGATATTTTCAGATTCAATTTTAGATCCAGGTCAGCCTGTTGTATTATAATGTGTTATTTTTCTTAAATATACTAAAAAATTCTAGAAAAATAAAAAATCAACTAGATTATATTAACAACATACAAAATCTGGTTAAACATTATATTTTAAAATTAAAATCTTTAAAATTAAAATACACTCATCAACAACATTTTGAAACCCAGTCTGGATCCACATCCTATCTATAATTTATAAATTACTTCTTTAAATATAATAAAAAAATTGAAAAAAAATTAAAAATCAAATACATAAAACACAACGTTTTGACCGCCTGGGACGCCCTAAGGGGGAGGACGGAGGGGCAGCGCCGTCGTCGTCGGCCCACTTGATCGGCGAGGTGCTCCGGCCCGACCGGGGCTCCGTCGACGAGGCCCTCCGTGGCGCTCGTCCCAGCCGCCTCTCCCGCCTTGTCTCCGACTACTTCGACAGCAGCGAGCGCACCTCCTGCCTCTGCCTCCGCCTTCACCGCTGCGTCGACCGTGCCCGCTCCATCTACTCCCCATGCCCGTCGCCACCGCTGCCACCACCCCCGCCTCCTCACCCTTGTCGTCTTCCTCGATCTCGCAGAACCACCACCATCACCCACAAGCGCTACATTGTCTAGATGGCAAACTCAGATTAATCAAGCTCTGGTGTTCCTGTTGGTAGAACAGACATGGCAGAGTTGAGGGGAGAAGGTGCGTGGATTAGGAACAGAGCAGCACCTATAGCTGCAACGGCAAGAACAGGGGAGCGGTGGATGGCGTCGGGGGCGCGAGCATGTTCCGGATCTTGAAGAAGCTACCCTCTTCCAGCACCATCTGCACGGGCAGGAACCCTAGCCGTTGGCCACCACCATCAACATCTTCCTCGTCTCTGACCGAAACTCCTCCAGGTCCACTGACCCGCTGCCGTCGTGGTCGAACTGGGAGATGAGGGAGCCGTATAGCCGGCAGAGCTCGTCGCGGCTGGGTTTCACCTCGTCAAAACCGAAGTGGGTCTCAAGGACCCTGAGGCTCTGGAACTCCCTGGCCATCTCGGAGTAGGAGAGGAGGCCGTCGCCGTTGGTGTCAAGGCTGGCGAACCGGTCGTCGACGGTGCTGTTGAAGATCTACTCGTCCTCGACGAAGCTGTGGATGGTGGCGTCGTCCAGCAGTTCCACGCTCATCTTGGCGCCGTCCAGCAGCAACATTGCCGGCAATGTGAGGTAAAATTGGAAGAGAAAGGGGCAACGGCGAGCCCTACATGTCCTTGGAATATTTGGGATTGTTTCAAACTAGAGCTGTCAAATGAGACCCATTTACCCAAACCCGAACTGAACCAGAAAATAAAAGTGGGTAAAATGAACAGTGTTTACCCGATATTAAATATATGGATGGGTCTAGATCCATCTTTTTTATTATATTTATTTAATGGGTCTGATACGGTCTCTCTATTGGGTGCGTTAAAGGGTTTGAAATAGGGCTGTCAAATGGGTCTAAATGGGTCTAATATGATTATGCCCGATTAAGACCCAATAGTGTTAAGTAAGGTATATACCCATACCCTATAACTTCTCACAAGAATATATCCATACCCATGTTTTGATTATTTTTAAAGAATGGGCATGGGTCTCAAACTTAAACCCATAATGATAACTTTTATTTTTTATAGAATTTTTAATCGGGCATAATCATATTAGACCCATTTAGACCCATTTGACAGCCCTATTTCAAACCCTTTAACGCACCCAATAGAGAGACCGTATCAGACCCATTAAATAAATATAATAAAAAAGATGGATCTAGACCCATCCATATATTTAATATCAGGTAACACTGTTCATTTTACCCACTTTTATTTTCTGGTTCAGTTTGGTTTGGGTAAATGGGTCTCATTTGACAGCTCTAGTTTGAAACAATCCCAAATATTCCAAGGACATGTAGGGCTCGCCGTTGCCCCTTTCTCTTCCAATTTCACCTCACATCGCCGGCAATGTTGCTGCTGGACGGCGCCAAGATGAGCGTGGAACTGCTGGACGGCGCCACCATCCACAGCTTCGTCGAGGACGAGCAGATCTTCAACAGCACCGTCGACGACCGGTTCGCCAGCCTTGACACCAACGGCGACGGCCTCCTCTCCTACTCCGAGATGGCCAGGGAGCTCCAGAGCCTCAGGGTCCTTGAGACCCACTTCGGTTTTGACGAGGTGAAACCCAGCCGCGACGAGCTCTGCCGGCTATACAACTCCCTCATCTCCCAGTTCGACCACGACGGCAGCGGGTCAGTAGACCTGGAGGAGTTCCGGTCAGAGACGAGGAAGATGTTGATGGTGGTGGCCAACGGGCTAGGGTTCCCGCCCGTGCAGATGGTGCTGGAAGAGGGTAGCTTCCTCAAGATCCGGAACATGCTCGCGCCCCCGGCGCCATCCACCGCTCCCCCGTTCTTGCCGTTGCAGCTACAGGTGTTGCTATGTTCCTAATCCACGCACCTTCTCCCCTCAACTCTGCCATGTCTGTTCTACCAGCAGGAACACCAGAGCTTGATTAATCTGAGTTTGCCATCTAGACAATGTAGCGCTTGTGGGTGATGGTGGTGGTTCTGCGAGATCGAGGAAGACGACAAGGGTGAGGAGGCGGGGGTGGTGGCAGCGGTGGCGACGGGCATGGGGAGTAGATGGAGCGGGCACGGTTGACGCAGCGGTGAAGGCGGAGGCAGAGGCAGGAGGTGCGCTCGCTGCTGTCGAAGTAGTCGGAGACAAGGCGGGAGAGGCGGCTGGGGCGAGCGCCACGGAGGGTGTAACGTTCCGACCGTTCGGATCGTTCTTGTGTGGACGTGGAGGCCAGTGTATGGCCGATGACATGTGTGTAGCAGGTGAATTCCGTGGGTTTTGAAGTTTTGCCCAAAGCGTTGTCTGTTTCTCAGTTGCTAACGCGGTCGTTTGGAGGGTCGTGATGAGATCGCGACAGTGCGGAGTGTCGCGATCTGATCGCGACAGTCAGTAGCGTCGCGTTCTTGAAACCGCCATTTTGAGTAATCGGGTGTCATCAGCGGATTAAGGCGACAGTCTTGAGCGTCGCGATTAGATCGCGGTCGTGTAGAGCGTCGCGTTCTTAACTGCGTTATGTTTTTAAGTAACCCTAGCAGAACAAAGCTGGTGAAAGCTCTGCTCGGCCAGGGGGATTTGCTATGGAGATTTCTTGGCGATTTGACTTGTTAGAGCTTGGTTCGATGAGCTTCCACCGCGAGGACGTCGCTTGGAGTGGAGGGAACCTCGTACGAGCTTCAGTCTTCGCGTTCTTCGCGAAGGTAGGGAGATTTCCTGAGTTTGATTCGTGAGATTCTTGTGTGAAGTGGTTAACGTGTTACCTGCTTTCTAAAACATAGATAGCATGTGTAGGAACACATTAAAACATGAAAACAGACTGTGAATTAAAGATTATATGGTGATTGGGGTGATTGGATTGAAGGGTTCAAGACAGGGATCGCACCAGCTGTCGCGGTCGCTGTGGAGTCGCGACCAGGTCGCGACACCCTGAACTGTCGCGTTCTGAAGGCGGTCTATCGCGCCGCCGCGACAACAGCCGAATGTTGTCTTTCAAGTATAAATGTTGGTGTAGAATTATCTGTTTAGTACAGTTCATGTATATGGTGATGGAAAGAGGTGCATTGGCACTCTCGTCGCTCGAGGAGCGTGTGGTGTGTAGTTTACTTGTTGTTCACACGATTTACGAGAAGGTTTCACGTGGCTTGAGCGTTGCGCACGTGGTTTATGTGTACGTAGTGTGTAGTTTGACGCCTTCCGTGGAAACCTCTTCAGTTGGGAGCCCTAGGTTTTGTGTGAGCCAGGCACGTAAGTGCTCGGGGCTTGTCCCGGTACTAGATACCGACGAGGTCTTGTCGTCTTCTGGACACCCTCACTCTAGTGTTGAGTAGTACGTCCGGCTGAGGGAAAGACGGCAGTGGGACAGCGACTAGAGAGTTAGTTGTGTTGTCGCTTGTAGCGCGCTCGTAGTTGGGGGAGACGGACACCAGTAGACGTACTGGACCCCAGCTAGTCCTGTTTTCCAGTGTCTCACTTTAGGGAGCTCAGGCCAGAGTCCCTAAAGGTGCCAGGCATGGGCCTGCGAGGTGTGTGACTTGCAGGTTGTGGTGGTTTAGTTGGACTCCACAGTTCTTGTACTTGTTTAGTGGAGCGGCAGCTGGACCTTTCGTCCGTGGCTGCGAGACTGAGAGGTGGTCCTGTGTGGTTTGTCCGGGTCAGTTACTGGTGTCGCGAACCAGTTGACGTGGCTCGAGTGTGGCGTTTTCCTACAGTAGCTCGTACACTTGTTTGGTGTTGCCGTTTATTTAGTTATGTTGTTCCTGTTAAGCGGCAAATGGTAAGCTATACTTACAGTTTTACATCCTGCTTAATATTGTTATAAATTGTTAGAGTAGCATTTCTTGCTTTGCTACTTGTGTTGTTTTGCTCGGTTTCTAGGGAGTTTCCCTACTGAGTCAGTGACACGTGAGGCTCACCCCTACCTCCTACCAGGTGAGGGAGATCCGGAGATTTCGCGTCCATCGTCCAGTGGAGGGTCTGCACCACCAGCAGTGTAATACTACTTACCGTTGTACACCTCGGGGTATGCCCCAGGTTCTGTTGTAGTTTGGCTACAGTTGTGCTATGACTATGTACATTCTTGTAAATATTTGTGAGATTGACAGATCTTATGAATGTTTGAGTTGATTCCTTTATATTTCTTTGGACTCGTGGTTCGATATCTCTTGCGAGGCTTCGGCCCGTTCGCGGGAGGCGGACTCGATTCAGGCTTGCTAATGGGTTAGCGGGTCTGAATGGCTTGGTCCGTCACAGTTGGTATCAGAGCAGAAGTCCGTAAGTATATAAAGGAATTGGAAATACATAGTCATGTCTCTACTGTAACTCATTGCTGGTAGTGACCCTGATTTTGTATTGATTTCTTGTGTATTGTGTTGTTGGAATAATATCTGTGTAGGTTTAATAATGGCCGAAAGGAGAGATGTAGGAGGTGATGGAGAAGGATCAGGAGGGGATCCTACCCAGAGGATGATAGAAAGAATTTGGGAAAGTTTAACAGAAATTCGAGTAAGATTGGATCAGCAACCACCGGTGCAACCAGCGGCAGTAGTACCACCATTACCGGAGGAGGCTATACCTGTAGCTCCAGTTCCACCCCCACCCAGAGTAGAGGTACCTCCTGTAGTACCTGTGCAACCGGCAGTTCCAGTAAGATCAGTTAATAGAGAGGGGATTACGGTGCTTGTGGAGCAATTTTTGAGATTGCAACCCCCTACATATTCGGGAGGCCCCAACCCGGATATAGCGGAACACTGGATACATGAGATTGAAAGGGTTTTTACAATAATGAGGTGTCCCCAGGAAGACAGAGTATTACTTGCAGCATACCAGTTACGAGGGTTTGCGCAGGAATGGTGGCGGCTGAAGATGCAGACAGTCTTTACAGGCAGGGAGGAGGATGCTATCCCATGGTCGGAATTCTTGTCAGTTTTTAATGATTCCTTTTTCCCAATGCAAATTCAGCAAATGAAGAGAGAGCAATTCAGGACATTTCAGCAGGGGAACCTTTCGGTGCTTGAATATCAGATGAGGTTTATAGCCTTGAGTAGGTATGCCCCATATGTTGTGACAGATAACACAATGATGGTGGAATACTTTATTCGAGGTCTGAGGCCGGAATTGCAAGATGCAGTAATTCCATTGATGTGTAGAACAGTGGAAGAGGCAGCTCAGCGAGCAGCAGTACTTGAGAGGATGTTCGGGCTAGGCAAGGGCAGTCTCAGGCAGGTGGATTGGGCTCAAGTAGCTTTCGGTATCCGCAACCGTCAGGAGGAAGTAGTAAAGGAAAAGTACCTTCTGAGCTTCTTCATCATCTGGAATAGGAAAATGGGGTAAGCAGATTAAGAAATTCTTCCAGGGAGGCCGAGGTAGAGGCAGGCAGCAGGGTTTTCCGCAGGGAGGTTTTCAACAGGGTCGTGGTTATAGGCCACCTGTTCCGGAAGGATCCCAGCAGAGTTTGGCAGGACAGTCATCGGCACTTCCATCTTTTCGATGTTATAATTGTGGACAGCCAGGACATTTAGCAAGAGATTGTCCATATCCTCGAGAGCAGACTTATGGTAGAGGTATTCAACCGCAGCAGCAGCAGCCTTTCCAGCGGTCAGCAGAGCAGGGTAGAGGTTCACCATATCAAAGAGGAGGACGGGGTCGAGTAATGGCTATTACTAGAGCTCAAGCGGAAGCATCCAATCTTGTTGAAGGTATTCTACCTATTTTTGATTTCACTGCTAAAGTATTAATTGATCCGGGTGCTTCTCATTCATTTATTTCCGAAGATTTTCTGGATAGTTTGGTACATCCTTTAGAAGAGAAATCTTGTGAGTTGGTAGTGGAAATTCCCTCAGGTGGATATTTGTTGACTTCTTGCTTTCTAAAGATGTTCCAATAGTGATTCATGGAAATCAAATGCCTGCAACATTATATGCTTTAACATTGAAAGAATATGATGTGATTTTGGGAATGGATTGGTTAGAGGCCTACGGGGCAATGGTTGATTGTAGAAAGAAGAAAGTCAGATTTAGCAGGCCTGGTGGTGAAGTGTTTGAATTTCAAGGTATGCCTTTTTACACTCCCAAATTCATTATTTCTGCACTTAGAGCTAGAAAGTTAATTAATGCGGGATGTGTAGCGTATCTTGCCTCTGTTAGCCTAGTTGAATCTGACAAGTCTGTAGATTTAGTACCAGTGATTAGAGAATTTGCAGATGTGTTCCCAGATGAGTTGCCAGGTTTAGCTCCGCATAGAGAAGTGGATTTTTCAGTGGAATTGCAACCAGGCAGTTTACCTATTTCTAAGGCACCATATAGAATGGCTCCAGCAGAATTGAAGGAATTGAAGAAGCAATTGCAGGAATTGTTGGAAAAAGGTTTTATCAGGCCTAGTCAATCACCTTGGGGAGCGCCAGTGTTATTTGTTAGAAAGAAATATGGTAGTCTAAGAATGTGTATAGACTACAGGCAGCTGAATAAAGTTACAATTAAGAATAAATATCCACTTCCTAGAATTGATGATTTGTTTGATCAATTGCAATCATCTAAAGTGTTTTCCAAGATAGATTTGAGGTCGGGATACCATCAATTGCGGATCAGAGAAGAGGATATAGAGAAGTCAGCTTTTCGGACCAGGTATGGGCATTATGAGTTTGTTGTGATGCCTTTTGGATTGACAAATGCACCTGCAGCATTTATGAATTTAATGAATAAAATATTTCATCAATATTTGGATCAGTTCATAGTGGTTTTTATTGATGATATATTAGTCTATTCAGCATCAGAAAGAGAGCATGCAGATCATTTGCGAATTACTTTGCAGATATTAAGAGACCATCAGTTATTTGCTAAGTTTAATAAATGTGAATTTTGGTTGAAGGAGATTCAGTTCTTGGGTCATGTGATATCAGGTGAAGGTATTGCAGTGGATCCAGCTAAAGTTGAGGCAGTAATGAAATGGGAAGAGCCGAGGTCAGTGTTTGAGATTAGAAGTTTTCTTGGTTTGGCAAGCTACTACAGAAGATTTATCCAAGACTTTTCTAAGATAGCAGCACCAATGACAAGATTAACAAGGAAAGGTATTCCTTTTGTGTGGTCTTCGGAGTGTAGACGCAGTTTTGCAGAGTTGAAGAAAAGGTTGACATCAGCACCAGTTTTAGAGATTCCATCGGGAAGTGGTGGATTTGTTCTATATACAGATGCATCCAAGAGAGGTTTGGGAGCAGTGTTGATGCAGCATAGCAAGGTAATTGCTTATGCTTCCAGGCAATTGAAAAAGCATGAAGAGAACTACCCAACTCATGATTTAGAGCTGGCGGCGGTTGTCTTTGCATTGAAAATGTGGCGACATTATTTGTATGGTGAAAGATTTGAAATTTTCACTGATCATAAGAGTTTGAAGTATATTTTCTCTCAGAAAGATTTGAATCTAAGGCAGCGCAGATGGATGGAATATCTAAAGGATTATGACTTCAATTTGGCATATCACCCAGGCAGAGCAAATGTGGTAGCAGATGCATTGAGCAGAAAAGTGGTTATGAATCAACTTATGATCAGAGAATGGAAACTTTATGAGAATGTAGCAGAGAATTCTTTGTATGTGCCAAGCAGTCAGCGCAGAGCAATACTAGCAACTAATGCAGTAGAGTCTTCTCTTTACTGGCAGATAGTAGAGGCACAGAGAGCTGATGCTAATTTAGCGGACATTCTTAGAATGGATGAAGTGAATTTGGGGCGTGATAATGTGGCTAGATTGAAAGGAAGATTGTATGTCCCAGAAGATGCAGAAGTTAGACAGAAAGTTTTGGAGGAAGCTCACAGATCAAGGTACACTATCCATCTAGGTAGCACAAAAATGTATCAAGATATGAAAAAGCATTTTTGGTGGCTACATATGAAAAGAGAAATTACAGAATTTATAATCAGATGTGCAGTATGTCAGCAAATAAAAGTGGAGCATCAGAAACCAGGAGGATTGTTGCAACCATTACCCATTCCGCAGTGGAAGTGGGATGATATAGCAATGGATTTCATAGTTGGTTTGCCCAGTTCATCGGGTCATAATGCAATATGGGTTTTTGTGGATAGATTGACCAAGGTTTGCATATTACTACCAGTTAGTATGACTTGGTCAGTTGATAGATTAGCTAAAGTGTATTTGGAAAGGATTGTGCCTTTGCATGGAATACCAGTTACTATAGTTTCAGATCGAGATCATCGATTCACTTCAGGTTTTTGGAGGAGTTTACAAAGAGTTGTTGGCACAGAGTTAAGGTATAGTTCAGCATATCATCCACAAACAGATGGGCAGACGGAAAGAACAATTCAGACTATTGAAGATATGTTGAGAGCTTGCTGTCTTGTATGGGGAGGCATTAATTGGGAGCGTCATTTGGGTCTAGTGGAGTTTGCATATAATAACAGTTACCATTCAAGTATTGAAATGGCACCTTATGAAGCATTGTATGGTAGACCGTGTAGATCACCGTTAAATTGGCATGAAGTAGGTGAAAGGCAAGTTTTGGGCCCAGAATTAGTTCGTCAATGTGCAGAAACAGTGAGATTCATCCAAGAGAAATTGAAAACAGCTCAGAGTCGCCAGAAGAGTTATGCAGATGATAGACGCAGACCGTTGCAATTTGAAGTAGGTGATTATGTATTTTTAAAAGTATCTCCTACTAAAGGTGTACTGAGATTCAGTAAGAAAGGTAAATTGAGTCCAAGATATGTTGGACCGTTTCAAATCAAGGAAAGACTGGGTGAAACAGCCTATAGATTGGACTTGCCAGCAGATTTCACGGATGCGCATGATGTTTTCCATGTCTCAATGTTAAGGAAATATATCAAGGACCCATCCCAAGTTGTCAGCTATCAAAGGGATGATTTGAAGCCGGATATGTCAATGCCTGAATATCCAGTGCAAATTTCAGGCCATAGAACTCAAAAACTCAGAAATAAGGTAATTGAGTTGGTAAAGGTTAGATGGGAGAATAGACAAGGTGGTGAAGATACGTGGGAATTAGCAGAAGAAATGAGAAAGGCGTATCCATATTTGTTTGAGTAAGTTTTGTTCTTTTTAGGTGATAGTATCATGCTAATTAAATTAGAATTGTGATAATTGGCTCTTGATTTTAATTTCGAGGACGAAATTTCTTTTTAGGTGATAGTAATGTAACGTTCCGACCGTTCGGATCGTTCTTGTGTGGACGTGGAGGCCAGTGTATGGCCGATGACATGTGTGTAGCAGGTGAATTCCGTGGGTTTTGAAGTTTTGCCCAAAGCGTTCTCTGTTTCTCGGTTGCTAACGCGGTCGTTTGAGGGTCGCGATGAGATCACGACAGTGCGGAGTGTCGCGATCTGATCGCGACAGTCAGTAGCGTCGCGTTCTTGAAACCGCCATTTTGAGTAATCGGGTGTCGTCAGCGGATTAAGGCGACGGTCTTGAGCATCGCGATTAGATCGCGGTCGTGTAGAGCGTCACGTTCTTAACTGCGTTATGTTTTTAAGTAACCCTAGCAGAACAGAGCTGGTGAAAGCTCTGCTCGGCCAGGGGGATTTGCTGTGGAGATTTCTTGGCGATTTGACTTGTTAGAGCTTGGTTCGACGAGCTTCCACCGCGAGGACGTCGCTTGGAGTGGAGGGAACCTCGTACGAGCTTCAGTCTTCGCGTTCTTCGCGAAGGTAGGGAGATTTCCTGAGTTTGATTCGTGAGATTCTTGTGTGAAGTGGTTAACGTGTTACCTGCTTTCTAAAACATAGATAGCATGTGTAGGAACACATTAAAGCATGAAAACAGACTGTGAATTAAAGATTATATGGTGATTGGGGTGATTGGATTGAAGGGTTCAAGACAGGGATCGCACCAGCTGTCGCGGTCGCTGTGGGAGTCGCGACCAGGTCGCGACACCTGAACTGTCGCGTTCTGAAGGCGGTCTATCGCGCCGCCGCGACAACAGCCGAATGTTGTCTTTCAAGTATAAATGTTGGTGTAGAATTATCTGTTTAGTACAGTTCATGTATATGGTGATGGAAAGAGGTGCATTGGCACTCTCGTCGCTCGAGGAGCGTGTGGTGTGTAGTTTACTTGTTGTTCACGCGATTTACGAGAAGGTTTCACGTGGCTTGAGCGTTGCGCACGTGGTTTATGTGTACGTAGTGTGTAGTTTGACGCCTTCCGTGGAACCTCTTCAGTTGGGAGCCCCAGGTTTTGTGTGAGCCAGGCACGTGAGTGCTCGGGGCTTGTCCCGGTACTAGATACCGACGAGGTCTTGTCGTCTTCCTGGACACCCTCACTCTAGTGTTGAGTAGTACGTCCGGCTGAGGGAAAGACGGCAGTGGGACAGCGACTAGAGAGTTAGTTGTGTTGTCGCTTGTAGCGCGCTCGTAGTTGGGGGAGACGGACACCAGTAGACGTACTGGACCCCAGCTAGTCCTGTTTTTCAGTGTCTCACTTTAGGGAGCTCAGGCCAGAGTCCCTAAAGGTGCCAGGCATGGGCCTGCGAGGTGTGTGACTTGCAGGTTGTGGTGGTTTAGTTGGACTCCACAGTTCTTGTACTTGTTTAGTGGAGCGGCAGCTGGACCTTTCGTCCGTGGCTGCGAGACTGAGAGGTGGTCCTGTGTGGTTTGTCCGGGTCAGTTACTGGTGTCGCGAACCAGTTGACGTGGCTCGAGTGTGGCGTTTTCCTACAGTAGCTCGTACACTTGTTTGGTGTTGCCGTTTATTTAGTTATGTTGTTCCTGTTAAGCGGCAAATGGTAATCCGGAGATTTCGCGTCCATCGTCCAGTGGAGGGTCTGCACCACCAGCAGTGTAATACTACTTACCGTTGTACACCTCGGGGTATGCCCCAGGTTCTGTTGTAGTTTGGCTACAGTTGTGCTATGACTATGTACATTCTTGTAAATATTTGTGAGATTGACAGATCTTATGAATGTTTGAGTTGATTCCTTTATATTTCTTTGGACTCGTGGTTCGATATCCCTTGCGAGGCTTCGGCCCGTTCGCGGGAGGCGGACTCGATTCAGGCTTGCTAATGGGTTAGCGGGTCTGAATGGCTTGGTCCGTCACAGAGGGCCTCGTCGACGGAGCCCCGGTCGGGCCGGAGCACCTCGCCGATCAAGTGGGCCGACGACGACGGCGCTGCCCCTCCGTCCTCCCCCTTAGGGCATCCCAGGCGGTCAAAACGTTGTGTTTTATGTATTTGATTTTTTTTTCAAATTTTTTTATTATATTTAAAGAAGCAATTTATAAATTATAGATAGGATGTGGATCCAGATTGGTTTCAAAATGTTGTTGATGAGTGTATTTTAATTTTAAAATATCATGTTTAACCAGATTTTGTATGTTGTTAATATAATCTAGTTGATTTTTTTATTTTTCTAGAATTTTTTAGTATATTTAAGAAAAATAACACATTATAATGCAACAGGCTGACCTAGATCTAAAATTGAATCTGAAAATATCATCCAGATAGTTGGGATCCGAAATAATCTTCAAAATCTAGATATATCATCTTGATATTCTATATGCACAATTGGGATTAAAAATTCTATAAAAAATAAAAGTTATCATTATGGGTTTAAGTTTGAGACCCATGCCCATTTTTAAAAATAATCAAAACATGGGTATGGATATATTCATGTGAGAAGTTATAAGATATGGGTATATACCTTACTTAACATTATTGGGTCTTAATCGGGCATAATCATATTAGACCCATTTGACAGCCCTATTTCAAACCCTTTAACGCACCCAATAGAGAGACCGTATCAGACCTATTAAATAAATATAATAAAAAAATGGATCTAGACCCATCCATATATTTAATATCGGGTAAACACTGTTCATTTTACCCACTTTTATTTTCTGGTTCAGTTCGGGTTTAGGTAAATGGGTCTCATTTGACAGCTCTAGGCCATGCCACAGGCTACAGATTTATGTTTGCAAGAAGCAGTTTGAGGCATCTGATCAGCTTCTCACATCCATCCTTTGCAGGTCAAACCCTCTAACCTTTCTGACTCTGTCAGTTGGTCAATACCTCACTCTTCGCTCACCGCATTAGACCAAGCCATTGTTCCAATTCAGCCAATTGTATATGTGTGAAATATCATTTAGGTGGATTATGTTGTCAATCGATCGCCATCACAACTCTGCAGTGTTATAAATACATTTTAGAATAATACTTGTACTAAAGTGAAATCAGAAAATAAACTTAATATGAGGACGTATAAATTGTAATGTACAAGGGAGAAAGATAAGAGCATTCCCAAAAGAAATTTCCGACATATATTTTTCCGTCAGAAATTTTGACAGAAATTTCGACAAAACTATTTTTGTCGGAATTCTGTCAATAATAATGTTTTTTTTTTCTTGTGGTGCGTTATTGCCTTGCTTTTCCTTTTCGTACAAGAAAAAAATGTGGTTTTTACTAGGAGGTGATGTTGCAAGTGCAATCGGATCAGCTCAGGTCGAGATGACTGTTGAGGTGATCTTGATCGAAGTATGAATCGAGACGACCAAGTCGAAAAAATCTTTCTAAGATCCATTTAGCCGTCGTGATACGTGTGTTCTGAGCTCCTGACCTGACATGACTTGTAAAGTCGGTCGAGAAACCTCGATGGAGAGACACTCTGATGCTCTAGTCAGTCACTAGTCGAGCAGAACGACATAACTTATGGAGTAGAACAGTATACATACGTCTGTAAAGTGTCTCCCTCTTTTATAGAGTTAGGATACACGTGAAATGGTTGGACGACCGCGAATCTCGCAGGGGATCTCCGTGATTGTCACCAAATCGTGGTCGTAATCGGCATGTCAGATCATCTAGATCGTGGTCTTAATGGTCATAATTATCGGTCGCACGATCCTCGGCCATTGCCTTGTCAGCTACTGCTCCGGCCGTTACGCGAGCCACGCTCCGAGAATCCCGCGAACATGTCGTGCTCCAGGTCGGTTATGTCTGAGCCGAG
This sequence comes from Colocasia esculenta, assembly GCA_014218235.1. Classification (NCBI taxonomy): domain Eukaryota; kingdom Viridiplantae; phylum Streptophyta; class Magnoliopsida; order Alismatales; family Araceae; genus Colocasia; species Colocasia esculenta. Next base: position 113,131,094 of record CM024766.1, on the reverse strand, counting down.
TAATTCTCATCATTGGCCTAACTAAGTCAATCAACCCGAGAGGTGTAAAGAGGTCGGTCTAGTCGTCCTGAGTTGTCGGCCTAGACGACGCCATCGTCCAACCCAAGACACGTAAGGACGTCAGCTCAAGTTCTCTGAGTGATTGACCGAGCCAAAGATTCAGTCGATCGACCTGTAGGGAACTCCCCGTATCAACAAGGTTGTGAAGGTTTTTACAATGTGAAAGAGCATTTCTAAAACTTATATTATTTATTATTATCTCAAGAAAGACATTTCGTTGGCAAACATTTGAAGAAAGACTGTTAATGCCCATAAATTGTATGATATAATACCTAACTTTTTAAGTTGCCATTGGACTTATAATATCATCCACGTACTAGAATAAGCAGTCAGAAGTCACTTGAGAAAATGTATTCCCTGTGGAGGCTCATATGAATCCTCTTTAAACATGGCAGTCAACTTAATGGAGCTCATCTTTACTCTTAATAAATCATATCATAAAGCCACACAACATCTCGTGGATATACTTTTTCTGTCTCTATTCACGGAATTGGGATCATGTAATTACATAACTTTAAGGAATATGCTTCTAAAATCAATTTGAGTTTGAGTATGTTTTGGGTTTTTCAGAGAAACTATTGTTGTATGAAAAATTATAAATATATGATCGTTATTAAAAATACTATCGAATATACCACTCATAGAAAGGAAATGTTATAGATATATATTTTAGTGATCGTGGTATTACCCTCCCTCCATTTAACCATGGATAATCCATAAAAAAAAATCTTGTTTGCCCTTAGGTTAAATAACCTTAACTAAATCTTATTCTCAAAATCTTAAAAAATATAATAAAGATATTTTCGTCAAAAATTATTAAACTAATAGAAGTAACAAAACTTTAAAGAAATATTTGCTTCCTTCAAACGAAAGTTAACAATAGTACAGTATGTTCTATTTATGAGTTTGATATTTGATAATATTTCAGCAAACGATGATATATTTACAAATTTTTATAACAAATATAGTTTCTGTGAGAAAACCCTATATATGTTTTTAGCTTATAAGTTGATATACGAATGCCCAAAACAATGTCTGAAACTTTCGAAGGTGGAAGAACATGGCACTTTGGCAAATCTGAGATGTCTGAAAGTTCTCAGGTTATTCCTCTCCCCTCTTTTATGAGTCGACCTAGGCCCATCTCTTTCTTTCCGTTAGATCTATCTGTGCGTTGCGGTCCTTGTGGAGGCTTAGGGTGTGTTTGATTACACTTAATTGGTGTCTATTGTCTGAAATGTTAAAATTTTAAGATTTTAAACTGTTTGATAAAATGTCTAAAAATATGTCTTAATTAGTCACTTAAATCTGAAATACCACTTAATTTTTAAGCTAAGAACAATCACTTTTTATTTTTCAGATCTTTTTTCCGACGTGGGATTCGGCGGTCCGGCCTCCGGCGATCGCCGGCGGCGGTTTCCGGCGATCACCGCCGCCGGCGGTTTCCGGCGATCGTCGGAATCCGGCCACCCACGGCGGATTCCGGCGATCGCCAGTGGCGGTTTCCGGCGACCACCGGAATCTGCCGGCGGCGGCGGTGGTTTCCGGCGACCACCGGCGGCGGTTTCCGGCGATCGTCGGAATCCGGCGGGCGGCGGCGACGGTTTCCGGCGACTGCCGGCGGCGGTGGTTTCCGGCGATCGCCGGCGGCAGTTCCGACGGCCGGCCGCCAGCGATCTCAATTAAAAAAAAACTTTTTTTCTACCTATTATGGGTTTTGAACCCAAGACCTCTATATAAGAAGTGTAGTATCTTAACCACTACACTACAATTCAGATCTTATCTAAATTAGTTATCAAACACCTCTTATATTATGTCTGATATATATTAAGTTCTTTTTAAATTTCAAATTTAGAGTATAGATGACAAATAAGATTTAAGACTTAAGTATTAAATTTTATCAAACGCCACCTTAGTCCAACTCGTGCAACCCTGTACATTTATGAGCTGCCAAGATGGGCTACTTAGTTCTGAGTCCACTGCTGAAAGCTAGTGAAAGTTCTGTGCCAACGTCGTCCACATTGGTATCGGCAGTGGGCTCATAGCTTAAGTGGACCATAATCTCAATTGAAATAGTAATAATAAACACTTGTTTCATATGTGTTTATTAAGGAGAACATGAACGGAAATGATCACTTTGATATGTGTATGAACATTTACACGGGGTTAGAACATCAAGGAGTGGTCTAGTGATTAGTCTTATGTGTACACTACGAAGAGATCATATATTCAAATCTCATTGGGAGTAGGTTTATGAGAGATTTTGATAATATTGTAATAGAATAGTTTTCCAAGACAAAACGAAAATCTTTCATGGGAGTTTATTGGCGCAGATAAGTCAAACTATTTTGATAATTTAAATTAGAAAAATCCACTGATGAACCCTTCTGATCGAGATAAACAATTGATAAGTCAAACTTAACTCATTGTCTTCATGAGTTAAGTTCTTCCAATTCTAGACTATCATGTCAACAACTATCTTATCTTTATATCGAAGAGAGTCTAAATACTGTTAGTCTAAAATGGCTTGAGACTTTGAAAACATATATGAGATTTGGGACTTTAATTGGGTCGAACTGAGTCAAAATCCGAGCCCAACTTCAACATGATCCACGGGACTTGTTGGTAAGTAGGGCTGTAATCGGGTCGGATTTGCAACCGGAAACATAGATTCTGATTCTAATAAAATCGAAAAAAATATAGGTTCTGATTCCGATTCTGATAATCGAAATATAATCTCAATTTTGATTCTAATAAAATTGAAATAGTTAATTCCAATTCTGTTTCGATTCCGATATTATTACCAAAACCGAAATTTCAATAAGTTAAGATACTTATGATGGTTTTATCTTTTGAGTTTATAGATAATTTATCGAAATAACCGATACAGATTTCGATTTCGATAGTTTATCAGAATATTCAATACTAATTTTGATAAACTATCGATATTATTTTTTAATTTTAAAATTATAAATTTTTATCGAAATCAAATCGAAACATCAAAATATCATATTCCGTTTACATCTCTACTGATAAGACAAAAAGAAGGGGGGTTTAGGTTATTTGGATCCATTTGTTAGAGATCTATCAACCTCTCAACTTGGCTCAATAAAATAAGATAAAAACAAACGTAATCTGATACTTGATTCATTCCTCCTTCCTTGTCTCATTCTTCGCATTCTTTTTTGTTGCTACCATCATTCTTTGGGTCCCCACAGATCACAAAAAGATGACGAAGAACAGTTCTTTTTGCAGTATTTTATCCAAGTATATAAAATAGTAGATTGATCAGACCTAATTTGATCTGCCTTTTGCTTCATTGGGAGGCCGAGGCCAGACGTCCCAAACCCACAAATGGCCCCAGGCTCCACAAGTGGTGTGATAAAAAGTAGTACTGTCATCAGTCGGGTCCAAAATGCTTTTCTTAAATCATAATAGATAAGCATATCCACATGATTCTTGGCCTTATTTAATCATGATTTTTTGTCTGCCTTTTTGTTCGAGTTTATCATCTCATATATAAGAGGGGTAATGTTTAAAGATCGATCGGTTGGGTAAAAAAATTATTTGACAGACCTATGCGGGGAGCCAATTATGGCGAGAGAGAGCCATAATTATTTCTCGAGATGTGGGTCTCATGTATGCCAAATAATTATGGCATACGTAGGACCCGCGCTCGAGTTAATCTCGATCCTGATCGAATAACTTTTTTATTTAAAATTTTTCCCCATATATGAAGTCCCAAGTGAGACCCACTCATCTCCCAAGTATGTAAGTTTTAGTTTGGTAAGTTTTTTTTTCTCCTGGGATGGAGGGCAATAAGATATTTGCACTAGTTCATTGGAAACATTCATCTAATGGATTCCCAAGAAACCCTTACAATAAATGGAATTTCCAGCATTGTGGTTAATCAAAATATTTCAAATTAAGTTCCTGCGTTTACTACATTTTTAGAATTGGACCATATATAATGGGATGTGTCTATAACAACACCATAATATCAGATTAGAGAGTAAGATCAGAATTAGAAATTGATAGAAATTAGATTAGGATGTGGGGCCTGTGCGAGATGTAGGAAACAAATTAAGATATCTTTCTAGCTGACAATTCTAATGATTTGTGCAAAGAAAATGTGAAGCCAAGACAAAGCAGATACGCAAAATCTGCATCTAATTGTGTCTTGTACGTCCTTATCTTGCCGACCTTGGCTCTCATGCACATTTATAAGAACACAAACATGATAAAATGACAAGACTTACAAGGATCGAGATGGGTGCAGGTTTTATACGGCATATATATATAAAGATTTTTTTTAATTCAAATCCCTCGAGTAAGAATCAAAGATTTGGCAAGCCAAGATCCTGTTTTAGTTCAAACACATAGGGGTGTAATATTGCATAGGTGTTTGAGTTGGTCAAACAATCTAATTTAATATAGGTATGGGTTTTTTGCTTTTGTACAGAATTTTCACTCACCCGGAAAGAAATCCAACCGATTCCACTTATGCTCCTACACATGTCTCTCCCTCTTTTTCTCACACCCTCTTTAATAATAAAGGTTGAGGGTTCTTTATTTAAGATTTATTTGTTTCAGCGTAAAATTTTATGGAAGAAATTTTTTTTGAGAAAAATTTCATATAATAACTTATCAGATATTACTGAAAAGTTAATCTATAAAAAAATTATCTAAAATTGTGAATTTTGACATCTTCTAGTAAACTATTTTTCTGAATTTTTCTTTCACATAGAACTTTCACGAGTATGATTGCAATCTCTACTCTGATACTTACAGTCCAATATTTGGAATTCGATGACTCGCGTCGGACATCGATCAGTGACCAACGCCCAACGCCAACGTTCGACATTATGCGGCCGGTGTTCGGCGTTATGCGGTCAGCGTCCGGTCGTCAGCGTCTAACTCTCGACAGTTGGTATCGTTCGGTGCCCGACATCTAACGAATGGCGCTCGACATCCGGCACTCCTACATCTGGCCACTGGTGTTTAATCACCTGCATCCGACGATCAACGTCCGACGTTCAGCCGCCAACGGCTGACGTCTGATGTCTGGCGTCCAGCATCCGACACCTTACGCTCGATAGCCAACGTCATTGCATATATATTTTTCTACGTCACAGTAGAATCTCTCTGTAGACTTAAGTTTGACCGAACTATGTGAAAACTTCTTATCTCTTTGTAATTTATTATATATAAAATTATTGTGAAATATTATCGATTGATCTTTATGGTACGCATATAATTTACCTTGTCGATCCATTCTACTACTAGGAAGATATTTCTCTCTATCAATACACAAGGGGTCCTCAGTCCTCACCCTTGGCATGGCTAGCTTGGACCGGCATCTATACATGTACCTGCCAAGTGTGGGGATGGAGTTGGCATCCAAGAAAACTTGAACCCGCAGCCCGCCACAGCCCCTCATGGATCATGCCACCTGAAAACGACCGTGCCATCTTGCTACCATTCTCCTCCCCTGGCTTCTAGTTTTCCTTCTGGTGGGCGCAGCAGGCGCAGGTGGGAATTTTCCCTTTGGTGGGCGGCAGCGCCGCAGCAGGTGCAGGTGGGAAGGCTGTGAGTGGAAGCTTGAAGAAGATGTGCTGGTGGGACAAACAAACGGATGGTGGTTTGGGAGAGGAGTTTTCTTTTTTCCCCCGATAAATGTTATCCTTTATGTTCACGACAAAGTTTTTGACATATTAGAATAATTAGGTGAAATTTGATGAGTTGTTTTGAGATGCAGCACACAAGTTTTTACAATATATATATATATATATATAATATTTATGACGACCTAATAAAAATATGAGTGAAATAAATAAATAATTAAGTAGAACAAATTTATTTGTTCTACTTATATATTTACTTAGTCTGTTTATATATTTATTTGTTCTAGTTATCTATATATTTGATTCACTGATAATAGAACAAATAGATAGATAAGTGAAGTAAAATTATTTGTTCCACTTACGTACTTATATATTTATTTGTTTTATTTATCTATTTATTTAATCCATTTATAAGTGAAATAAATAGATAAATAAGTAGAATAAATAGTTATGTAAGTGAAACAAAATAAATTTATTCTACTTAACTATCTATTTATTCCACTTATATATTATTTATTTTATTTATATATTTTATTAAATTTTGACATGTATTAAATATTATTTTTTGTGAAGACTTATGTTGCACCCCAAAACACTTAATTAGAAGCCACCTAACTATTCCAACAAGACAAAAACTTCCTTATGAGTGGGAGTGTGTGTTAGGTCAGTTGGCTTACTCTTTGAATTGTACAAGCACGTCTTATGTTTGGAATTTAGGATGTCCGTTTAAATTCTAACTATTTACAATTTTTGAGAAAAATCTCTTTATAAACTTGACAGACATAGATATTAAATTCCTCCTACTTAATGTAGGACGAAGTGCTCAACTAACCAGGCCACTCCTAGTGTACAATTTTTGGGAGAGGAGTTAGCCATCTCTTTTATCAGATATCCCACCTTTGCTTCTCAAGTTTTCCCTGTTTTTCTCTGGGATACTGCACTTGGCCATTCCTCTCCGCAGCACTTTGAGAGGCCAATTGTGAGAAGTTACAAACATGTGGTGTGAGTGATTCAAGAAATTTTTGTGAAAAAAAGTTACATGCTGATTTTTACAATCTTTCTTGATTTTAGTATCAAGTAGGATTCGAAATAGATAGCGTATATATCAGGTTCCAGTTGGCTGATAAAGGTGACATTTAAGTATGCATGGTAACAAGAACAAGAATTAACACAGACGAAGCTTACAACAAGAACATCGAGGAGATGAGATTGGAGTTTCCAAGGACTCGGATTGAGGTCTTGGAAACTCTATCATTTCCAAAATAAGTACGTCACAAAGAAGTCACTGCCAACGAAAGTTCTTGACCTCGATAGTAGAGAAATAAGGAGTCGGCAATACTACAGACTCCTCCAAGTAGTATTTAGAGAGGAAGGAATTCAAGTGCTTATTCTATGATATCTTTGGTCTAACGTATTGATTGGTGTAGAGGTATATTTTAGTCTCATATTAAAAAATAGTGAGAATAAATATATAATTATCAACAAGAATTTCATTTTTTTTAAGAGAGTCATTTTAAAAGATAAAATTTTAAACATGGAGATAATATCTTTTGGAAAGTATATTTAAATCATGTCTCTTTATTAGCGTCATACGAACGAGATGTCATGCGTTCTATCCGAGTATATCATCTTTATGAGATCCACATACCATTATCTTCAATGGAGGATTGTGTAGAGGTATATTTTAATCTCACATTGAAAAATATTTTTAAAAAATAAAACCTCAAATATAAAGATAATACCTTTTGAAATACACATTTAAATCAAGTCTTTTGAGTTGACATACCAATCTAGTGTAGCAAGGTACGCTGTTCATTGGAGTTTTGTGATTCTTTAAAAACTATCCCACTTTTGCTTCAAGAATGTTCAATTATAGAGAGTTGGGATCCTCCCGTGAGAACCTCTGCGATTTTTCTTCTTATATTTTGTGTTACTTTTTCCTGCTTATATTGTAGTTTTGTAATTTTTTTTGTTAATGATCTGCTCAGAGTTTAACTGATCTGTTGCAGATTCTATCCGTTTTTGCTATCTTTGTACTCTGTTTTATCTGTGGTAAATTATAGACGGATCTAGAAAGTTTTTAGTGAGATCACTCTCTTTAAAAAAAATTCTAACCAAAATAATTTAATAAAAAATTTTAAACTCACTAATAAAATTTTAAAATTTCAGTGGGGCCACGTGACCCACTGATCCTATTCTAGATCCGTCTATGTGGTGAATAGAAGTCTAGTAAGTGCCTCACGGCACCTCCTAATTACCAAAAAAAAAAAAAAAAAAAGGTGTTCTTGAGGGTCGTCTCACGCACAGTACATAACTTAGAATTTCGTTCCCCCCCCCCCCCCCCCCCCCGCCCCTTGTTTTTTGAAACGGCACAATAACTTGAGATGGGAGGCAACAACCTTGGAATTGTCAATAACAGTGAGCTCAAAGTCGATGCCTTTTGTTGCTTTTTGGGCTTTATATCCTTGTCATTCGGCAAGTCATCATCTCATCCATTGATTTAAGTAGGGCTCGGACAAACACAGATAAAAAATAAAGAGAACAGCTACATGGCAGCAATGGATATTGGAGTCCACGTCCTGTTGGCCTGTTCAGGGAAATCTATCCCACTTCGCTTGGAATCTGGGGAAAGGTCCCAGCTGCTTAAGGTGCATCTGATTCCACAGTGCTACACAAGCTTACAGAAGGATCCCCGTCCCCATCTGCTCCCGACAAAGCTCACCGAACGAATCCAATGGGCAGCTGCAGTGTTTTTATTCTTCAGATCTTCTTCTCATATAAGAGTTATATTGTCTTATACAATGACAATATAAGAGAAGCGGCAAAACTCTTTTATGGCTTGTCTCAAGATTTTATTTTCCTTGTTTAAACCAATTACATGAAATATGTTTACTAAGTCAGAAGAAATATTAACCTTTAAATAATTTGTGTATATGAAAGAGTAATTGGGTGTGTGGTAGAACAAAAATAGGTTATTAATTTTGAAATTACAGTTTTACAATATATATATATATATATATATATATAATATATATATATCACCAAACAACTTATCATCTTTTAAAACTCGAAGAAGTTAATGTGTGAGGCTCAATGGGAAAAAAGGCACAAATAGGGAGTTAATCTATAAATATAAGCAATTTCAAGGACTCAAAAGTGTTACTATTTTTTTAGTCTTCGTACAATCTTCTCTTAGATAATGAAAAAAGGATACTCAAGTAATTTTGGAGGGCGAATTCAAAGTATGCCAAATCTTTGAGGACATTTCTGTAAAAACATTATTCCTTGCGCACACACTTTGCTCATCTTTTTGTGATCTAGGGTTGAACGGTCCGATTCTGTCTGAGGTAACTCATTTTTAGTTAACTCAAACCAAATTAAATGAGGGTGGCATTTCGGTTCGGTTCAATTTAAATTGATTTTATTTAACTAATATAATTAAATATATTATTATTTATATATTTAAAAACAAAAATAAAATAAAAATTATATTTATATATAGTCATATAATTACTTTTTAATACATATTATTATAATTATTATTATAATTATATTAAAATTAAAAATTATTCAATTTGAATGATTCGATTTGATTTCATAATATGTGAAATCGAACTGAATCAAATTTTGATTCAAATTGAACCGAACCAACTAATTTGGTTTAGTCTGATTCGAGTTCAATTCTTCTGTTTGAATCAAAGTTTGAACAGCTCAAATAATAGTTCACAGCGTCCGATAGATGCTATTAATATGTCAGTTCAAGCTTCAACTTTAGATTTGCGGATGAAGTTTTCGTCATTGTTGATCTTGCTAAAACGGTAAATATCTTCATGTCTGATTTTCGATTTGATCAAGAGATATATGATATGGAATCAGATGAAGAAGTTATGGAGCGTTGTTCTCGACGACCGGACTTACGCCATCGGATTGTTCTTCGGCGAACACATTCATGGGACAGATCATCTATGAAATTTTAGATAGCTTTTATCTTCTTCGTGTTCTGTATTTGGCTTTGCCTCTGACTGTTATTCTAGTTGTTAGAATCTCTGTTTATAATAAAAATGAGGCCTTCTTTGACTTTTGTTTTTTTTTAAGAACAGCTCAAATATATTATTTAACAGTTGATTCGCCATTTCAACGGATGCCCCGTCGCAAATAAAAACAAATGCAGGGTGACATCACAAATTCTCCATTTCTTTTAGGCGCCATGGAAAACGGAGCTGGGAACGAGGATAGCCGTCCAGATTTGCAGAGACGGCGAGATTGTGCTTCCAAATAGATTTGTCGACCCGAGCCGATCTGACCGTTGATAGCTTGGCAAGCGGATCAGACGTAGTGATGATCCCGTGGTGGAATCCTTGATACGGAATCTCCGCCGTTGGTATCGGTGGTTTCCAGTGAGACAACGCACAAGTTGGATTCACGGCGCGAGATATGCGTCATTTTAGCGGCATCTTCTCGATGTAAGATTTCGATGGTAATTTTTTATATGCACCCCATGATCTGTCCTATGTAGTAACCAATCCTTTTAGTAGTACAAGATTTACATGTAACTCTCTACTTATAATTTATTTGATAAACTATATTGTATAGGCTTTCTTCTTTCAGCTCAAAGCCTCAAAGTAATTATTAGCTAAATATTTGGAGAATGTGTGGTTTATAAGGTAAATATCAAAGTTTGACTAGTTATACCTTAATAAATAAATGATGAGAAAATTTTACTACTCATTTTAGATAGGGGTGTAAACGAGCCGAGTAGTATGCTGCTCAAACTCTGTTCGTTAACTTTTAATCGACTTCGAGCCGAGCTCGAGTTATATCGAGTATTGAAAATACATGTTCAAACTCGGCTCGTTTAAATACTCTTGAGCTCGAGCCCTTAATGAGTATCTTAACGAGCTTAATTAAATTTGCGAGTTCGTATATATAAGTCAAATCCAATCTATAAGTAAAAAATTGATCGTTCATAAGACCTTAATTTATCTTATTTAAAGCTCATATCTCAATAGTTTTGATAAGTTACTTAATTTAACTATTTTAATATAATATTTGAAATATATTCATAATTTGTCACAAGTAATATGAGATTAATAGATAGACACCGGAAGGGAGAGGGTTGGTGCGCGATAAGGTAGAGGCGGTGCTACAACTCTCCTTCGCACACCGCCTAGAGCCCCCTTTCTACACCGTCGGTGACAGTACTACAGTCGCCGAGAGCACCGTCTGTCACTAACGGATGGTCCACAGTAGTCGCCGGAGATGTCAGTAGCCGACAACGTGCCCCTCGGCCCCACCGAGGGGCTCACCTATTGCACAAGTCGGTCTTGGGAGGAAGAAGATGCTTGATATGCTGGTGGACCTTACAACACTAAATTTTATGTTCATGCCTCTATTTACATGATTTGTGTATATACCCTCATTTACATAATTGTGTATATACACTGTGGATTAGTCTATGACATTTAAGCACTCATAAATATTTTATATTGTATAATAACTGTATAAAAACAAATAAATATTTTTATATCAATATATACTTATTATATTTAAAGAATTATTTAAACGAAGTGTTAGCGAGTACTTAGACAAGCTCTTAACGAGTATTTAATTGAGCTCTTAACGAGTTCTTAAACGAGCTGTTCACGAGTATAATCGAGCCGAGCTCACATGTGTTCAGACTCGGCTCGTTTATGAATCGAGTTTTTTTTTTGTTCAACCTCGGCTCGTTAATTAAATAAACGAGTCGGATCGAGTTTTTATCGAGTCGAGTTTCGAACTACTCGTCGAACGTATCGACTCGTTTACACCCCTAATTTTAGAGCAGATAATAATTATTTATCTCAAACATATACGAATGAGATCTTACTCATATATTTAAGATGGATAATAATTATTACGAATTTTATTCAAATATGTTTGAAATAAATAATAACTGTCCATCTTAGAATGGATGGCAAATCCTTCTCATATATAACAAGAAGTGATGTATAGCCATAATCTCCTTTTAGAAAGGTCAATATTTATTTATTTATTTATTGACTAACATGTTATGAAGTAAGCTTACTCATCACATCTACAATATAAAAGGAATATTTCGGATGATCGAGTCTTCTAGAACCGTTTGATCTTGTCATCTTATGATTCGTTTTAGAAAATATCTTTACCATATCCGACTTTATCTGGACATTCTTAAGGAAGGTCATCTTTTAATATTCTTATCGTGCTAGTCTTTTACCCAAATTTTGGTGGGTGATTTGTTTCAACCAAGATTAAATGAATTGTATCGGTTGTGAATTAAAGTGTATTGCATCAATAAATTCTGATTCAATTTGATTTACATGTAAATTGAATAATAATTTTTTTTTAAAAAATTATGATATCATACTAATCGTATTTGAAATTGCAAGATCTTAAGTAAATTACGATCTGGACATATAACAAAAGAATGCAAGGGGTGGATAAGTCAAAAGGATAGTTTAAACAGAGAAAAAATTACTGTACTTGAGAATTATATTTCTTATGTAATTAGAAATTGCATTTTCTTATGAATTTTTTATTTTTCATTAGATAGATATAATATATCTCCAGTATATTGGCCAATGAAATAATTAAAATATATGAGAAATGTTTTTTTAATGACCATTTACGTGAAAAATGGCGAAGCCATTCTTTTCGCGCTACGTTCTGTCGACAGCTCAAATTTATCATCTCGCCCCGACCGCTGGAAACTCGCGAATTTGTCGGGCTCGGTTGGACAGCTGTTAACGCTTCCGCCTGCTACTTTCCCCTCTCTCTCTCTCTCTCTCCCCCCCATATCTACACTTCCCAGTCCCTGTGTTCCACCCTCGCGCCATCGCCACCGCCGCCCTCCCTTGCCTACCCCTTCCCTTCTCCGCGCTGAAAAGCCGTGTACTTTCTCTGCTGTAGAGCACGGGCGCCCCCTCTGAACGCGCCTCTACCCTTCTCCTTCCTCGTAGGGAGTTGGGTTCTCCTCCTGCCCATTCTGCAACTGGGTTCCCTGCTCCCCTGTCTGTGTGAGCGTGTGTTTTCTCTGCCATGGAGGAAGCGGCGGGAATCCAGGAGTGGGAGGTCCTCAACAGCGCCGAGCCCGGGTCCGACGCATGTGCTGCCGAGGCGTTCCTGGGGATCGAGGGGGATGCCGAGGGGGCTATCAAGTCAGATTACTTCGCCCTCAGTTCCAAGGATAGGTACGGGCGGCGGGCGCCCTCTGATGGCGATCGCGAGGGTAGCCTTCCCGACTCGGACAATCCCAGCTGGGTCGACCCCGATTCGGATTCCAGGTTCCTGGGCGAGCCGTCGAGGGGAGACCCCGGCGGGTTCTGGACGTCCGACGAGTCGTCGGATGGGCAGCAGACGCCGAAGGCTGGCCACGCAAAGGGGAGCTTCGCCAACAGTGCAAGCTTGCAGCCTGAGGTGGTTCTTGAGGGGATGAATTCGAATGGCGGGGAGGGCCAGGAGGGGATTGGTTCCGGTGGAATTGGGGAAACGGATGTGGTTGAGGGTGGAAGTGAGGAATCTGATGATAGCCAAAGGATCGGATTGCTTCCAGCTTCCCCTGTGGGGAACACTGATCTGGTGAATTTTACTGTAGCCGAAGGGGGGAAAGCAGGGTGGGTGTGGTGGAAGCTGCCCGTGGAGCTTTTGAAGTTTTGCGCTTTCAGGATCAGACCTGTCTGGTCCATCTCGATCGCTGCAGCACTGATTGGGGTTGTGCTGCTGGGGAGGAGGCTGTACAAGAAGAAGCCCAAGATTAAGAGCTCACCGCTGAAAGTTAGTGTCGACGACAAGGTAAGATTCCTTAATTTCATTTGCCAGAATTATTGCCATGTCGGTTTATTGACTTCGTTAAGAGCAAGAACATAGTTCAGCACTGATGCTTCTGCAAATGGCAGCATAAAGGATGATAGCTGAAACTTTTTTATATACAGTGAATTTTCATTTATACATGCATTTGAAATGAAGAATTCTTTATGTCTTGTCTCTTTTCGATGTTATGATCCCATCATACCAGATATTTGTTAGCCACCGTTATTACTTCCAAAGAAGAATACTTTACTTTATTGTCGTATCTAAATCTTTACTCCAGGTGCATGAGTTGAAGTGATTTCATCTTTATTTCTTCACCTGTTACTATTGTAGAATAGTTAATCCCCCTTATAATTTTGGGTCAATTGATCCCTTTATGTTTGGTGCATGGCCACTTATTTATACTTGCGGTGAATAGAATCACTTGGAAAAAATTCATGCTTTAGTGGGCTCAAGAGAAAAAGAATCATGTTTTCCTGCTAGCTGATTAGTGGGTTATTCTAGATATACTTGATCTTAACTTCTTTGACCATTGCCTTGAAATTTGACTATTGAATCAGCCTGGCGTGGTTTTTGATCATGTGCATTCTCCCAGCATAATGATCAATACACAAGTGTAATATGATGTGTTTTGCCTTGTTACATTTGAACAGAGATCTTGTCTGTGCATTGTATCTGATGAATCTTTTATATGAACTTGTATGGAAATCTTCACCAAAGGTGTGCCCGAACTCAGAGGAGTGTAGTTCCTCAATCTTATGGTCAATTGGATAACTATCAGAAAACGGCCATTATGAAATTTTATTACCAATGTCATCTATAAGGACAGTTCGAATCCCAAAACTGCAGTGTTCACAGGGATAGGGTTATAGGCACAGGAACCTCAACCCAGAAATCGATGTGTGATTAAATAACCAAGTTTTAAACCCCCCCCCCTCTGGGCTGTGGAGATTAATTGGGTGGAGGCGGAAAAGAGTGAGGTTAAGTCCAGGCCCATGCTCTGATACCAAGTTGAAATCCTGTAACCGCAGTGTTGAGATTCACAGACAAAGGGTCATATGCACAGGAACCTCAACTCAGAAGCCAATGTGGGACCAAATGCGCAAATTCCAATAAGGACCCTTGCACCCCGGGTTTGAGGTGGTTTAATCTGTTACCATATGTTCTTGGCTTTAGCTGGTGTCTACATGCCAAGTTTTTACCATTTATGATGCATTATTATGTTAAGTAAAAACTCAAGAGTTTAATTCTGAGAACCCTTTGAGTTCTGCAACTCCGACATTTTGGATATAAGGGTTATCATCTTATACAGTCTGACTGGATTTTTCATTTTTGGGCAATTCTTGTTTGAATCATGATGTTGATACTGTATGGATGTCCCAGACAATAGTCTAAAATTTCGTCTCTCCTAAATATTGAAAGAATTACTAGACACTCACAAAACAAATGAAAAAAAAAAACAAAGACTTTCTTTCTTATGTTGATTTCCTCTGCATCATTCACAACCATGGTTTTGCCTTTTGAGTTTATAGATAATTTATCGGAATAACCGATATCGATTCCTATTCTGATTATTTTTCAATTCTAATTCCGATAGTTTATCGAAATATCCGATACCGATTCTGATAAGCTATCAGTATCATTTTTCAATTCCGAAACTGATAATTTTTATCGATTGGAATATCGAAATATCGGATTCCCTTTGTAGTCCTAGTAGTACAGGAGGAATGAGTCTTGGCGTGGCCAAAATATGTCTTATCATACATACCAATTCGTATGTATTTTATGTGAGACCAAATTAAAAAATGTGTGTTATGTTGCGACCATCTGCAAAAAGGACTAATCTGACACCCGGGAGAGAACCATGGCTCTCGGTCTTCTGAGGCAGTGGCGTACGTGCACACACTCTGAGAAGCTGTAGATCATACCACATCTCACTGTCTCCTGCTTTCCTTGCTTTGTTGTCTTAAGCTAAAGCTCAAATGCTGGTTGACATTTGCAGAAGGTGTCTCATTTCATGGTCCGGGCGGCACGCCTCAACGAAGCTTTCTCCGTGGTGAAGCGGGTGCCCATGATCCGGTCTACATTGCCCACTGCAGGGGTGACTCCATGGCCTGTACTGGCCCTGAGATGAGTTGTTCCAATCTCTCTGGGAAAAGGAGAAAAGGGAAGTCTCTACTTGGGAATGCTTGCTCCATAGATTGCTCACTAGAGTTTGTTAAGATCTCGTATGTATATCCCCCGTAGTGTGCATATCTTGTATCTAAGTTGCCACCTAAAAAAACCTTGAATCAAATTATACTTGTCTGTATGTTTCTATAAAGTTATACGTGTTTGTATTGAGATGTTCCTCGATCTCTGTTTCTCTTCTGGGTTTTGTTCTTTGTAAGTTTCTGGGGTTTGGAGGGGCCTTGCTAGATGCTCCTCAGATCCAGCTGAAAACTGGGCGAGACTTGTGAGACCGGATCATCGGACACCAGCCTCAAGCTTGTCGGCCGACCAACCGAAGGCCAGCCAACCTTTGGTTGTCACACCAGTCTTTGAATAAGAGAAAGCGACGTCATCCGAGAACAACGCCCGCCAATTAGCACTTAGAACCAGTCCATGAAATCTGGTCGTGGGTGTTATGTCCAACCTATAGACAGATTTTTTTTTTTGGCAACGAGGAAACCCCGTCCCGTGTGATTTTGTGGGCTCAGAAATTAGTGTTCGTGAACTTCAAAATCAGGACTTGACAGCTCTTATTTTTCGTATATCCGTATTGTCTTTATCTCATTTGATCGGAAAAACTTCAGATCTACACACCTCGATAATTGCATGTAAATCAGGTAAATTTCTTCAGGAATCGAACTCAGGATCTCCTGTTTTTAAGTAAGAGTTTTTACCGATCGACCCAACCGGAGTCCTCTACCTATGGACGAACTTGGATGTGAATAGATAGAAAAACACATCAATTTTTTTTTGCATCTCTCTTAAAATGGATGGCAGCTACACGACACGCTGCCTTGAGCAGCCCCCGTGTGAGATTTGTACTTCTTTTATTTTGATACACAATTTTTATTACAGTGAATGATCAATTTTAATAGAGAAACATTTATTACTCATCTAAATCTTGATAAGATAGATAGAAGATTTGACAATAAACGTGATGAAACTTAGAGTGCTAAACAACATTGGAGGCACTGCTCGCCCAAATATTTCTAGTTTTCTGGCGGTTTAGGGAAATGTTTAATCCTCTCCAATGAAAATAATAAAAGTGATTTGGATCGTCTTTTAAGTGATTTTATTGGTTAAAAAAAGAGAGAGAAAGATTATGCTAGATTTTTAATTAATAAAATTATTTAAAATATAATTTACATCAATTGTATTGTCTTTCTTAGAGGATATTAAACATTTCTCGGAGGTTTATGTTTGAGTCCCATATCAGATCTAACCGGACGCAACCGGACGCCTCCTAACAAGGTTGGAGAATCCGCCATGATATTATTTGTCTGAAAGAAACATTTAAAATTATTAAAGAATATCTGATGTCTATCTTCACATAATAATTAAGTCTATCCCCTTAATGCCGAAGTAGATACTCTACATGCTGAAGGCAAAAATCTATCCCGATAGACAAATAAATTATTATCTTTCTCCGATGTTGTTAAACCATCACATCAACTTGTTCTTACTCTGGGCCGGTGTCACAGTTGTGACATGAACTTGTTCTTACTCATTTACCATTTTCTATGTCAGAAAAATTAATCAAATCGCAGCCACTCCCCGATCAATTCGACATCTCATTGCTCATGGATCTAGGCAGCGTTTGAAAATGCTCATCAAAATTGAAAAATAGATAAAATTTAATTTTCGCCCATAGTCGTGTCATAGACGCAATCTCGCATCATTTCGTAGATGTAGACGATGAGGAGCCGTGCCCCATGAAAGATTAATATGTATATATATAGATATTTTTCTCTCTCTTTTCGCCGTGTCTTGAATCTATAAAAGTGAAAAAAATTGAGTTTTTCGACAGAGCGGAGAGAGAGAGAAAAACTTCTCTCTATCTCTCTCTTGCGTTCATAATTTGTCGCACATATAAGTCAACGGCGCCAAAGAACTTTGGAAACATGATTAATTTTACAATAATTTTTTACAGGCTAAAATCATCTCCAACTTCTGTTTTAAACGCGGGCTATGTAGAGAACTTAGGCCTTTCTCGAAAGCTTCTCGTCTCTCAATATATTTGATTTTAAAATGCTTCTGCATCGTTGATGACCAAAGTGCTTCTTTCTACTACCACAATAAATAATGGTCCAGATTGGAGAAAAAGCTCATTTGATTTGTACAGAAAGTTGAAACAATCGATCTATATATAGAAATATGTTTATATATATATATATATTATGGAACATCAAACCAGATATGGAAAATGAGTAAGGAAAAAAATCCTCCTTTTATTCCCACCGACGCAGACCTCAGGACGACTCCACAGTCCTGAATTTGCCACGTGTCATATGCCACCTCGTGCGCAGCACGTAACGGCTCTTCCGTATCTCTGCGCCACGTAGCAGGCAAATGCTCTGCGCCAGGACCAATGGAGAGGCATACATTATATTATTCATTTTTAAAACTATAATCACAGTAGATAATTAAAAAAAAATCTTTGACCAGTTAAATGTAACCCGACTAGGGACAATAATCTCCATCGTTTTTTCTGAATGACCAGAGAAAGGGTCGATCTTAGGGTTATAAATTTATAACTATGGATGATGTGCATCTTATTGTTAACTTATTAGTGACCAAAATAGAACACATCTTTCTCTTTGTGGGTTTTATGAATGGTCGAGCCCATTAAATTGTGATTTTTTATTAAATAATAACTTTTTTAATATTGCTAAGGAAATTCTCAGTATAATTTTCGACAGAGCTATTGAAATGGCATTGATGATGACACCCATTTACATGTTTCTAAAGATAAAAAAAAATTATATATAAAAATAATTGTATTGATGCATAGTATGATTGTTGGCCACATCTTCCACCAGAGATATTAGAGATATTTAGGTGCTTGTATAGAATATGGAATTTTAATTTCCATATATGTAATTTTGAGCGATGATTACTATTCATGGCACAGGAGATTCTCAAGTCAAGAGAGACATCAGGGGTGGAAGCCCGCAACTTTAAAAGTGCGGATCCCACTCTCTCTCATAAAATACTCGGCCACTCCCGTGCGGCCTAGTAATTATAATTTTCTATTTTATTTTCTAGGTTGAGACATCTTACTTATTTGACTTTGATTGCTCGACTTTGTATATATAATAAAAAAGTCTGGTTATAAAATGCTAGAAATGTGATTTGATCGGTCTTCTTGGACTTCATTGGAAGATTTTCTGACGTGATCTCAAATAACATCAACAATATTACAAAACATCCTTGCTAAAAATATATATATATATAACAGGTCAAAGCTGCATAAGTTTTTTCCTATCTTATTTTGATTTATGAGGACTTGTTTATCTCTCTCTCTCTCTCTCTCTCTCTCCAAATTTTGCAAAATAAAAAATAAAAAGCAAGAAAGAGCGAGCATTTGAAGAGAGAAGAAGATTTTATTGGAAAATATTTTTTAGTTTTTTGTTTTAGAGGAAAAAAATTATATATCATGAACTTTTTAATAACATCAAAATTAGAGATTTATGGGATAACAATGATCCACAAATGGGATGTCTTGTTGTGCTTTTCCTTATGACAAAATATATTTAAAATGTTGTAAAAATTTAAATATTTATAAATTACTTTTAATTTTTATAAATAAAATTAATTTTATCGCGTGTCATTTATTTTTTATAGATGACAAGAGAATTATATATATGACCTCTTAACATAGCTCTGACGCCATTTTCGTACGTGGCAGTTTCTGGTTTGATTGGCGCAGAGAGCGTCCTGTACGCGCGGGTTCACAGAACCCTCAACTCCGTTTTCTCTCTCTCCGCCTCCGCCTCCGCCTCCCGGCAGCAGCAGCAGCGAGGACACCCCGGAGAAACCCCAGAGCATCCGGTTTCGCCTTCTCCCCAGGAGCTCAGGTGCCGCCGGTGCGTGGCGACCCCACAGGACTCCGCGAGCATCTTGCTGCGGCATTTCTATTTCTCAGCTTCAGTCTGCCCAAAAAGTTCTCGTCTTTAGGCAGTCCGTGTCACCGGGTGTCGAGATTTCTACACTGATCAGCGAAGTGTTGGGGGTAGTCGGGTTTTTGGGAGGTGGGCATTGGGAAAAAGGTGTGGATAGTGTAGAAATTCGAGTGCTTTCATCGGGGATCATCGAGATGAACGATAAGCGGCCGAAGGAGGAGATTGCGGAGGATTACTGCTTCGTCTGCAAAGATGGAGGCAAGCTTCTCATATGCGAGCATGGGTGAGTGCCGACCCGTTCGCTGTTGTCATGATTCACGACTTGGTTCATCTTTCGTTTTGCTTCTGCGTTCTCGCTTTGTACGTTCGTTGTTTTGCTGTTCGTCTCCGGTGGAGTCTTCCTCCATGTTTCATTATCTCGTCTGCAAGCTTGTTGTAGACCACCTCCGTCCTGTTTTGATAATTTTACGGATTTCGGTGAATCATTGAACCTGAAGATTGATTACGAGGAGATTGTATTTCGCATATTGACGTCTGAATAGTAGGTTCCAGATTGTGGAGAAATTCTGTATTCAGTTGTTTCATCTTACGGGTGAGTTGAGTGATATTTCTGGTCTAGGCTCTCTTTCGTCCTCTTTCAATCCTACCAACCTGCAAAGCGTTTATCGTGTAGCTATGGAAGGATGAAACCAAGATATCGAAGAAAATGCTGTCACTATGTACAGAAAGAGAAATCAAGCTGGTTGAACTAGTTGAGTAGACTATTCTACCCTTTCCATTGATACACATAAGACTTGTCTATATGGACCTTTCTATTTTGGCCGGCACTATCAAAGAGGAGGGAGGCATATTTATCATAGCTACAGTGATAAAATTTGAAGAAATATGTAAACAATAACTGTATGGATGAATATTTGGTCATGAGGATTTGTGGCTAATGATTCATGATCTTGGTCATTCAGTGGATGAGAGAGACAATTTTGGAATGGTCTTTTGTGCTACCGCACTCCGCATAATTTGGGAGATATGATGAAATGATAGATACTACCAGCTATGTTGTGGATCGAATGTTGAGGAGGATCCAAATGATGGATTTTAGGTCTCTTTTCTAGATTCTGACAAGACCAATATATGATTTGTGATAATTATCTGTGCTAAGATGCACAAAAAATGCATTTAATCCTTGACCTATTATCTGAGTTGCATCTTGCCACTTTATTATATTCAAGTGTCATATTCAGAGTTTATCCTAGAGAAGTCATGCCATTTCTCACTATTCCACTGGGTTGCAGCATCAGATTGGGACCCACGTTCAATTGGGTCTCAATCTGATTTATATAAGGATTGAAACCAGCTTGCAGTTGTCCGTGCATTTGCTCATTTCAGATTACTTGTTTTTTTCCCTTGTTTTTTATTGTTGCATTAAACAAGGCAATGGATCACCCCACCCAAAATAGATCGTCGTCATTTAATTTCCCTTTTAACTTCAGCTGATCTAGATCGATGTCAGCTGATTTCTGAACCATGTGTATATAAATTGCCTCATCATGGGTTGCATTAAAGTCCATTTACTGGGTATTCTAGGTATTTTGGCATTTATGGAGGGTGTGTTGTGGGTATTTTTAGATTTTGTGGAAATACAAGGTTACTTGGATATTTTAGAGCCTATTCGGGTTATCAAGACCATCAAAAGCATTTGATATTTTATGAAAGATTATAGGGTATTTTGAGCATTCTAGGGCACGGTAAAAAAACTGAGGCACTTCAGACATTTCTCTTTTTTTTTTAGGTTGTGCATTTTGATGTTTTATGGAAGGTTTACAGTGAAGGCTGCCTCTGGACATCCAGAAAGTGAATCAATGTGGTATTGTGTTGTGGTTAGTCAATTTTTTTACTGTTAACCATAGGGACACAAACAAATGTGCAAGGTGGTGTTCTTCTGATTTAGACGAAAAATCAATTATGGAGAAGTGCCACATTTAGACATTTATTGTTGCGCCTGAGGATCATTATTCATTAGTAAGCATTCAAAGACTGGCTCTTTGTACAGGTAGAAAAAATCTCACATGTTGGGAAAGGCCACCTAGAAATATCAGTTGGTGGGCTGGGGGCTTCAGGTAAATATTCAAAGGCAAGAGACTTGTGGACTTGGAGGCTCATGTGGGGGTGAGATTGGCCATGTCAATAGTTGGGCATCATTAAACACACGACATCAATGAGATTAGCCACATCAGAAGTCCCTTTTTGTTACATTTTTAATGTATTTTTACTTTTATTTATGTCCTAGTTTAACATTTATACTCTACAAAGTACCTGTTAATTTTTACGTTTTTTGCATACAAACCATTCTTAGAAGAAAAATGTCAAATGTGTCATCTTTATTAAAATATTGTCAAAAATGCTATTCGTAAATGTGAAATGTTGCAGACCTAGAAATATCAGTTGGTGGGCTGGGGGCTTCAGGTAAATATTCCAAGGCAAGAGACTTTTGGACTTGGAGGTTCACGTGGGAGTGAGATTAACGCATGACATCAATGAGATTAGCCACATCAGAAGTCCCTTTTCGTTACATTATTTATGTATTTTTACTTTTATTTATGTCCTAGTTTAACGTCTATACTCTACAAGTGCCTGCTAATTTTTGGGTTTTTTGCATACAGACCATTCTTAGAAGAAAATTGTCAAATGTGTCATCTTTATTAAAATATTGTCAAAAATGCTATTCGTAAATGTGAAATGTTGCGGATATGCCATCACATCCATGGAAAGAAAATATTCCTCTAAAATTCCCTCATTCCTATTAGTTTAGTAATTTCTGACAGAAATACCCTTATTGTCACAAGTGCTTAACTCAAGGATAAATTGGTCATTTCCCTGTCATGAGATGTTAACCAAAGGGAAAATATGGTATTTCCTCTTATGGATTAATCTAACTCATGGTTAAATGGATGGGGAGTAACTCCACATTACAGTGATGCCATATACGCAACATTTCACATTTACGAATGGCATTTTTTATAATATTTTAGTAAAGATGGCATATTTGACAATTTTCTCCTAAGAATGGTTTATATGCAAAAACCCCTTATTTTTATTTTTATTTTTTTCATTAGTTAATTTACTTTTTGTTTTTAAAACTTTTTTCTCCCTATAAAAGGGGTCCTTGCACTCCTCTGGAATGCCAATGAATCAATAATAAAAAAGAAGTGTCTCCTTGTTTCCTTTGTGAGAGAGAGAAACCCTAGCCGCCCTGTGAGAAGGAACCCAAGAAGGGAGAAGTTAACGACAGCCGCCATCACTACACCTAGGTATTCACCCAGCCAGTCCATCCCCCACCTTCGTCCTTGGAAACTGCATCCATTCTATGTCTGCTGAGCCTTTTGTTTTTCCACCTTATTTACTTCTTCAAATCTTTCGTCTTCTTACACAGCTGCAGCACCATTTGCGAGTTTTTAGTGGCACTGCATGTTTATTGTTGCCCACCAACTGTTGGATGATTGGCCTCTCACGCTTGCACACCTATGTTGCAGTGTGTTCAGTTGAGAGTTGTGCCCTATGGTGCACAGTGCATCCTGTGCCCCCTGCATCTTAGATGTTGGTTGATTTCCTTCTCACACTGTCGTTTCACATCAGAGGGATTCATGTTATTGTTTTGCTTTCTGAATGAACAAAGCAAATTTGTTCAAATAAAATTTAATATATTATGAAAGATATTAATTGCAGGAGTTGTTGCAATCCGCCTTCATGCTTTGTAGTTTCTTTGTCTGAAAGCGCCCGAGGATTTCTTCTGACAATTATGTACTGTAGCATCTTCAGTATTTTTCATTTGCCATTTTTGTATGTCTGGAACTATAAATTTTCTTAGTTGCCTCTTTCTTACTTTTTAGTTCTAACTATCACACTTTAATCAGGGATTGCCTTAAAGCCTGCCATCCTCAATGTGTGGGCAAGGACGAGTCATTTTTTGAGACGGGACATCGCTGGACCTGCGGTGGGACACCTGACGTTCATTTTGCATTTGCTTGTTTGGTGGATGTGGTTTCTGACAAGATTATTTTTTTCTTATATAGCTATGATGATATCCAAATAACTGGAATATTCCATTATTATTTAGCTTTATGACATCTTCTGGAAAACTAGACTCCATGTTCATGTTGTTGATGATTATCGAGTTCTACAGTTCACGGAAAATGACACTTCTTTTTGAATCTCTAGAATCTTGAATATAGCTGTCTGCCTATGAATTTTGTGAGGCTCTTCAGTTTTTCTGTTACCTTATCATTATGTATTCATACTTTGAAGTCTGACGGGCTATACACGCTTTAGTCTGCAACTTTTCCCTTTTTGCTAGAGTATCTTCCTTCATCTTATCTTTTTGGTCTCTTATTGCTTGCAGTTGCTGATGGCATGATATATTATAAGCTGATCTCTGACATACAAAGTGCTGATGTTTTCTGTGGGTGATAGGTTGGCATACATGCTTCATCTGCCACAAAAGTTCAGAATATCAATGCTTTTGTTGCCCAACTTCTGTTTGTGGAGCATGTATCATAGCAACTGATTTTGTGCAGTTGAGAAAGACAAAGGGTTTCTGCAGTAACTGCTTGAAACTATTGATATTGGCAGAAGAAAATGCAGAAGTTGACTCAGATGGGGTAATAACCTTGGAAAATCGACATAAAGAGATATATGCAATTCATTGCTTGCATTAATAGAATATTATACCAATATGAATGATCTTGTATTTTATATTTTTATTTTCCATCTTTTATTTGCTAATGAAGTTTTTTTGGCAGTGTAAACTAGACTTTGGAAATACTGAAACTAGTGAGTTCTTGTTCAAGGACTACTGGCATATCATAAAAGAGCAAGAAAAGTTAAACATTGAAGATCTTCGTGAAGCAGAAAGTCTGTTGAAGAAAGGTGAAAATTATAAAGATATCTATATCTCTGGTCAAATTTTGGAAGATGAAGGGGAATTGACATCTGATACTGAGTACGTGAACAAAAGTTATAACAATGAGATGACATTCCCTGGTGACAAAGTGTTGAGAAAGAGAAGGAAGCGCAGTGTAAAAAGATTCAGATTCACAAAAGGAAACTGCACTAGTTGGGGATCTGTGGAACTCATTGAGTTTCTTACTTCTCTTGGAAAAGATATTGCAGAGCCTTTAAAGCAGTGGGATGTTGCTCATATCATAGAGAACTACGTTAATGAGAAGAATCTTCTGCATCCCAATAGGAAGAAAAAGACAGTTCTGTGTGATGATAAGTTGCGTTCTTTGTTCAGGAAGAAGACAGTGAGGCTAGTTAAAATATATAAACTTTTAGAAGGCCATTTTGCTGAAAATCTGGACTCAGATGACTCTGAATTTGGTTCAGAGGACGATGCTGAACCAGAGATTGAAAAGAAGTTGAACAAAAATTCTCAGGCCATGAGGAGGAACAAAACTGAAAAAGTGCATGACCCACATAAAATCTATTATGCATCAATGATAGACAAAAACATTAAGTTGGTCTATCTTAGAAGGTCTTTGGTCAAGGAGTTGTTGGAGAATCCTGATCTGGAGACATTTGAGAAAAAGGTAGTGGGATGTTTTGTAAGAGTAAAAAATGATCCAAGGGATTTTGAATTTCCACCTGACAAACGATACCTGCTTCGGCAAGTTTCTGGTAATTCTCACCACGCTGATAGTTCTGCAATCTGAAACTTGTCTTTTGATAAGATCTTATAATAAGGCTTGATGTCTTCAGGCATAAAAAGTACCACAGATGTATATACAGTTGGGGAAATAAGCACGGGCATTGTTTTGCGTGTCTCCAACATATGGAAAGATGTCCGCATTTCTATGCTGTCTGAGGATGACTTTGAAGAGGTGCTTACCACAATCTTATCCTTCAATTACCAAGATGGTGCAGCATTAGTCTTCAAATCTTATAGCTATTTCTCATTTTGATTATCAAATACTGTTGTTCTCCCTCAAAAACTTGTCTTAACATCTAAACGTCCGTATGTTGGAAAAACATCTGCATTTCTGTGTTGTCTGAATTTCTGATGATGACTTTGTGGAGGTGCATATCACAGTTTTATCCTTCATTATTAATTACCGAGATGTTGGAAAATATGTTAGTCTTCAAATTTTTTGGTTATTTCTCATTTATTTACCTATTACTGCTGTTTTCCAAGGAAGGCAATAAAGGTGATGTGGATTACCCTCCAAACAATCTTATTGGTTGAAAAAGAGAGATGAAAAAAGGTCTTGTCAGATTTTTCAACCAATAAGATTGCTTAGAGGGCAACCCATGTCACCTTTATTGCCCTCCTTGGAGGGCACTAAGCATCTCTCTCTCTCTCTCTCTCTCTCTCTCTATCTGAAACTTTTCACTAAAACAGAAAGTATCTTCTTTCCCTATTATTTGTAATCAGTGCTTTATTTATGTTCTATGGAGTATGGACAACATCATTATGCTTTACATGGGAAGCAGCACAACCTTCTATCCTTATGTTTGTTATGTTACTTTGATGGCAGGAAGAATTTGAAGATCTTCGCCAGTTGGTCAAGAAAGGACTTTTCAAACAACCCACTGTCGTAAGTGATCACTATTAATAGTAGGTGCCCCCACATGGGGCACAATCTGTATCTATCCAGTTCTACATCATTGTCCAGAAAATTCCATATACAGATAAGTCTTGTATATTTCTCGGGATACATGTGGCAGACACTGATGTTGCCTGCTAAATAAATGTTTGATGGATAGAAGTTAGGGGAGAAATGTCCCAATGTTTGTGGCATCAGACAATGGGCATGGCATTTTTCCGGCAGTTGAAGCATAGGCATCCGTTCCATGTTGGCAGCAGACAGAGAGCGTTCGGGAGGAAGGGAGGAAGGAATAGAGGGGAGGGAATCAATTGGATTACCATTCTCTGCCCTCATCTTTAGTGTAATTATGTTTCTGCCATTGGATTATAACAACACTTGGGATATAGGAAAGAAATATCTTATATTTTATGACATTTAAATTGGGAAAATATCGTGTCACCATGATCAGATATGGTTTATAGTTTATTGCTCAGTAACTTGGTGGTTTAGCATATAGTTCATGAATGATTACTTGTTTTCAATTGCTGAATTATTTCTTTGTTTTTTTTTCATGCAGAGAAACTAGAGATTATTGTTATAAATGTAACAGTATTTATATCTTTGTACCTTTTTCAGGAAGAGCTCGAGGAAAAAGTCAGAAGTGTTCATGAGGATATCATGAAACATGTACTTACGGGCACTGTGCTAGAAAGCTCTTATTGTTGTTCTCGTTTCTCTAGCATAATAGTAGTGAATATACATGATCACATACAACATATTCCCTGCTATTATGCTAGAAAGCTTATATTTCTTACAGTGCTAATAACTCATCTTGATGTTCCTTTCTATCTGCATATCCATGTACTTCTCTGGTTCTCATGCTTAATTATGTTTTTTGTGTCAGTGGATCAAAAGAGAACTCTTTATGTTGCAGAAGCGAATTGATCGAGCAAATGAGAAAGGATGGTTTAGAGAATATCCTTTATCATTAAAAGTCGGAAGTACCTTTTTTGTCTCTCTTATAGGCATAAATAAGAATACTCTTGAAAATCTTTTTATAGGAATCTACAAATAAGAATGCTCTTGAAAATCTCTCTGAAAGTAAACTTAGATATATATGATTGACGGATACTAGAGTGTCTCGGATGGAGCATTTAGATAGCGTTTTAGTTTTGTTGACTGAAGCATGAAAAGGGATTTCTTGCATGAGGCAAAAAAGTTGGGTTCGAAGTATCTCTAGGCAGGGAAGGCATTTTTATCATTGTATGGATTATATACATTGTTGTCACCCTTGACTTTTTTCTGCCACGAAATGTGAATATATTGAAACAAGAGCTCTTCTTAGAACAGAGAGGGAGCAAGTACGGCTCTTGACAGAGATTCCAGAAGTTATTCCAGATATACAAGGCTTGGAGGATATGTCAAATCCTCAGACAGATCCCAGAAAGAAAGCAAAGGTCTGAAGGAGATTCCAGAAGTTATTCGAGACACACACGAGTTTGGCGATATGGCAAATCCTCAGGTAGATTTCCTGGGGGAAAGTAAAGGTGCGAAGAAGATTCCAGAAGTTACTCCAGATGTGAAAATTTCAGAAATTGCAAATCCTCAGATGGATTTCCACATAGAAAGTAAAGTTTCAATAGCTTCAAAATGGTAGCTACCAAAGTTATTTTACTAAATTTTAGCATTTGATTTGCTGCAGTGAATCTGTAGGACAACAGATATTCTGTCCTTAATTCAAAGAATATGCTTGCTTGTCTTTACACGACTTCTTGTGCAGATGATTCTTCCCTCAGAGCCAACTGGGCTACATTTTTTTTATGGGTTGCAATGTTTACTTATAATTTGGCATAGGCTTTGGATTTATACCTTTTCGAAAGTCATTTAGCATTTAGAAGCTGCTAAGTTGCATAGCCGACACAGCAATAAGGACAGATATGACAAAAGATTTCACTTTGGAAGTTACTTTTCACTTCTACCTCCAATAGTATCTGGGATGACCACAGCATCTACCTATAAGCCTAGTTTCCTCTAACGTTAAAAGCGCCAGTTCAGGACTTCTGGTTGCAAGTCAAAAGTTCATACAAAAGCTTGAAGTTTCTTATTCTTAATTTTGTCTTTGCACATTTCTTATCATCTTTTCTTCCATTCCTCACGTAATTGGGGTATAAATAGATCAAAAGAAATAATCTGAAAGTAGTGCCTAGAAGACGGGTTCCCAGAGTTCTGACCTTGAGGGCATTTTGTGTTGGTCATTAGCCAAAAACCACCTCATGTCAGTTAATCTAGTTTACCTAGCCAAGCATTCTGATTTTGTTTCTTAATATCATAAAAGAGATGTAAAGCTATAATGTTATTCTAAGCTTTTCATGTGCCAACACCTGTGAGTGACTGAGCTCAGTCACTCTTGGTTTTTGCTTCTTGCAAGCGATTCCTGTGGTATTTTTTGGTTTGTCTAGAGTCAGTGCCTATCTCATTTTGATGTTATCAGCATGGCTCAAACTTCAATCATGTTTCTTTTGAGTTCCTCCAATATTTTTTTACAGGCTCATGTATATCTGTCTTTTTCTTTTTCCTTTTATTGCATTTTATATCGATGGTCTATATTTTAGTATATAGCTCTTAGAATAAATATGCTCAAATTTATATCAAACTATTACAGGTATGAAGAGTGATCCATCTGGAGAGGCCACAGAAGCAAAAACTGAAGGTTTGGTTTTTCTCCTCCGCATACTCTTGTAGAGCTGATTGACTCTGGATGACCCTAATTTGAAGATGCTTGACATAGAGACCTGGATTGCTTTTCTATGGAAGCCATTTTTCTTGTAGCCCAGAAACTTGTTACTCTTATCCCCAACCAATTTCACCTCAATCTGAACAAGAACTGCAATGTGAGCACATTCTTAGATATCCCACAAATCTGTTAATCTTCTTTGGTGATCCTTAATCATTTCAAAGGAAAAGGATCTTGATTAGATTACAAGTGGATAAGTCTTGCATAAAGTTTGTTGATCGAAATTCCAACATGCACATTTCATTTTGATGTTCAGTCAAGCAGAGGAAGTCGCTGCTTCCTTTGGTCCCAGTCAAATGCCCAAAGGATGTTAGTTGGCTAGTTCTCCTTCTTGCTACTCTGTACTTAGAGATTAATCCCCTTCCGAAGAGAAAAGGCAAGGAAGAACACGGTACTGATTATGACTCTTGGAACTAACCTTTTGGTCACGGTGCTTCCACCATTTTCCAGGTCATTGCTTTAGTTGATTTTTCCTATCATATCTTCGGTGGATTCTTTTTGTTTTTCTTTAGGAAGGCTGAAGCTACTGGGTCCTGCCTAGGTTTCCCCCCTTCTGTGTGGGACTCTGAATCTTTCATTTTCTTGAAAATAAAACTGTTGTGTGGTTTCAACAAGTTGTTTGCACATGTATGAAGCTGAGGATTTTGATTCTAAGGTTTCCTGTTGAAATGCTATCTATCAGATGTGTATATTCAAATTTAATATCCGTACAATCAGTCATTGGTTTCAGTTACCTGTTGTAATGAGCCAAAATTAGTTTGAGAAGGCCCAAAGTAGACAGAACCGAGTTTCCTCTGGAATTTGTGTATGCTGCCTACATTTTGTGACAGACCATTAGGTTATCAATTGATAGTTATTTTCATCAATCAATGTTTGATGTCCTCTTAGTTTAACTATCGAAGATCTGTTAATCACAATACGTGGATATTTTCTGATATAACCTTTGTATTCAACAATTCAAGCTGCATACTTGAGTTATGGTCACTCTTGCTCGGTGTTCATTTGTTTCATTTCTTTGTTCGTTCTTGTTTGATGTTTATCACTGTACTTTGTTGTGAGGAAAGTTCTAATGTTATGTACGGCGTGCAGTTGCCAGGCATTTTGAGTGCATAGTGTGCCCTATGCCACCTTGGATGTTGGGGCTACCACAGCTTCCTTGAGTACACAAGGAGTAGCTAGGTGGTGAAGGCCCTCCACGTACACTCTAGTGACCTAAGTTCAAATCCCCACCCCCATATCACCTATTAAAAATATATATATATATTACAGCTTCCATGTATGTAACGAGGCTTCTTTTTGAGGGACAGATCATACTGATCCGCCACTTTTAATCAATATTGGCATTTTCTGATATCATCCATTCGCATGTGGGAAGACAAAACACATACTACTTACATGCCTTGTGTGTCCTATGTTGTTTACAGGAAAACAAGCTGCCCTCCCTGAAGAAGTCACAAATGATGAAGGTTATCTCCACGTTATGTTTCTACTTACGAGTTGTTTGTTTTTATATTTTGCCATTCAACGCCGTTGCTCCATTAGTGATCAACGATGCGCAAAACATTTCAGGTACGGAAGGACAACCGGAGTCAACAGATGCAAAAGAAAGCTTCAAAGAGATAGCGGTGATCGAAATAGATGATGATGATGATGACGAACCTCCAAGAGCTATGGCAAAGGCATTACAAGTATCCAATCTCCAGGAGGCAAAGCCCATCGCTTTTGGCGAGAAGGAAAGCATATGGCATTATTTGGATCCTTCGGGCAGAGTACAGGGGCCATTTCCGATGTCCTCATTGATGTACTGGAAGAGTCAGGGCTTCTTTGGTGATTCGTTTAAAGTCTGGAGAACAGGGCAATCTCCACGGGATGCCATGTCGTTGAGAGAAGCATTTCTTCTACCCAAAAAATGATAACTAAACAGGGAATTCAGATTCCCTTTGTTCAAAAGAAATCCATTCAGTAGTTTTTGTTGCTAGACTGGGAACATCCTTGTGACATCAGGTTTCTGCACCTTTTCTTTGTGCAAGTTTCTTGTAAATGTTTTCTCATTTCTCTGTAACCATGCAACCTAAAAAATGAATTCTCAGGCTGTTGCAATGAACTGAACTATACCATGGATTTTGTCTTTAAACAACATGATTCTAGAAATGAATCTGTGGAGTGCCTTCAAAACCACTCCACATGTTCCATTGCAATGCTGAACTTCCATCAACAATGCATTGGAAGTGGGCTCTTTCCAGTTTTAGTTGAAATGGCTCCGTTTGCAGCATTTCTTTTGTCGTAGAAAAAATGTTGTATATATGTCCCTGTTGGGTTGTATATATGCCCTCGCTTTGGGGCTCACCTTAATCATACATGTAGACATCTGTTTGTGTATTGCCCTAAATGATGGTTTGTGCTTATATTCTAGCCATCTCCCTTGGCAATCCTTGAGTTGGACCCATTCGTATGATGTGTATGAGTTGGGCTACCTTTCAACGCTTTCCCACTCCTCATGTCGGCTCATACGATGTGATGTGTGTCTGTCTTCACATCATCATGAAGAAGGAGACATGCTGACCTAATTGCAGTTGCTGACTTGCTGCTTTCATTTTAGCTGGATGTTATTTATATATATATATAGCCATTTTCTTTTGGGTTTTTTTACATATATGCCTCTTAGAAGTTTAACCGTGTGAGAATCCTTTTAAAATTGCATTTGCATGCTTACCCTTTATAGATACAAAATGCATTCAACGACTGTCAGAACAAGACGTGATAGACGTCGAAAGATGTTTAAATATTCTGTTGGCATTTTATATCCACAAGAAGAGTGTATGTGCAAATATCAATTTAGGAAGAATTTTCACACAATTAATTTTCTAAGAGAGATTGTATATGCAAAAATCTCTTTTCTTTTCTTGTAAACATTGATAGCCCACATTTGATGTCTACGTAACAAGCATTTTCTTTCAAAGTTCGTCGTATCGTTCAGATCGACCGTGTCTCATTTTTCGTGATACGATACCGTATTGTACGTATGTACCATTGAGATACGGTGAAAAAAAATTATTGATTTTTTTTTAGTTTTGTGACTTGATGAATATTTAAAAATGAACAAACTTCAAAAAAAACTTTCCATCCAAACTCAAGATAGACTTTCCATCTCTTCTTATGCATGGACTCTCTCTCTAACTTGAGATTGTACTATCTCTCTCTCTCTCTCTCTCTCTCTCTCTCTTGTCTCTCTCTCTTAAACACATCTTAGATTTTATAAGATAGAAAAAGACGACCAACATGTGAAGAGACCCCTGAAGGTTTTGCTCACCAAGCTCCATCACCCCAAAAGTTAGATAAGAAGTTATTATCAACGTTGCATCATTTCTCTCTCCATTTCTCTCTCATTCTCTCTCATATCCTCTAGAACCATCAGGAATATCACGTCTTCTACATCCTGAAAAGGGGTTGATATGCTTACGAGATCTTCATCAAAGTTGTTATGCTCTTCTTTAACTTCGTCCTCGAAGTAGAATCACCTCAATTGGTGGTATGTGCTCAAGTTATAGCAAATTATTCTTTACATTCTCTCCATATATCATGATCTACATATACATGACTATCATGCCTTCCACATCTCAAACAAGGGCATATCTCTTCGAGAGTACTTCTTCATGAAAGTTGTTCCCCACAACTTCCTCTATGAGCTTCAACTAAAATCACATCAAATGAAAGTATGTGCTTAAAGATACAATGGATTATTCTTGACCTTCTCTCTCATATCGCGATCCAAACTAGTAGTGAGTGCGGTCTCTCTATAGCCTGAACGAGGGTGATCCAATCTTTAGACTCTTCATGAAAGTTGTTCATGATATGACCAATGTATTCTATTAGATCAACAATAAGAATTCGAAAATAAAAATAAAACTATAACGTCTTAAAACTTATAATAAAATATTAATATGACACTAAGAAATTAAAAGAGATAGTAAATTATACGTAAGACATGATCACTTATATAAACATAATTATCTTTAATTTTAGAATAATTTTATATTATTAATATATTTTGGTACTATCTTTGATTGTGTGCACTTAGACGGGACGACATTCGGTTCCAAAAATAAAGTCAATTTAAAGTGATCATAATTACTAGAAATATATAATGATTCTAAAAATATAAATATCAAGAATTATTTATGCATAGATGTAGAGATTAAATCGATCTAATGATTTTTTAGATAATTTTTACTTGACAAAAAATAATTTAAAAAATTAAACTATAATTACTATAATTTGTATCATCTCTTAATTAGCTTATGTTTGAAATTTTATTTTAATTAGACACCATTTAGACCCCTTCAGTGCACATAGAATTTATCGGGATACGGTGAACCCTCTGTGCACTTCAACAAGACGACTATTGGTTCCGAAAATAAAGTCAAATCTAAAATCATCATAATTATTAAAAAAAATATGTTGATTCTAAAAATATAAACATAAGGAACTATTGATGCATAGATGTTGAGATTAAGTAGATCTAATGATTTTTTAGATAATTTTTTATTTGACGAAAAAAAATTTAAAAAATTAAATTAAAATTACTATAATTTGTATCATCTCTTAATTAGCTTATGTTGAAAATTTTATGTCAATTAGACATCATTTAGACTCTTTAGATGCCCAGATATGAGAGGGGAAGAAAAAAAAATAGGTTTAGCAGACTGACTGTACCGGTCCGCCGCGGCACGCCCGTGACCCGACCATGCCTAGGCTCCTAAGAGCCCAAGCACAGTCTGGTTCGCACGTACTGCGGAGATTTGTCGTGGTACGACAAACCCTGAATTCTAGTACTATATTTGATTGTACGTACTTCGACGAGACGACGACTCACTCGGTCCGAAAATAAAGTCAAATTTGAAGTCATCATAATTGCCATAAAAATTGTACTGATTCTAAAAATATAAATATTAAGAATATTGATGTATAAATGTTGAGAGTAAGTCGACCTAATAATTTTTGAGATAATTTTTACTTGACAAAAAATTAATTTAAAAAATTAAATTATTTTTTTTTATAATTATATCATTTTTTAATTAATTTATGTTTAAAATTTCATCTCAATTAAATACTATTTAGACCCCTTAAATATATCCGATGTGAGAGTGAAGGAAAAAAAAAAATAGATCACACGATCTATCGCGGATTGGACTGAATGGACCGCGGCGTGCCGCCGCGACCACCCGAGTCACCCATGCGCGCGGGCGATTTGACCGTGCCTGGACTCGTCGGAGCCCAAACACAGACCGGTTCCCTGTTTTCCTTACAGTTAAACAAGTACTATAAAGATAAGAAACCCTTTTCTTAGAATTAAATTCTTGAACCCATGATCTTCTTTCCTTTCTCAATAAAAAGATGGCCTTCTATGTTGTGGATTTGACCTTTCCTCTTATTTTACATAGCATATCTGCACCAAATATATGATTACTCTGGGTGGAGTAGGACCTTCTGAAATTATTAAACCATTCCGTCCAGCTCGATAGGGCTGATCGAAATCTATATATGCCTTGGTCTTTGGACTGGCTAATTCGCATATTCTGATGTGGGTTTTAACAGACTGATCACTTATCCTGTTGACTTCAACATTACACAATATTCATCAATATTTTCATAAATTTAGACCAAAGGCCATAAGCATGTTTATCCAAACGCATCTATTTCAAATTTTAAGGTCAACAAAGATAACCCTAACTTGCACGCATTAAAACAGCTATTCCCTTCTTTGTTCTCTTTTCATCTAATATGCCACCAGGCACCAGAGAACAGACACAAGACAGCGAGGACAAGGGGAGTAAGGGGGTTGGGGTGCCCCTCCACGGCCACCCTCCCCAAGGATCCCCTGCACACTGCTCGCTCTCTCATGGCATATGCTATGATGGGTACATAGCAAACAGCACCAACCCCATCCACATCAGGCGCTCATCTCCCCCCCCCCCCCCCACCCATGTCCTCCCTGTCAATAGATCATGCATACATAGCCATCCTCATCCACCATTCCCACCTTCCCACCACGCAGCTTCCTTGCCAAACTGGTTCTCTTCCATTTGTCAAGTCTCTCGCCTGCGTAAGGACAGAATAGAGTGCTCTCTCTCTCTCTCTCTAACTCTAACCCCTGGTCTTCCTCCTTCGGCCCTCCGAACCCAGCAGGGCCTGCACAAAAAGACTCGATCTTTGTGCAGAAACTTCTCTAGAACATACCCATTAGAGAGCGACCTCACAAGGAAAAGTCACCAAGATCCGTCCTTGCTCACCGCCCCAAAAAGGGATCTCCTTTTTTCCGGGGGAGGAAGGAGGAGCGGCGGCAACCCTAGCGGGCGATCCCCGATCCCGGCGACGACCCGGATCATGGCGTCGGCCCCCAGATCCGCCCTCCCCCTCCTGGGAATTCTACTGGTCGCCTCCCTCGCGGGGGCCGCGGCGGGGGCCGCGGCGGCGGCCGGGGACGACGCGCCCACCGCCTATGAGATGCTGGAGAAGTACGGGTTCCCGCGGGGGATCCTGCCGGAGGGGGTGACCTCCTACGTCCTGCGGGAGGACAGCACCTTCGAGGTGCACCTGGGCAGCCACCGCGACTGCGACTTCGCGGTGGAGGGCGGGTACCTGCTCAACTACAAGAGGAAGATCACGGGGCGGCTGGACGAAGCCTCCGGCGCGCTCAGAGACCTTAAGGGCGTCAGCGTGAAGATTCTCTTCGTCTGGCTCAGCATCAACGAGGTGGTGAAGGGCAGCGAGCACCTCAGCTTCTTCGTCGGCCCCCTCTCCGCCTCCTTCCCCCTCTCCAACTTCGAGGAGTGCCCCCACTGCCGCTGCGGCTTCGACTGCATCACCGCCGCCATGGTCGCCGACTCCTAGAGCTCGTGCATGCCAGGTGTTTGTAGAAAAACCCCATCCCCTACCCGTTTCTCTTCATCAATCGTTGTACTCTTTCTAGAAAATTAAGAATTCCAAGATATTACGCCAATCTTTGGATGTTTATCAATGAATAAAAGAACATATTTTTCATGTGCCCACCATGGGGATTCCACCCATGCTCTCTCTTTTCTTGGTGAAGGAAGAATCATCGTTGTTGGTATCCGACAATGTGGTGGAATCCGTCTCTGGGTCGTGGAATCCATGTGTTTGGCGTGCTGGTTCCTGTGAATTATTAGACGGGGATTCCCCAGATTCCTTGTCGTCCCCTCCAACCTGTTGCAGGGGTGCTTGGAATTGGCTCAGGGATTGGGGAAGGGCGAAAGAGAAGATTTTGGAAGCTGCATGCGATGTCTGTCCAGAGGGAGATGGGAAGGGAGATGATTAAGATTTCTGTGAATTGCAGCGTGGATCTTTGCAGGGTGAAAGCGACGCATTGGAGGAAAAGAAGCTTCGATTTTAAGCATTAGGATCGCAGGGGAATCAACTTCTTTTCCTAGAATTTCCGGAATAGAGATGGATCACCCTGTGAGGCTGTGACAACTCCTCTTCTCCCAAGGCGGGAAAAAATACTAGCTTTTCTTTAAGTTGGTACCTAGACATTCTTGGGCTCCTACATCTACATGCCACCAGATTATTATCTCCTTAACATGTTCATTTTTTTTTATCAAAAGCTCAATATTCTCGTTCTGAATGCCACTCCAATCTTAATTTTTATTTTACTGTATCATCATTTTTATTTTTATTTTTATTTTTAAATTTACTTGTGTTGGCAGGGGATGGGGGGATAGGATAATCTACATACTGTTTGTTGGAGGTTGACGATTATGGATGGGTATTGAATGATGAGAAAGGTTTATTGCACTTGTATTTAAGTGCAATATGACTAAACAATAAGTCAATGTGGCATCTAATAATTGAATTGTCACTTTATCACTCCTCATGTGAGGGGTGTCACACGGATTATTGTCTAGTTATATTACACTTAAAGTACAATATGCAAGTGCAATAAACCTTTCTCTTTAATGATATTATTGATTGGTAACTCAGACTTCTCTAAACCTGAGAGAAGTATGAAGTATACTCTTGGATTACTATGGTAATCAAGAATTAAAATTTGTGATAACTATAACTACAGAAGCCCAAAATTACATTGTGGGTGTAAAGTTGTATTAGAAGTGCGTTAAGATAAAGATAAATTAGTGACCAAATAATTAACAAACCTATAGGTTGAATCGAGTATCTATTCAGCAGATTGGATATAGCAACTCAAATCCAAGACGAACTATTTCAAGCTGCAGAGTGCAGATCAAGTCCAAGACAAACTTGGCGGGACTATCCACTTTTCAGAAAAAAGGTCCAAGACAAACTATTGAAGCTGCAGGTCCAACATATATCAAATT
The DNA here is from genome assembly GCA_014218235.1 of Colocasia esculenta. Lineage (NCBI taxonomy): Eukaryota > Viridiplantae > Streptophyta > Magnoliopsida > Alismatales > Araceae > Colocasia > Colocasia esculenta. The sequence goes on along the minus strand of CM024766.1, from coordinate 113,093,747 downwards.
TCCAATCATCTATTGCCTAATTTATGAAAAGAGAAGATGATAATATTTCGACACAAATATTTCATCAATTTGTAAATCCATAAATCTAATTTGCTCTGAGACATTAGAATCTGATTAATCCAGTAGTTAAGACCCTTCGTTGTATATCTTAAGTCATAGGTTCAAATCTGTCTCCATATTTATTAAACAAACATTTTATTAAAAGTTTCAGAAAAATATAATCTTGCTGAGTCATCTCCCATTTGGTATCGGGATATCCCTAATTAAACCCCATTTTTAGTTTGGTATGCCATTTTTCACCGGGGATAAGGGGGGTTAAGGAGTTTGTGGACATGGATAACTTATCCCCATTTTTGAGGTTAGAATCGGGGATAAGTCATTCCAACTTTTTCTTGGAATGACTTATCCCCATTTGTTAAACCCCGTTTCTATTTTATCACACCCATTCGTGCGAGACTCATCTTTCCCTTGTCTTGCCTTTTTCTCTCGTCTTTCCCAGTTCTCATCGTCCTGGTGATGCTTTCGAATCCTCGATGTTCCGATGCTCCGATGATGCCCTAGCCACTGAGGTGTTCCGTCCTCTCCTCCTACTCTCCTGTAGTCTTCCCATTCCTGGACTCAGTGCTCTGATGATGCCCTAGACGATGATCAAGTCCAAGACAAACTTGGCGGTACTATCCACTTTTCAGAAAAAAGGTCCAAGACAAACTATTGAAGCTGCAGGTCCAACATATATCAAATTTCCAATCATCTATTGCCTAATTTATGAAAAGAGAAGATGATAATATTTCGACACAAATATTTCATCAATTTGTAAATCCATAAATCTAATTTGCTCTGAGACATTAGAATCTGATTAATCCAGTAGTTAAGACCCTTCGTTGTATATCTTAAGTCATAGGTTCAAATCTGTCTCCATATTTATTAAAAAAACATTGTATTAAAAGTTTTAGAAAAACATAATCTTGCTGAGTCATCTCCCATTTGGTATCGGGATAGGGATGGGTTATCCCTAATTAAACCCCATTCTTAGTTTGGTATGTCATTTTTCACCGGAGATATAAGGGGGGTTAAGGAGTTTGGGGACATGGATGACTTATCCCCATTTTTGAGGTTAGAATCGGGGATAAGTCATTCCAACTTTTTCTTGGAATGACTTATCCCCATTTGGTAAACCCCGTTTCTATTTTATCACACCCATTCATGCGAGACTCATCTTTCCCTCGTCTTGCCCTTTTCTCTCGTCTTCTCTAGTTCTCATCGTTCTAGTGATGCCTTCGAATCCTCGATGCTTCGATGATGCCCTAGCCACTGAGGTGTTCCGTCCTCTCCTCTACTCTCCTGTAGTCTTCTCATTTTTGGACTCAGTGCTCTGATGATGCCCTAGACGATGATCAAGTCCAAGACAACTTGGCAGTACTATCACTTTTCAGAAAAAAAGGTCCAGACAAACTATTGACGCTGCAGGTCCACATATATCAAATTTCCCATCATCTATTGCCTAATTATGAAAAGAGAAGATATAATATTCGACACAAATATTCATCATTTGTAAATCCAAAATCTAATTTGCTCTGAGACATTAGAATCTGATTAATCCAGTAGTTAAGGCCCTTCATTGTATATCTAAGTCATAGGTTCAAATCTGTCTCCATATTTATTAAAATAACATGTTATTAAAAGTTTCAGAAAACCATAATCTTGCTGAGTCATCTAAGTCTTCGTACGTGTTAATAAAAGATCATCCTCTCTTCTTTTCCTGCATCATTAGTCTTTTTAATAATTAACTTCATTATAATCCTAAAATTTTCATGTCGAAAATTTAGTTGAAAACGCCAACTTACTCTGATTTCTGGCTGATTCACAAGTCATGGGTGCAAACTGCACTGTAATAAGCTATATATTCCACTGTGAGTTAGGCGTTCCAGTTCAGATATTTATTTATAATTATTTTCAATCTTTATAGATCCATGTGAAATGGATTTTTCAGATCCATCACAATATTTTTAACATTTAAAATTATTTATCATGTTCTCATATGTGTTCCCCGTATTCGATTGATTCAAGTCCCGTTTAGCGCTAAGCAAGTCACTATAACGAAAGATGAATCCGTATTGCGGAGCGCAGGCGTGCCAGTCGCTGAAGCGACACAAGTTCTGCCTCCGAGAGTCGAAAGACTTTGAGTCTATTCGCGCGCCGTTTGACTTCGTCAAACGAAAATGGAGATCGGGTCGGGACCAAGATCCCGTCGTTACCTAAGCGCAACGACGTTAATTACATCCCTCTAAGAGGGAAAACTCTTGATTAATCGCCAGAATAAGAGTCTTGTGACCTTAAGCGGAAACATCCGATAAATGATATGCGCAGAAAATAAATCTAGTTGCGACTAAAGTGAGACGACTAGAATATAACACTTGACGCATTTTTGTTGTTATTTCAGAATTATTAAGAGGGCTGAATTAATTGATTTGATTTGTTTTCTTTTGATCTTTTACATTTTCTATTGTGCTCGATCTTTTATTTGATTGTCCTTTTGTCTGTTGGTCTTTTGATTTAATTTAAATTTGATTGTTCAATTTGATGTGGAGCTTTATTTGATTTCAATTTTTTCTTAACTTATTTGAGTTTGAAATTTATTTGAATTTTTGTTCCGAGTCAGGAGCTTAACCCGAAATTATTTGATTTGATTTCTTTGGTTTAGGGTTGCTTTATTTGATTGATTGATTTTTTTTTTTTAACTTTGGATTTATTTTGAAGCTGTTATCTTTTTGTTGCATTTATTTTGGTGTTGTAGGATTTGATTTGAAATTATTCATATTTTCATTTGTTATTTGATTTGAGGTCTCCCTTGATTATTATCTCTTTGATATGAAGTTATCATGTGTATTTCTTTTAGATTTGATTTAAAGTTGCAACAATTAAGTTTGTTTTATATGATTTGATTTATACTTTTTTTTTGAATGTATATTGTTTTGACAATTTATTAATCATTATTCCATTAATTTAATTTCCACTCCATGTCTGCTTGTGAAGGATCAAATAGAAGTGGAATATTAGGCATACGTATACACATGTGGGTTTAGAATGGGTTATGCTTGTGGGTTTATTTGGGTTGTGCATGCATGGCACGTGGAGTTGGAATGGTGGGGTATTTGATGTTTTTTAACAAAAAGGAGAAATGGGTTAGAACGGCAGCCTTGCTGTGGGTGATAGGTTAAAACGGCAGGCTTGAACAGCAGGGAGTTTTAGATGTTTTCTTCCTTTTAAGGGATATGTGTGGGAGTTTGTGCACACATGTATGGGTAGCTGCGGCAGGGTGTGTTGTGTGCGGGGGTGCTGGTCGGCAGGGGGTGGAGCTTGTGCAAAGAACTGAACGCAGGGTTTTGCGTGCATGAAATGCTGAACGGCAGGGTTTTGTATGTATGAAATGTTGAACGGCAGATCCTTTTTTTTCTTTGGAAGCTTGAACGGCAGGGGTCAGGGAGTCTGCTGATGAGCCTGAACGGCAGGGTTTTAAGCAGGATACATTGAAGACCATTATTGCAGCCGAAAATTTGTTTCATTGTTATTAATTTTATTTCTTTTAATAATTTAACTTTTTTTTTCTTCTATTATTATTGTTATTATTATTTTGTCCTTTAACTGTCCTGCTCATTTGATGTCTGTTCTCCATTTATTGCTCTTGTTGTTTAGCTTCCACTTATTTTTTTTCTCATTAATTTCTTTATTTGTTTAGTTTTATTTTTTTGTTGTCTTTGTATCCAATTCGTCGCTCGACAGACGCATCATACCGGCGCTCATTTGTCTTGTTCTTACACATACATAGGTATCACACAAATTGGTAAGATTATGACCGAGAAATGATGTTTAACCGGCTGAAAATCAGTCATATAATGTAGTCCGATTTGAGAGTAACTGCCCCTGCCCACCATATGTCGGGCGTTATTCAGGTGCGTTCATCCATGTACCCGAGATGGTGCACGCAAAACAATGTTCGCCTAAAGGCAATATGCTGTTTGCAAGTGGTACACAAGCTATCCGGTGACCATACCGGCACGAATATATAACATTATTGTTAAAAAAGAAATGAATGTCCTATTCGAGACAAAAGAAAATTCGGCGGCACCTCCCCTTAGCTTGAACGCTGGGGGTGTCCATGACATCCGTCCACCGCAATGGAGACGATGTCAACAAGATAATGATGCCGAGGCAACACACATCAGGCACAAGGCATCGTTTCTCGAGGCATCCCCCGAGAAAACCGATATATGCCAAGGCCGGGAGATGACTTGAATGACGACCCTCCAAGCATTGCATCACAGAACCACCTTAAACAAAGGGGCATCGGGCTTTAATGGAGAAGAGAGGTTGAACGGCAGCACTGCGTAAGCACTGCGCAGGGCTGCCGTTCAAGACCCTCAACATCTAGGAAACGACGAAGCCACAGGGTGGAGCGAACGTTAACACTCAGAACACACAATCAGAACGGCACCCTCCAAACACCTGGACATTGTGAACGACAGCCTGTAAAGCATGAAATCTTTATGATCGGCAGCCTTCTAAATTATAAGCATTCTGATCGGCAGCCTTCAGAAATACTTGCGATGTTTTGAACGGCAGCTCCCTGAAATAGCAGGAGGCGGGCGGTTCAGCGACGGGTAAACCAACAATGGAGAAGGTGGAGAAGGAGGCTGAACGGCAGCACTGCACAAGCACTGTGCAGGCTACCGTTCAAAACCTTCAACATCCAATAAAAAGAAAAAAAAATAAATAAGTAAAAATCCACCGACATTTTTTTTGCAAAGCAGGAGCTCTGGAGAAGATTTGAATAACTAAAATAAAATTCAACTTGTTGACTGATACACATCATACGAGGGATGAGAGATCAGTGCTAAAGTATATGAAAGTGACATGGTGGGTTACTATTTCGTAATTGGTGAAAAAAGAAGAACCACCCAGACATTTAAAAGTGGGGAAGGGAAGGTTTAAAGACATAATGGCGCAGCATCCATATGCAAATGTTGCATAGAACCTCTACGTCAAGATGAACAACCAGAGGGGAAAGCCGCACATTCTGCTCATCCAAATAAACAGCAACAAAGGGGAAGCAAACCAAACAACAGACAAGTCTATCGGTTCTTAACTAAGAACAAAGATTATAGAAAAGAAGGGAACACCAACAGTGCAAGCATGCGATTCTTAGCCAAACTAGTATAATCCCGTTAAGATAAAAGAAAGAAAATATGTAGAAAGTGAGCCTCAGATGATGAGAAAAAGGGAGAGATAACAGAGATTTCCATTAACTTGCTCCATGGGAATCGATGCCCATTTCTCTCTCTAATTACATTTCTCCTCTTCGAAATACTCACCCTCTCTCTCTCTAATTCCCTTCACACACCAGGCCGCAGCGCTCCTGCAACTCTTCTTCTTTTTCCTCTCTTTCCACAGACGCAAGAAGAAGAGACCCTGCCTTCTTTCTGGCTGCCACTCCTTCTTCCTCTCTGCGATCTGCCCCTCTCCTCCCCTCTGTGCATGGGAAAGGGGCTTTTTAAAGAGACGCTTTTGAGGGCTGATGTGGCAAACCAGTGCAGGATTAACCCTTTTCTCTTGTGTATTACTGTATATGCCATTGTTTGCCTGTAACGAAAGCTTCCATTTCTTCTTGGGCTATTGGCCCATTTGAGGCCCAGTAATCCCAAAATGGGTGCAGACAATCCACAATAGTTCTAGGTGCTACACAACTTGAAATTTTGAGAATTTGTAAACAAATATCTGAGTTGGAAGAACAAATCAATAAATACGAAACAAGATACTAATCAATAAGTACGAAAAAAGATACAAGAGTTGAAGACACCGAGTTTGGACAACTTGGATTCTCCCTCTAATATTTGTTGGGAAATGGTGTACCACTTTCTTGACAGAAATTTTAACACAACGAATTAAAAACACACCACAATTCTCTCTTTTATGAAATATTTATTGTGATCTTCTGACACGCGATAATATGATATATTTTTGTTGATTAGAGTTAAGTTTGATGTTAATTTATTTGTAGCAGCCGCCACAGCTGGCAAGCCCCCACGGCTGTAGAGCCTTTGCATGGCGGCCAGCGGTGTCTTGGTCGCAGAGAGCGTGTTGCTGTTTGATTAAAGACTAAGGCACCGTTTGAAACTACTTCTGGAAGTCAAAATTCATAAAATGGATTTCTCTGCTCGTAGCCGCCTACGGGTGTGATTTTATGGGCACGGGTGACGAGAAATTATTAAATAAAAACTGAAAAAGGAGGGCCGCACTTTCTCTCTCTCTCTTCCACCCCATCTAAAATCTCTAAAAATGGCGAGACACCCGCTTTCTGCCGCAGCGGAGAGAGAAAATTATTTCTCTCTATCTCTCTCTTTCGCGTGGAAGCAGCCGTCGCACACAAGTCGAAGTCGCTGTGCACATTTAGAAACCATGGCAATTTTTTTAAAAATTTTGGGCCTCAAAATCTCTCCGGCCATGATGCCAAACGCTGCCTAAGAGAGGAAGGAAGAGAGAACGATAACTTGGGTAGGGTAGGCGGGTGAGAAGTGGGATCCCAGGATCCATTTCAAAATTGGGCCCGCTTCTTCTTCCAGTAGATTAGTCACCATTGGACTACACACAAAAAAAAAGAATGGAATAGTTGCGCGTTATTAACGAGGCAAGATCTGCCCGAACAAGGGCTTGGAGTCTAACTGGCGTAACTTATGACCCATGCACAAGTTTCATCCATCCAATGCTTGAGACGAAAGATAACTTTCTCTAGTTTGTAAAGTTGACATTTGGCAAGGTTGACAAATAAGTATAGAGATAAAAGGGAATGTAAGAACGAAAAGTGAGTATGAGATGAATGAGTCAAGAGCTGGCCTTTCCATCCTCTTTATTTGTGCATCTTGTTTAACCTCTATAGTCGCCAAGAAGATCTCTTCAATAGAGTCATCCAAGTCTTCAACTATAGGGTCGCAACAATTAGTTTTCTTTCTTCTGGATTAGAAGTAAACAGCAGGTCTTAGCGATTGAGATGGTTACTTCTCATCTTTATTTAATTTGAGTACTGACCTTCTTTTTTTACCGTCAGCAAGTAGATGCACAAGCTAAAAGTAAGAGGTCCCGAGTTCGATTCTTGGGGGGGGGGAGGTGTTTATCTGATTTACATGCAATTCACGAGGTGTATAAATCCGAGATTTTTCCGGTCAAGTGAGGTAAGGGCAATACGAGTATACGGAAAATAGGAGCTGTCAAGTTCTGATCTTGGAGTTCACGAATACCAATTCCTGAACCCACAAAATCACACGGGGCGAGATTTCCTCGTTACCAAAAAAAAAAAAAAAAAAAGTAGATGCACAAGCATACCATAAACTCGAAAGCATGTGATTCGGAAGCGACAAGCAACAAATGATGTAGAGAACTGAAATGATGAGCTAATGAGGAGTTGGCACCAGGTTGGAGATAGAAGATGAGTAACGTATCAGGCATTCGTTTCATGAGTCCATTCCATTTTTTATTATTTTGGTTGCTTCAAAGCTGTTATGAATGTTTGGAACTAACCTTCGAAATATTAAAGCGAGAAAGACGTCATCTCGTGAATTAGTTCACACGAAACTGACAGGATATCGAAATAGTCGTCCACATGTCCCACACCTCCATGTGGGTTTCACTTGTTAGTGTGTTTAGGAGCCAAATTTTCCTCATTGTTTCTTCCAGAAATTATCCAGTTCAGTGATATAACAGGAGCTGGTCTGGGCCCTTTACGTTCCAATGGGTGTTAAAGTTCCATTGTTTTCAAGATTTTCGGGCTATTTATGTCTCCTGTTGAAGTGAATAACATGAAAAAGTTGAGCTTGGCATCCCGTAGTTCACGTTAATATAGTGGGGACTTTGTGATCCCAATATGGAACCTGCAAATAGTGAGTGGAGGGGAGGGGACATCAACTTCTTCTCACACATTGCAGGTCACCGGAAACTAATGTCCCAAGTGGATCAAACAGTTTGGTAATTCTGCCAAAAGCAAAAGAAGACAAAGATGATATATGATCTCCAAGGCAGCGAAAGTTAAAACTTTTTTTTTTTTGGACATTAAAATAGATTTCATATTGCTTCACGAAAAGAGGTACAATAGCTGGCCAAGCAAGGCCGGAACAAGACAGCCGCAGAGGGCTACAACAGGAGCAGGGCATGGCTTAAACAGACGGCCATGAGACAAGGGGCCATCGGTCCAAAGGAGGAGGGCAAAAGCCCAAAAACTACAGGAACCACCATCGCACAAGGCGCCGCAAAGCAAACGCCGGTCTTCACCGGCAACAATACGGCGGGGGAAGACGCGCCCTCGGCCTCCACTTGAGCCGGGAAAGTTAAAACTGCTGAGTTCAAATTCATGGCTGAATCATTCGAGCAGGATTTCACACATTACAGACCACCGGAAACTAATGTCCCAAGTGGATCAACAGTTTGGTAATTCTGCCAAAAACAGAGGAAGACAAAGATGATGCATGATCTCCAAGTCAGCAAAAGTTAAACTGCTGAATTCGAATTCATGGATGAATCATTCAAGCAGGATTACTCAATGTGTGTCACCCAGGTACAAGGAAGCTCAGTAGCTCTTCTCAAATTAAAATAGAGAAGGCTCAGGCCAACTGACACAAGAGCAATTAAAAGAATTGGTGTCACCCTGAAAGTAACATGAATGACCACCACCAGCGCCAGGGGCCGGCAAAGGCATACACCTGAACATGGGGAGTCAAAGATATCAAAGAATTTAGAATTGCATTACTGTTGAACTGATGTTGAGAAGAGGCTCCAGAGCACTGGGAGCAAACTTTCTCGCAAAAAGGAAACAAACAGAGGTTGGCTTAGAATTATATGTACAGATTGTTCCGTTGTTCCTTATCGACTGGATGAAGCTTGCACTGATGTCTCCTCGGCCAAAAAGTGCTGGATGAGGACCACCTCTTGACCAATCCACCCAGGTGACGCTTCTATTTGAGTTGAGATCCCCATGGAACATATTCAAGTAGGTAGGAATGTAGTGCTCATCAGGATAGCAAGATGGTTTGCAGTGCTTTCTGAAGATGGAATAGTACTTCAAGTCTGCTACTATATTCACAGCCAACTCACGGTTCATTTCAAACCATTCAGATCCTTTCCTCCACTGGTACAGCATAACCTCAGGGGCCATATGGCGGCTGTAACGTCCACGCCCACGTGAAGAAGGATCATCGTATGATTCAACAAAGCTTTGTTTTGAGTTGATTAAATAGTTGTATACAGTGGGGAAATTGAAGACTGGAATGCAGCTCTCCGAGAGAAGAACAAAGCGCTCATTGGAGAAATCAAGTAAAGCATTAGACAGGAGACGTTTCTCTGCATCAACCAGCAATATCGATCCCCATTGAACTCCCTGCATAGACATAGCAACTAGAATGTAAGCATAACACAAGCTAGCAATACATTTGACTAATTAGTATATATATCTGCTAGTTCTTCATGATGTATGCATTCCAATTACTTATATCATCTTTGATCTTTGTCTTCAGGAAGCATCAGTGTCCAGAAATGAGATGAGAAGCAAAGAAAACAAGGACTGAGTTCATAGAACAATTAACATATGATCCATACAGAATTATAGGTATGGATAATTTCCCGCAAGGGATCAAGCAGTAATCCCTCAATTTTGTTAGAAAAGTTGAATTAGAGTATAAAATTGTGTCAACCCAGCATAGGATTAGGTGGGACAAGCTATGGGCTATTCCTTAGCCCCAGAAGATCTGAACAAAGCATTCTGTGCAGAAAATAGGTGATTGTGACTTACCCAATCCAAGTTTGATTATTTACATTCTTATGCTGAAACTGGGTATTCATAGCTTACACTGAAGTTCGTGTCATAGTGTGCACCTGACCATAATGCTTGCCCAAGAAGATTGTGTTCGGGCCAGCTCAGAGCGTAAATGGGAAGGGGGAGGGATACAGCTGCAGGAGCATACTGTTTAAACCAGTCAAAAGCTGAAATGGGAACAGCTACTATGCCATTATACCTTACTCAGAACTAATGAATGTCAACCTTGACATGCCCATAAGAAAAGCCTAATGCCCTAGTTTTGGTGGATAGTTTATACAGGACTAGCCTGCAGGCCACCAAAAAAAAAAAAAACTGTTTCTCATTTAAGCTTTCTTTTCTCCGCAAAAATAGTAAACAGAGAGCTGCTTTATTTGACATACAAATTGGAAAAAATATGTTTGCCTAAGAAATTAGATCCTTCTCTTTATTCTCACTATCCAAGCTTCATTTCCAAAAGATTGACAACAAAAGGAAGTTTCTTTACACGTTCTGCACCCAATAAGGTTTAAAATTGGAGAAAACAATTCCCTTCAGCATTCTCTTCATTATTTCCTGACCTGAACTTGTTAGAGTTGCATCCAGTTCCACTATATAAATATTCTAACTTCACGTTATGTAGTGCCATACCTCTGTGATACATTAGTTTCACTTATGAAACATTTATTTCCAAGTAATCCAGCAACTGATGAAAGCAGAAAAGGAGATAAAAGGTAAACCGACAGCTAAAGAACATACCTGGCTAGGTATCTGGCGTCCATAGAAAGGTGATGTTCGGGAGACATTAAGCTTGTAGTCCGGAAGGCAGTGGACATACACCGAAAAGAGATCTTCATGGCCTTGGAAGAACCTTTCCCACAGAGGTGCGAATGGCAGTGCTCCCCTTGTTAAAAACATGAAAGCCACCTTGGGCACTCTCTTGTATGGATAATCCACTTTCTTTGGCACCATTGATGCTCTCCAGAAAAGCTCATCATCTGTCATGCTATGCTTCAACTGCTTTGGCTCGATATAGTTGTCCATGCCTAAATAATCTGTGGTGTACCTAGCAGTGGGAAAGAAGAGCTCGGTCTGGGAAGTGTACCGTGAGAAGCCGGCACTTACTGACAATCCTAGAATCACACCAGCCATGAACATAACCAGAAGGAAGACAGCCCTTGTCACGCCTGTAGACCAATCCTTTCTAGGAGTGACTGGGAAAAAGTCTTCATCTGGCTTACTTGCAAACATAGGCTTCATCTCGCACCCACTGCAAACCCAAATTACATCCACGATTAATCCTTGTTCATAGACAAGGAGGTAATAACGCGCCTAGGCTTGTAAAAGAAAAAAAAACACGAAAGATTTGATAGCTTATGTAGATAGCATAAGGCATTCGCATTACCAAAATCTGCAGCTCCCAGTTCCAGAGGCAAGTCCAAGAGTATTTTGGAATTAAGGACGCACAAATCTATGAAAGAGAGGCTATTCTCCTAGAACGATGGATTTATACACATAGAAAGATTACTGCTTTCTACACAAGAGGTGCACAAGACAGAACATCTTCTCAGATCCAAAGTTTTCGTCTGATCCAAACCCAACCCAGCCCAACCGTGTATACACCTCCACCACTCAAACGCAAAAAAGCCAGACAACTATCACGCCATTGCACAGTCAAACAACCCTAGAAACCTACACAGAAAACCTGGAAACCATAAAAGCAAGTACACATTACGGACCTCAAGTCTCCTCCAGAAAGATGAAGTCTTGGAGCCCGCCCAGTCGCCCGGAATCAGAACCCACGAAGCTCTTCCCACCCGATGAGCACGAATCTGCTTTTCAGGATAACCGCGTCGATGGCACCCCGAGGGCGGACGCTTGTATTGGACGAATCCAAACTCCAATGCGAAGGAGGAACCGCACTAAATAGAGGAATCCGACAAGGAACGCGTCCAGGATCGAACTAGTCTTCTGCTTACTTCTTCCTTCTTGTTCTTCGCAACTCCGCGTCACCTTCGCTTGTGAGAGACCAGGGAACGGGCAAAAGCCTTGGCGTGGGCGGACGCCGTCACGCCGCAGCGGCCACACTCTCCAGACTCCAGTCCGAAGGCAGACGCAGCAGGCAAAAGTAGACGGCGACCCCTTCAACGACCATAGTCTCTGATCCCGGAGCGGTACACCCCACCAATGGAATCCGGCCACGATACCCCTTCCCCAACGCGGCCAAAGCAACAGAGCTCAGAAAATGTCGCCTTTCCCTTCGTAAGCTTGCGCAGGCGACAGGACTGACGTGGGCCCGCGGCCAGCGTGGCCTCGCTGGAAAAATGTGATTTCCGCGCGCGGGGGGCATCTTCGGCGCACGGCGCAGCCAACTGGTGACGCTTCCTCCTCCCGGCCGTGCAGTTTGTGCCAAAGGAGCGTTGCGTACGCAAGGTTGATGCCAGCCAACGTATAAAAACCAAGGTCATTCTAATGCAGGGGATATGATTATATTAATCTAGGGGAATAAGTTTGTGAGCAGGTTTTGGGATTCTTATTGGTAGATTCATGTTAGTTTGATGCCTTGATAACTGGGTCGATACGACTTGATCTTATTTTTTATATAAAAAAACTTGGGAGAATTTTGAAATCAACGGCTTCCGGGCCTTATCCAGTCTCTCATCTCAATAATTAATGGAAGACTCGCTTAGATCAAAAGATAGAAGAATGGTCGCAAAGAAAGCTACATGTTCAGAGGAATACATTTAAAAATCTTCTCCACTGGTAGTATTCAAAATTTGAATTCGATTCCTTATTTAATTAATTACATATGATATTATAACTATATTTATACTTTAGTATTATAGAGATATAATTTAATATTATTTTAGATGTAGTTAAAATAATATATGTTTAAAAGTAAGATATATTCCTCTTCTCTTGCTAGGATTATTTTCTCCACACACAAAAAACACACTTCAAATGGGGATAATATTTTTTGGAGGGTACATCAAAATTTCACGCATCATCAAATATGAATATACAATTTGATAGTTTTAGATTAAAATGATATTATAAGTGGGACGTGAGATTTGAACATAAGTCTCTCAAATTTCACATATTTGAGTAGTTCTCCATCATCAAATTATGTTTATAATTTAAAATATATTTTTTATGTCGATGAATATAATCCAATGGGTGTTCCGCAACATCTTTTTTTTCTGAAAATAAATTCCAAACTATTATATAAACTAACATTCAAATTTTTTTATTGTGGTTTAAATTGACAAATAATAGAGTTCTATCTACTCTTTACTTTGAGGTTTTGAGTTGTTAATCCAGAAGAAAGTGCACAGATCTAAATGGGCCGTTAGGTATTAGAATAGATCGAGAATAACTTGAAAACATCTTCAAAATTTTGTAGATATTCAGTTTATCTCGATATCAAATTAACATGACTAAAGACTCTACTATGGCACTATCAAATTCTTATAGGATGTGTATTTTGGTGGGTGAGGATATTTTTCTACTAGAGAAATATTTATTATTTTTATCCATTATACTTTTAAATTTATTTTTGACTTCTTTATTAGTCAATGACTCAATGTATAGAGGGCATATTATCTCCCCTCAATAGAAAACAAGAAATATTTTTTTCTCCATCTTTAAACAGAAGTTGTCAATTTGTCATGTGCCGTGTGTCATCTGCCGGTTCAGGAATTTTTGCTGGACCCGGTTCCAACGCGTGGAACTGGCCACTATGGCGGGTTCCTCCGCCAACCCTTGTCCGCGGGAATGACGCCGACCGGGAGCCCACGCCGCATCTTGGATGTCCGCACGCGGCGTTTTTGTGCATCGTCGCCGTCAAAACTGGGGACGTGATCCGGGCCATGTTGGAATGGCTTGTGAGTTGGGAGCGGACGATGACGGCCCAGCTTGGTTGACGACCGTTGGCAGGGGTGTTCATACAAAGATTTAAATTGAAAAATTAAATTGAATAGATGGATCCGATCCGATTCGATTTGGAGAGTTTTATAATTTATTTTGATTTAAGATTGAAGAATCGATATTAATTATATATATATAATATAAATAATATAATATATCACAAAAAAATTAATAACACAGTGGTTGGTGGCACCTCCTATCATAGAGAGGTCGTGAGTTAAAAGTATTTTTTTCTCATTTTCATTTCAAATAGAACCGGTTCGATTTAATTCGATTCGATTTAATTTTCTCAAAAAATAAATCTAAATCAAATTGAACCGAACCGTGAACAGTTCTACTCGTTGGGAGAAATCGAGACTTCTTGTAATGATGGTAGTTAGTAATTTCCAAGTCAGCTAACCTTCCTAAAAGTTGAAAGAAAAATAAAATTTTAAAAAATACTAACTATTTGATATTGTAAGTAGAAGACTAATTTAATTATGTCATATAATATTTACATAAATAGGATGTGATATTATTTTTATTATCAATTATTATTAACTGTTGTTAATTATTAACACTTCATCCTTCTCTGTCATCACATAAGTCACTTTATGTGAGTTGAAATGGTATCCAACTGTTTTAGTCTTCTCTCTCTCTCTCTCTCTCTCTCTCTCTCTCTCTCTCCTCTTATGTGGGTTTGGTTTATCTTCCATAGAAGTTGTGCTGGCCTCGATCCAGGTTGATCTGTTGCCAAACTGTCACAGGGACCTCTCATTCCATGCAGGGCTAATTGGTAGAATTTCCATTTTTTTTTCAATTAACAGATGAGAGAGAGTGAGAGACTTGAACCCAATTTGATTCAATCGTTATCCTAGCTGATCTACATGAAAGGGCGACTCAGTTGGTGGATACCTTCCATATACATTAAAATTATCAAGGTTTAAAATAAGTGGACCACGTTAAAGAGAATAATTTATGAGAAAAGGGCCAACTATTTAGTTGCAGTCAACTGTTAAAAAAACAAAGGAAAATAGGAAATCCAACTACTTTATGGATCTAACATCTGGTTTAACAAAACATCATCTGAGATGTTGATCTGTGAACAATCTGATGTTTGAGATCAGCCACATGTCACCAATTTATTCAGAAGCCAATGGGGACCATATCACCTTTTGGAATCTATAAGTTACCGTTTCTTTTGTCACCTTTCAAAGAAAAAGGTCCACAGCCTCAAGGAAAAGACAGCGTCAAAGGACATTCCCAAGAGTAAGCAGTCATCCCAACCCTTGTACTTAAATTTTTTTGGTTAATAACTTATTGATCGAAATCGTTGGCCAAACACCTCACCCATTCAGGTTCAAATCAAGGACCCCATCCCTGCACAGCACTTTCGGATTAGGATTGTGCATGGGTGGATTCGGGCGGTTTAGCCCAATTTTTAAGTGAACCCAACCCTTCCTCAACCCGAATTAGATCAAATCAAATTATTTTGGTTCGATTCAGTTTAAATTAAATTTTATATTAACTTAAATATAAATAATTTTATAATATTTATACATTTAAAAATAAATATAAATTAGTAAAAAGTCTTTAACTGTAATAAAAAATTCTTAATGTAACAAGACTTAATGTAATCTATGATAGGTGATAACATTTATTGTAATAAGTTCAAACTCTTTCAGAAATTAAAAAAATAAGTCAAATATCTGATAAGAATTATTAATTTATCATTAAAATAATAAAAATTTAATATATATAGTTAAATTTATGTATATAATTATTTTTTAATAATTTTACTTTTAAATAAATTTTACTATATATACATTATAATAATTTCAATTATTTAAATTATTTAGTTTAGTCTAATTTTACAACTTATAAAATTGAATTGAACTCTGTCGACCCAATTTAATTTTGAAAAAATTAATAAAAGTCATTGACTGTAATAGGGAGGTCTTTACTATAACATGATTTAACGTATACTGTAACTAGAGATAACACTTATTGTAATGGGTTACAAATTATGTTAAAGATTAAAAAATAAATTAAATATTCGTTATGGACTCCTAATTAATTTATTCTTTAATTTTATGATTTAAATCGAATAACACACTCACATTTCCGGTGTCTATCTCATCTATAAGCAGGGTACTACCCTTGTACCTACATGGAAGCCCAAAGTTCTAAGTGTAGGTTATCCCTGTCCCCCACCCCCTTACGATGTTACACTGATAACCCAAGAGAATGAGCAACTATATATGGAGCAAGCGGCAATTTGAGGGTCTATTAATTTGATGTGGAGCATCACAAATTAATGTGCTGCCAGTGCATTGATTAATAGAAAGGTCAGAAATATAATTGACAAATGCAATAAATATAATAAGTATTTGTCTATCATAAAGCGTTCATAAATACTATATGTCATGTGTTACAGTAGTATTATAGTGTTTTACGACATTTGACGGCATTTTTATGTCAAAACAAGTAGCCCCAGCAATAGACCGCACGCCACTCCACTTTCACTTCATGTCCAATAACGTATTTAATATTTATTTTTCTTTTAATTATGTAAATTAAATTTCTGAAGAAGAAAAAAATGGTAGTTAATCTCACTGTGGGAATGGGATGTAATTAATGGATGTACAATAATGCTCGTATCATAAGAAGGGGAACTGCTGATAACCTTTTCTCCATAAGAAATATTTATCGTGAGACTACTCTTATAGTAAAGTGACATAGATTGTAACAAAAATAATTTTATTTGTTACGAGATAGAAAAGTTTTGTTAAATCTCATTAATTAATAAAATTATTTCCTTCCCATTTACGTCAATTTTATTAAAAAATAATAACTTTATAATAAATATTTCTCCTCCTCCCTTGCCGCGGGGCCCAAGATTTCCGCAGAGACGGTGCCCCGAAGAATACGACGACGGACGAAGTTGGATAGAGCAATAGCATCAAGTGCGCCACAGCCTCCCGTAGTCAGATCCTGCGAACATTGGTGGACGGGCTTCCTTGGGCCTTGGCCTGTTAACAGCTGCATCAGAAGAAGAGAAAGAGCAGCCCCACCGCTGGAAAACACCAACCGCGCCGCCCAAGTAGATGACATTGTGGAAGTCGAGGCCAAATTTGGACCAACTCTCTCCCCTCTCTTCTCGCAAAACGCCATGGGCCAGACTTGTGGAAAATTATAAACAAAGATGTCGTTTCTTAAGATGCCACTTCAGATGAAAGATTTCCTCCGGCAACCGGCCATGCACGAGTCTACGGTCCGTTTGTTTGTTTCTAACTTAAAAGTCAGAATTTTTTCATATAATAGTCTGTTTTGTATTACCGAAAAGTTAATCTATAAAAAAAATTTACTTAAACTTATGAATTTTGACATTCTTGATAAAACTTCATAAATTATTTTTTTTAAATTTCACTTTCATATAGAATTTTTATAAATATGACTACAATTTCAACTGTAATTCTCAGTATCCAAAACTTGAAACTTGACAGTCGATAGTTGGCAATTGGTGTCCGACGATTCGATAACCAGCGACAGGTGCTCAGTGCCCAGCACCTAGTACCCGGCGTCCGGCGCCACCAAATGTCCTACGTCATCTGGTGTCCAGCGCCGTCCGACGACCAGCGTCTAACGGCCCGACGTCTGATATCTGTGCGTCCGGAGCCCAACGCTCGACGACCAGAGACCAACTTCCAGCACCCGACGTCCGACACCTAACAGTCGATGTCCGACGCCCGACATCCGGTGCAAGTGGTCGACATACGAAACGTATTTTATCTTTTTTAAACTTTTATTTATTTTTAAAATATATTTTATAGTAAATAAATATCAAAAATTCAAAAAAATATTTACGTAGTACTAAATAGATAGTTATGTTTTTAACTTTTATGTAAAAATTAATTTTTAAGCTAATGTAGCTGCTGTCGCAGGGCGAATGTGCACTGGTGGACTTCGACACTCCTCGCGTTGGTTGTCAGGATCTGTCGGGCCGACCTACAAGGAAAGATGCAGTGATGGATGAGGAACTTGACCTCTTTAGTCAGTCGCACCGTCAACTCCTCCTCAACATCCTCTGACCGTCAAAAGTTTATTTTGCATCCAAAGCATATAAGAGACGTTAAGATTTGCTTACCTTTCACCCCGAGCTCGCTCTCCTAACCCTCCTCCTCAAAATTCTCCTCGAACTGCTGTTATTTTGATATCATAATCTTGGTTATCTCAAGATCCTCGAGATGATATTTTAACAGAAACCTTAACTGCTAATTTGGCCCTACTACCTCCCTAAATTAGAATATATTTTTATGTCTAGAACTATTGAAGTTTTTCCGTGAGAAAAATCTGACTAAGAAGAAGAAGATGATGATGATATTGATCATTTCTTCATCCTCAAGTTCGTCTTCGACGTGCCTTTGCTTGAGATTATTGTTCATCTCTATAAGCATTAGTTCTTATCCAGTGTTTGACACCGTGGTTGACAACGATTTTGAGGTGAAAAGTTCTGACAAGTAGTGAAGTTATTCCAAATGGTGGTAAGAGTCCTTGGTTTTCGCGTGAATTGTTTTTTATCTTGAGGAGAGAGATAGAGAGTAGTTAATTTCTCTGTCCTCTTTTCCAAAAACTGAAGGCAGACCGCTTCCAAGTGAGTTAAACCGATTTTAAGGATTAAACAATAGTTGTCTCCCATTAAAAATTGTACAGAGATGTGATAACATACCGTCTCTCATCAAAATAATAATTATTTTATTCTGAAAAACGGGATGCCGATGCTTCTTGTCAAACGGTGTGGTTGATTTTTAAACGTCATCATCACAATCTCAACCTTGTCAGAAAGAGTGTGTTTAATCGACTTTTTAATTATACCACCTTTCCAATGACCGATACAATCAGTGCCTTACTCGGATTAGGATTTATATTTGTACTTGTCATATAATCTCTTCGCTTATTTTTTTTTTTGGGTGGGGGGGGGGGGGGGGGGGGGGGCTGGCCTACACTTTGTAGCAAGAGTATTACCCTTCATCTGGCACCAATTCCTTAGACATGGAGAATTTTTTTCCCCTAACAAAGCAGCAGGGAGAGGTACCACGGACAAGGGGCTGCCTCGTTTCGGTATAACATGACATGATGCGGTGGTGGAGATGTCAGTGGCATGGGGCCACAGCAATGGACCATCAATAAGTTTTGGCAAAAGAGTAGAGATAGAGTGGTAGTAATAATTGACATCACATCATGCATGGCATGACATAAATTAAGGAGAAAATGGCTAGACAATGTACATTGGAAGACTTAATTAACCATTGGACATTCCACGAGGATTAGGGCTGCCAATGGATATCTACTTTTCGATTTTTCAATCCATTTTTGACTTTTTCGTATCCATATTTTGTTTTCGATTATTTTTTATTTTTTCGTTTCTGTTTCCGATAAGATATAATTTTTATTTTATTTACAAAATATATACTCTTAAAATCTTATTTCTTAATATTAAAAAATTTTATACTAAGTTTTTAACTTCTCCTTAATTTGTAAATAAAATCTAATTAATTTGTCTCTCGTAGCATTTATTATATCTATTATTATCAAAGACATCTCTTTTACCATTACTCTTAATGGTACATATATCTATCATTTGATCGTACCAAATGTTTCCAATTACTTTTCGTTTCCGACCCGTTTTCGATTTTCTTATAGGAAATAGATGCAAAAAGTGTCATTTTTAATTCCGACTCTGACCCGTTGGCAGCCCGAATGAGGACGTACAATAGAACTCTAACTCGGGTGATCATCCAATCTTCCATTGCTACAACGAAAATCTCTTGACAAAGAGA
The DNA here is from genome assembly GCA_014218235.1 of Colocasia esculenta. Taxonomy (NCBI): domain Eukaryota; kingdom Viridiplantae; phylum Streptophyta; class Magnoliopsida; order Alismatales; family Araceae; genus Colocasia; species Colocasia esculenta. Next base: position 113,074,169 of record CM024766.1, on the reverse strand, counting down.
TAAAAAATCTTCAATTATTTTAATCGGATATTACTTAATTTCTTTTTTAACTTATCTTCTTTTGACGCTAAAAATTAAGTGGAGGGGGGGTTAAAAAGGGTTAATTTTAACCCTTTGATAAGAAACTTGAGATCCCTTGACGAAGCCCACATGCACATTCTTGTTGGTTCTTGACTAGGGGCGGACGTAAGAATTGTATTTAGTGGGGTCACCTCAATAAATAAGATGCACCCATAGATTTATTTAAAATTCAGTGAGATCATCTTATTTAAAAATTTTCTAACTATAGTTGATATAATGAAAATTTTTGAACCCCATAATAAAATTTTAAAAATTCAATGGGGTCACGTGACCCCACTGAATTGTATGTAGGTCCACCTATCTCCTTGAGATTCCTCATCTAAGCCTCACTTTGGTAAAGGGTTAACTCAGAGTTAACTCAAAGTTAACTCAGAGTTAACTCAAAATGGACTTTGGCAACCAAAAAAAGTTAACTCAATTAGGTTTGAGTTAACTTTGAGTTAACTCAACTTTTTCTAACCCACTTACACTCCCGGAACAGAGTTAACTCAACTTTTTCTAACCCTCTGACAAAGTAAAAATTGAGTTAACATTGAATAACTTTAGTCATAGGTTGAAGTTAACTCAAACTCCAACCCATTACCAAAGTGAAGCTAAGAGTGCCTATGTCTTGACTTGTTATGTTGGCTTTGATACTACCATTAGGGTCTTAAGCCCACACCTCTTCTGCTAATGTAGACATTTTGGCTTTTTCAAATGGGAAATACTTAACTCCCGTGCATGGGTCGTCCCCACCCACCTCATGTGAGGGGTGCGGTTTTCGTGCGCACTAGAGTTAATCATTTTTATTTTCAAATTGATCTCATCTTTTTTTATATATAGATAAATCGGTTTTATCTCATCATCTCTTCAAAGATATCTCATAAAATTAGAACGATGCAAAGAAGATTAACATAATCTTTATGCAAAAATGACATACATAAATGGAGATACGAGCCTATCTCATCATCCCTAATTCATTGAGTTAGGTGAAGAGATTGGACTGGACAAAGAAACAGTGAAGAGATTGAGGCCATTCACTTGGACAAGGATAATCTTTGATGTCCCTACTGGATGACCATTCCATTCATTGTCCATATGATTATAGTTCATGTAAAAGGATGTCATCCTCAAGTAGTAACTGCAATTGCATGAGATTTTGCGTGGAGGCTCTCTTTCTAGACTTTTCTAGAGAGAGATGCTCCAGGAAATCCCTCCCCTTGCGTGAGCAACCGGCTACCTCGTCGTTTGCGGTGGCCGATCTTCACAAGGGTGGCTCTCTCCTCCAGATCTCTGTCGCCGATCTTCTTCGGCGGAACTGTCGTCGGCTTCTCCGGCGGACTTGTGCCGGTTTTAACCGGCGGTATTGGTCACCACTGCGTGTGCTCCGTCGCCGAGTCTTCTTCGGCGGTTCGATCGTCGCCTTGCGCGGTGGCACTTTGGGGCGAGGGGAGCGTCTCTTCGGGCTCTCCCCCCCGCCCCCCTCCCTGTTTGCTCCTCTCTCTGATCTTGCTGGGGTCCTGTTGCAGGTTTCCCTTCCCACCTGCCATTGCGTGCTTCTCCTCTCGCTCCGGTGCCTTCCATCCCCCCATCTTTTTTTCTCTTAGCCCTTTTAAGCCGTTCCCTTCACTTGCCCTGTCCCCCCTCTCCGTTTCCCTCCTTTCCCCATCGCCATCTCCGCTCCCTGTTTCGCTACCTCTCTCTCTTTGAAACCCCTTCTCTGGCCTTCACGCCTTGCCCCTCCACCCAACCCCCTCCCTCAGACCACCCCACCTGTTTCCCTCCCCCTCCTCTTTTCCAGCTTCCTTCCCATTTCTTCCTTCCCCTCCGGCATGTAATCCCCTTTCATTTGCCCTTCGTCTTGGCCTTTTGTGGAGCCTATCCTCCTCTCGGCTAATAGTAGTTAGTTTAGACTTTGGTTGTTTCTACAGGTTTCTCCACTGCTGCTTCATCTTTTGGGCGTGATCTCTCAAGTTTCAACTGTTATCGGGTTTTAAGTCTCTGGAAGACCTCAACCTGAAGGTTCGGAGTTCTTGGATCAGCTCGTGGCCTGGGGTTCATCAGTACATTGCTCATCAATGTACTTCATCCGAGCTGTTTTTCCTTTGCTTCTGCAGTTATGAAGTGCAGTCTTACTCCATCCGAGCAAACCCATGTTGGATCTTGGTCGATCTATCAACTTTTCCTTTTTGGCAGTGTTATGTCCTTAGCTTCTGCTTGTTGTGGATGTTATCTTGCAGCTGGAGTCGTCTTGCAGGATGGTTCAATCTAGTTCTTGTTGTTGTAGTCCTCTCTCGTAGGCTTCCAGCTTTGGACCTTGTTTCCATCCTTGCTTGTGTCTGTTTGGGAGGCCCCCCTCATGTTTTGGTTCCTTTTGCTGTCCTCTGTCGAGGGTTCGAGTTACTTTCTCTTCTCTTGTCTTTGCGGATCATGGTATGTACGGGATTGTGCATGATAAGGTATGGTCTGTATGGTCTTTGCAGCGTATGGGTTGGATGTCCCAACGCCAGATCTCTTTGTACTATCTTTTAACATAATATAATATATTATCCTTTGTCCAAAAAAAAACTGCAATTGCATGTATGTAAGGCCGTATAAATAGTAAAATTAAATATTCAAAAAGTGATTTAGTGGTTAATTAGATCCTAAGTCCGAGTGAAAAAAGAGGAGGATGTATGTATGTATGTTAGATTGACAGTTAATAATAAAATTAATGTCAAAAATATTTTACATAATTATAAATTCTAATCTAAAATTATGATAAAGTTCTGATGATGATGATTTAGTGGTTAGTTCTCTATGTATACCAAACGTTCAAATCTCACAAAGAACAGGTTTACAGAAAATTTAGAATATATAATATAATAAACTAAGTTTTTCAGAAAAAAAAAAAAAACACAAAATCACCGGCTCCCAAAGGATGGGAAACCGTAGCGTACACAAGCATGAACATACATAAAAGACTTTTTTTTTTCTCTCTAGAGCATACGCACACGAATGCGCGATAGTAAATTTTTAGGGTTTAAAGTTTCGGTTTTAATACTGTTCTATGTGTTTATTTCTTTTTCTTTTACACTCACACGTACAATGTTGTAATTGTTGATTTATTTAATAGAGATATCATTTTATTGTTTTAAAAAGAGTAAATTAATTAAGAGTTTTTATCAAAATTTTGACTTATTTGTTAGTCCCTAACAGAGTTATAATTTATTACAATGCGTGTTATCACATGTTACAGTATACGTTAAGTCCTGTTATAACAAAGATCTCTATATTACATTTAAGAACTTCTAATTAATTTATCTTTTAAAAAAATAAATAATTTTTATTTAAGAAGTGAAAAGATAACGCTGGAAAGAGAGGTGTAGGTGCGTGAAAGTGATAGAGGAAAAGTTCTCGTGAACCTTAAATAATATGCGCACTACATGTGTGATGTGTGGCTGCGAGACTATAGGGAGTTAAAGAAAGTGAGTCATATAGTTAATTAAACTATTTTCCTCGGCATCTACTCATATATACACACAAAAGTTATGATGTTTATCTAAAGATTGGGTTTTCTGTCATGTAGTCAATTAAACTTTTTTCCTTCGTATCTACTTATATATTTGAAAAATTTTCATCATTATCTAAAGATTTTTTTTATTTTCCATCATGGAAATTTTGCTACATATGAAAACAAAAGTTCACATATCTCATCGTATTATTCTTAAAAAAACAAGTTATCCTCTAGACGGTATACATTACAAGAGTTAGAAACCTCTCCCATCTTTCATCGGATGACCAGAAAATTCATGATGTGAGAGACTTTTTTAAAAATTGTTTTTCCACATCTTCAATAACCTTTGAGCAATGTTGGGCGTTCGGACAAATGCGTCCGACTGATGCAGTTTTCATTGGCTAATCGGGTGCCCAGATATTAGCATTTCTCATAACCTTTAAATATAAGTACTACTGAAAGTCATCTCTTTTATTATATGTTCATCTTGCGAACGTAAACTTTACTTTAAATTCTAGTTAGAAGGACTCTTATATATATAATTACAAATGAGTTCATAGTTTCTCTATAAATATTTGTAAAATTTTTAATATAAACTATTGTTATATCAAAAGAATCATCATCATCGTACCCTCATCTTATTATTTGAGTCAACTATTAAAGATTTTTATAAGTACTATATTCGTGTTTAAATCTATTGAGTTCATATTTTTTTATAATAACATCATATTATTTTATTTTAAGTCTTCTCCAAATTTCTTTATGATATCTACTAATATTAATCACATCTTTTAACTAGTGTTGAATTAAGACAACGGTGCACATGTCTAAATTATTTAAGTTTATTTTTTCTTATTTATTTGAATTAAAATTATCTTCAATTCATCAAGAAAATATTCGTTCTTAATCTTATTTTTTTAATCTGTATCACATATCCATTTCAAAATCTTCATCTTTACTACACAAATTTTGTTATTGTGATTTTTTGGTAAACTGTCGTATGATACTATGATTAGAAACATAGGTGGAGGATGTTCTTTCATTAACATGCATAAATCGTATTTATGATTGTTACTAGATTTGGAGGCAGAATTGTACTTTAATTTGTTTCCGATATGAAAACTTTAATTCGAAGGTTGAAATAAAGAACCCCTTTAATAACATCAAAGATGGCAAGTACAGGACGCGAGGTCTGATAGCCAGCGAGCGCCGTTCCAATAGAAGCTTCGGGTCGGAGTCTATTTCCAAACAAAAATATTTATTAAACTGCGATTTCCGCGCTCTCGACAGTCGACTCCCCCGCTCTTTTACGCCTTCGTCCCTGCTTTGTCTTCTGCTGCCCGTGAAAGCCGTGTCTATCCCTCCCTCCGTCTTCTGGTTTACTTTTCCTTCTAATCGTCTAAACTGGTCGTCTGCGTTCTCCTGCTCTCAGGCGCCGGGGGCCGAAGTGGTGGACCGTGGACGAGGTCGGTCGTCGATCTGACCGCGCTCTCCGAGGTAACTCTTCTGATTCAGTGCCTGTTCGATGCTTCTACCCTGGGATTTCGACATGGTTCGTGCTTGAGTTGAGGATGGATGAAAAGTAGATGGAAGTGTTGGAAACGATTCGCTGACTTGTAAGATGCCCTGCCGAGATCAACACCGCGATTCCGGTGTAATCCGATTTCTGCGTAGATCTTTTTGACATGTCGTCCCCGCGCGCGCGACCGCACTCGCTCAGCCGAATATCTTTTCGGTTCCGATTCCGAAGTAGATTTATGGTTGTGAATCTTGGCTTTCCTTCGCTTCCTCCGAGGATCTTATTCCGTGTGGATGCATCAAACGTGAATTCCTCCTCAGTTCCGTCCCTCGCTTCCTCCGAGGATCTTATTATGTGTGGATGCATCAAACGTGAATTCCTCCTCAGTTCCCGTCTCAGTTCCTGCTTAATCTCTGTGTTCTCGTTCTTGTTCCTTAATTCCCAGTTCTTGTTCTCCATGGAACGTAGACCTTCTGCTTCTCTTTCATCCAATCCACGTTCTCTGCTTCCTTCTGAATCCTTCCAAGTTTGAAGTCCTCTTTTCCCTAATCCCCCACATCATTGCTCTTTTCTGGTAATTCCCATGGTTGGAAAAAGCTACACAACTTTGAATCTACAAGGATCAGCGACATAAACCTTTGATCTAAAATCATAAAGAACATTTGGAATCTACAGAATATTCTACTCTATAATCTACGACAGTCCCAACAGGGCACGAGATATAGATTTTTGCTTATTTTCTCTGAAGGCCACCCGTTTGCCTCCGCGTCGCCCACTCATGGGTATCCCAAGTAGAACTTTATTCGTTTGACAAATATTTGATAGAGTAAATTTTAGATAAGAATATCATTTGAATAAGAAATGGAGCGAATATGAAAACAGATAATCTAGTTAGTTTAACATCCGCTCTGAAATATAATTATTTTTAACTATTGAATCATAGATTTAATGATATAAATATAATATATGTAATGTTAAACTTTTGTTTAGAGAATATTTTTATATTTTTATTTTTAAAAAAATACAGATTTTTTTATTTTTTATAATTTTTAGACTATTTAATATCTTTTGAGTAACGATTAGTGTCCAACACCCCGCACACTAATGCCTTGTTGGAACGTCCAGACATGCCAAGTAGACATGTCACGTGGGCGCCACTGTGGCGATAGGGCGACAGCCGACGGTGGACCGTTATGTCTATTTGTCACTATTAAGTAGCTATTTGTTATCCTTATGTAGTTATTTGTTATGGTAAACAATTATTTGTCATCGGTAAACAGTTATTTTGTCACAATTTGATAATTATTTATCACTGATATATAGTTATTTGTCATCGGTAGATAACTGTTGTCATCATTTGATAGTTATTTATCACGGTAGATATTTTTTTTGTCACGGGTAAATAATTGTTTGTCAGTGATAAATATCTATTTATCACAGATAGATAGCTCTTATCACCAGTAAGATAGCAAGGTAGATATTTTTTTGTCACGAGTAAATAATTATTTGTCAGTGATAAATATCTATTTGTCGCGGATAGATAGCTCTTGACACCAATAAGATAGCTATTTGTTATCAATAGATAGTTATTTGTTACCATTAGATAGGTATTGTCACGGATAAATAATTATTTATCACTACTGGTCGTCAGTCGTCTGTCGCCACCGGTGGCCGATCATTGGCGGCCGCCACTAACCATCGACAGTTGCCAGTGTGATGACCGCCTCTGTCGGTCGTCGTTATCCGCCACCGGCGCTGGCCACCACCGCTCGCCGCATGTCGTTGCCGACCGCCGCTGTCGACCGTCGTCGCTCGTCGTTGTCGACTGCCGTCCTCCGCCACCTTGTCGTCACGGTGGCGCTCGCGTGGCATGTCCGAATGACATGTCAAGATATTCCAACTATGAATTAGTGTTCTGGGTGCCAGACACTAATCGTTTTTCATATCTTTTATTATATTTATTTTTAAAGTGAATAATATTATATCTGTTTTGAATTTAAAAATTATTTAATTAAATTATTTATTTTATATCAAAATTATATTTAAAATAAATATAAATTATTTGATTAAATTTTTAAATTGAAATTGAAAAAATTATATTCACTTCATTCACAACCCTAATCCCAACTGTAGAGGCCTGCAAACAATTAGCTGTTCTTGCTGCGGGCGATATGTCCGCTATTTGGAGCCTTTCGAAAGTACTCTATACTTACCCCCAAAAAAAGTACTCTCGGACTCCTCTATTAAGGAAGTTTAAATGCGACTCGTAATGAGTAATATTACTTAAATTATAGCTAGTCAACATAATTAAATGAACTATAGCTAGTCAACAATACTGAATGCTCAGTTTTTAAATTTCTCAAAATTACTGCAAAGAAGACGTTAAAGAAGGCGATATATATATATATATATTGTGGAGAAAGATTTAATATATTTTCATATTACACTTAAGTAAAATATAATTAAATAACAAATCTACATGATATCTAATAATTAAGTTGTTATTTTATCACTCTCTATGTGAGAGGTGTCACATGAACTATTACTAAGTCATGTTGTGACCCCAGTTAACTTGGTGTGAGAGTACTCCATGTCGCGGATCGTGACCCATGATAGGCATTTGTCGGTAGGTCCACCCAGCTTGTGAGATCGGCGTCATCACGTACGGGAAAAGCTTGGAAGATACGGCGGACACCGCACATGCGGCCGACGTGTCTCGCCTCTTTAAGCGGGGGTTTGGTTCCAATTCAATTGGATGCGGGGATGTCTTTCGTCTGTGGGAATGAGCTGCTTCATATTACTGAGCAGGGAAACACTTTATATCTAGTTGGAACGCCCGATGTAAATGGGTGTGAGTTATGTTGTTATGTTAATAGGGAGATCCGTCGATTTGTGCTTGCGGATGAGTGTGCAAATATTTTGTATGCCACCGTGTCTGTGGACGGAGTTGCGGACACTTCTGTGCTCCAGGTACGAAGTATTTCTCTAACGAACAAGATGATATGTTAGGACTTGGGGTGTGATTGGTCTGAGTCTAGCGAGTTTTGATTGGTTGTTGAATAATCAAGGAGTTGGATGTTATTTTTGTTTACTCTCAGGTTCATTGGATATTCTCTTATCTAATATTTTGCTAATTTAAATGAAATGAGGTGCTTGTCTTTATATATCTGTACATTAATCTTATAAGTTATGACCATGTTCTTGATCAAGTGTTACTTGAGTTTGTTCATCAACCTGAGTGAGTGGAGCATTCTTATGAGGTGAGCTTTAAAAAAAATGTATTTCTTACCTATATGTTATTTTGAGAATTATATTCATACCTATATAATATGTAATCAATCGTGACTATGTTATTGAAAATTTGCTCGTTCACTGATTGAATTTAATTTTTTCTTGAAAACATCTGCTTGCATTCCCTAGGTTAGAGATACAAGGACTGCCCTTTATGCGGAGGACTAGTTTGAACATGCTCTTTCTTGATTGCTTGGAGGGATGAATTTAATTCGTTGGTCAATGTTTAAATATAATTTTTTTCGACAAGGAACCAAGTATTCCATTCCTTTATGTGATAGGAGATATAGATAACTGGTTACATGCTCTTATTATCGCAGTAGGGAGAACAGTGGGAGGTCATTCTCCAAAAGAAGGGCTAGCAGGAGTAGATTTTGTCAAAAGATAGAGCAAAAAGTAAAAGATCTAAGATAGTAGAAAATTTCAACAAAAGATAAAAGAGTCAAAAGAGTCCTACTGTCTTCTAGTGTAGAGCTATATCTTCACAATGAAGTTTTTGAGTACTTAGTAGTTTTAATGACCGACTGAGTATCACTGACAATAAGAGTTGGGCAAGCCAATGTAGAGACCCATTGAATGTTTTTGAAAATTGCCAAAGCCTCAACTTCCACATGATGATATGCTTTAAATGAGAAGGGTTTGGTGCAAACCGGGGTATGTAGTTTGCATCCAGGGTGGATGCAAACTACAACCCTATTGGGGGTGGGCACAACCCTAAGGGTTGGCCCACCCCCAATGACCTCAGCTCCCCCAATGGGGAGCTGGTGTTTCGCTAAATGAAAATATCCTGTCTCCAAAGACAGAGACTACTAGAGACAAAAGAACAAAAGCACTTGTGGCTCTCCCATCTTTGAAGGCTGCATCGGTTAAATATTGATGTGTGGCAGGCTTGTTAGGAAATATTAAAAGAATAGACGTGAATTTAGAATGAGAAGGTTCATCACTCCACTCTGGAAATATTAATTTTGGAATAAAGTTGCAACTGGATGATTTCAAGCCTTTAAAATTGCCACACTTGGATGCTCATATCTGAGACTAACCGGGAAACTATCGCAGAAGAAATTTAACTAATCTTCTCCAGTCCAGCATGTAGCGTCGACGATGCTCCATCGTGGATTTTAGGCGCCTGGGCGACGCGATTGCGTGCATGCAATCGAGGGAGGAGGGTTGCCATGCGTGGAACCGAAGCGAAGTTTCCGTGTTCGCGCAAGGAAGAATCATGATATCATGCATCCGGTAGATACTAGATATCCCATACATGTCATATTCATATGCTTGGCTGTCGAGGCCCGCCGCGCTCGTCGCAGAAGTATACGAGGGGTGGCTGGTAGGTGGGTATATACTAGCGGGAGTTTCATTTGGTGCACAGGACAGGTGGTGTGCGCGCGTAACCCCTCAAATAAGTGATCTATATATTAGCTGGAGCTCTATTTTGTGCACATTATATGAAGGTGATTTGCGTGAATGCTCATTTCTCGTTGGTTGTCTATCACATCAAAATAAAAAGAAATCTAATATAATGGGGGAAGAGTGGTGTGTGTGTGCACCCTCCACCTCCCAATGATATACAGCAAATATTAATGCCATCACATGCCTAAGCTGAGACTTGCGGAGCGTGCCACACAAGGCTCTCCGGCGGGCCCTCTAGTGGTGGCCGTGGGGCCGTAGCTGTCAGCAGAAATTTGTGGCAGCTGTGGGATAGGTTGGCCCTGTTGTCGCTTCGATCTCTTTCTCTGCGAGTATCGTCCTTCCTTGCTCTGTTTTGAGTAGCTCAGCCAGGAAATCCTTGTTTTGCAGGTACGGTTTCGATTTCAACCATGGCGTGGGCATCATGATGACATCTCTTTCAGAAGGCTTCGCAGGCTCTCTTTTTCTTCCTTGGTTAATGTCGTGCACTGTGCAGGTGGGAGCGTGGAGGGCTTCCCTTGGTGAAGAGGCGGGCTTCCCTTGGTGAAGAGGCGGCGGACGGGGCCGCGATGGAGCACACTGGGCGGGGGAACGATATCGAGAGCCACGATGGGTCTGTTTTGGACGGTCCGGCGATGGAGACGGACAGCTCCGGCCTCTCCGACGTGAAGGAGCCCCTCCTGAGGAAGCGCAACAGGAACACCACCTCCCAGATCGCCGTTGTGGGCGCCAACGTCTGCCCCATCGAGAGCCTAGACTACGAGTAATGAGTTCTATTGATTCTTGAAGTTAGATTACCAATTGAGATGCTCGGCGATCGAAAGGCCAACTCTTGCTGATGTCGTTGTCTTTTTCCACTAAAACTCGAACGTTCTTTTCAAGGATCGTGGAGAATGATCTGTACAAGCAAGACTGGAGGTCCAGGCAGAAGGTGCAGATATACCAGTACGTAGTGCTCAAGTGGACTCTTGCTCTGCTAATCGGATTGAGCACGGGGCTTGTCGGTTTCTTCAACAACATGGCTGTTGAGAACATTGCAGGGTTTAAACTGCTGCTCACGAGCAACCTCATGCTTCAGCATAGGTAAATGACAAACCTGCTAGGACAACACTGAGCTTTGGTTAAGAAAGTGGAAGCTGCCATTTAGTTTCTGGCGAAGTAGGACCAGCAATAAAAGCTGGGTCATGGTATTCTCCCTTAACACACATCTATAACATGCTCTTCTCACCACTGTCCGATGAGTATTCCTTGATCATCACCAAAGAAGGTCGCATAGCAATCAATGCAGATGTGGTAGGAGATGATGAGTATAATAACATTATTCATAAAAAAATGTTTTCTTTTATTAAGGAAAAAAATTCTTTAAAGAAGGTATCCAACAGGTTTATCTTCTGGATTAAATTGTGTATTTTCATGTTAAGAGCTGGTTAACATTAGTCAGGCAGATGTGTTCAACGTTTACAACTAATTGGTTGTGATTCTACAATCAGTACAGATACTATTTGGCGTTTGCTGCATTTGCTGGTTGCAATTTAATTCTAGCGACCTTCGCAGCGGGAATCTGTGCTTACATTGCACCTGCGGCGGCAGGGTCCGGTATACCCGAAGTTAAGGCATATCTAAATGGAGTTGATGCTCATTCTATACTGGCTCCAAGCACTCTATTTGTGAAGGTAATGTTGGGCTTCGAACGCCTTACTCAGTTGAAATGAGTTGGCCTAGCATCCGGAATATTTAATCATTTACTTATACTCTGCGACGTCTGCGTTGTCTTATGATATTTAAACTCCTCTTTCCTTTCTCCTCATATGCAAAAAGGAAAATGAAATTCTGCTTTTTAATCTTTGTGAATTGTTAAGGGACAAACGTGCAATATCTTGAAAGAGGAAACCGATACATATTGCCAGTACTTTAAGTTCGAAACTGACAATGCATTTAATGCTGCTTAAAGATCATATTTGCTGTTAATAGGTTCCAATCATCCCACTTATGATGGATTGTGCCTCAGACATGTTTTGATCTTCTATCATAAGCTCCGGAGTCATGGTACATTTGTTCTTCTAATTTAGAGTGTTTTGCTTGTTTTTCTAATGATCCAAAGAAGCCTGTTTTGTATGGTGAGTGTCAATTTGATAACAGGATAGTAGGGGTTTAGACGTTTTCCGACCTTCAGAGGCTCTTTTGTGTTTCATTGCAACCAGTGTCTATGTGACCAGCTAGTATAGAGTTTGTTCATGTTTTTGTTTATGATAGTTTAATCATACTTTCGCTTGCAATGTGACATGATATATATTCCATGTGCCTTATTATGTCCACTACCAGATCATTGGCTCCATATGTGGTGTCTCAGCTGGATTCGTATTGGGCAAGGAGGGACCGATGGTCCATACAGGGGCATGCATTGCCAATTTACTTGGACAGGGTGGATCACGCAAATACCATCTGACTTGGAAGTGGCTCAGATACTTCAAAAATGATCGGGATCGGCGAGACTTGATCACTTGTGGTGCTGCAGCAGGTGTGGCGGCTGCCTTCCGGGCCCCAGTCGGTGGTGTCCTTTTCGCCCTAGAAGAAGCAGCTTCATGGTAATTGTCTTGATACAGAAATAAGATGATCGGAGTTATAGAAATGACAAAATCAACACAAAGTTATTTACTAACTGATTCTTACAGTCTGTCCAAGAGATGGAGCCATGGAGGATTGTGAATCATGCATTTCTTCCCACTTTTCATTTCTTCTGCATGTGCACTAGCAAAAATGTAAATTTCAAAATCAACCTTTTCATGTGCTGAGAATATGAAAGTACACCCTCAAGGACTGTCCATGTCCAATGGATATGTTTTCAAAAAGTGGGGACAGATTAAAATCTGAGACTGAAGAAAATGGAATCTAATACCTCACTTTGACCATTGTGGGTTGGATTCTAGTATGCCTTTCGTGCTATGGTGCTCTTCCATCACGTCTGCAAAGACATTTGGAGTTTACTCAGACATCTAAACAGTAAACATCAAAGTATCCCTTGGTCGTTAGTTGGATAAAATCACATGTCCCAAAACCAACCCACACTCTAGGGCTCCTCAGACAGTTGCTTCTGGTCCGATGATCAATAACAATGATTGCTTCATGGACTTGACTTATGCGACCAATAATATAATTTATCTGCATCATGTAAACCTATAGCTTGTCCCTTTTCTGTCAAAGTTTGTAGCAGTTGGTAACTTGACTGCTCCTCAGAAAGTTAGGCTGAATAACCACTCAGAATTATTTTTTCAATCCTGAATATTTGTTGAATGTATGTTCTATCAGTTTAATGGATTTGAGGCTACTCATGCCAAATTCTATTACTCTTCAAATGGATACATATGATTATAGAGAAAGAGCAAATAAAATGAAAATGGATAGATTCTAGGGTCAATGACTTGCACCAGTACTCCAAAGCAAGTCGCCTTGGGATTCATAACATCGTTGCACACTCTCTAGCTTCAGAATCTGGAGTTTTTATGCAATCATAGATGAGTGTTTGTTATTTAAACTTGTTACCCATATATAGGTCTCTACCAGGGTAGAACATAAACCCTGATGAGTTTAGAATTCTGCAAATCATGGTGTGCAGAATCTGCAGATTTTGATCCTATTCCTCCAATATGATCAGGTTCCATTTCAAGTGGGAAATCCCATCTCTTTTTTTACTTTAAAGAAAAATAGGGAAAAGATAAAGACCCAACTGAACCACCTAGAATTGGTCCAACATCAGCTGATCCTACCTTATTCCTAATCCAGATGCAGCCTCAGCCAGTCTCATTCTTCAATCCTTGCATCCAATGTGCTTAAAACTACAATTGCGCGGTAGTTTCTAATCTGTCATCAGATTGATTGTCCTTTCAACTTAGGAAGAGTCTGGAGAATTTATCCCTAAATTTTCGAAGTTGAGCTCCATTTTTTTTAAGAATGCAAAATTTGGTGGCAGAAGGGATGTGCTTTTGTGCTACAGTTTGCTGAACCTTTAACGTCGGTAACTTTCAGCAATAGATTGATCATGTGCACCTGTGTCCAACAATTTTCTTCAGTCTGTAAAACCGCATCATACAATCTTCGTTAAAGCATGCTAGAAAGAAAAAAGATTTAGATTACTTTGATCTTACAATTCATTTCCGTCATCAGTTACTTCTTTCTCCACATCAAGATGTATTTCCTCATAAATTTATGAAGGATGAGGTAACACACAAAAAATTGTCGATTTAATTGTGGACCTTGATTATATTTTTCCTATGTGGTTTTTAGGTGGAGAAGTGCCCTTTTATGGAGGACATTTTTCACAACTGCTGTGGTTGCTGTGGTACTGAGGACTTTGATAGAATATTGCCGGAGTGGCAAATGTGGACTTTTTGGACAGGGTGGTCTAATAATGTTTGATATCAGTTCAACTGCTATCACATATAGCAGTTCTGATCTACTGGTAATCATTGTCCTTGGGGTAATCGGAGGTATTTTTGGAGGCCTCTACAACTTCCTCTTGGACAAAATCCTTCGCACTTATAGCATCATCAATGAGTATGCAACTTAACTTTCTCCACGATTTGCTCTTTCTGTCAGTTTGCCATTATGAAATTGGTTCTTGAAGATATTTCTAGCATTCACCTTCATATTATGTTCTGAGAACATGGAGAAACCTTTGGATTATAGTGTACGCAAGTCTGTGTATTTTGTATGATTTTTATCTCTCAGCATCACTGTTAAAATTTGTGGACTAAAAAAAGCTACAAGTTGAAATCAAAGTTATGATCACTTAAATGCCTACAATAACAGTTGCACGTAGGAATATGGGATCATCAACCGTAGTGGTCTTAAAATTGTTTGTAGGTAATAAGAAAGTTCAAAATGTTGACAGAAAATCTGGATATTGATCTTTTTCCAGCTTTGTTACTCGGAAGAAAACTCTTATGTTGCATTGCCTCCTCTTTATTGCAGTTGACCCTATCTGATGAGACATCAATGATTAGGTCCTTTGAGCACTAATGATCATATAATTGTAAATACCCCTACCTGTTGGTTATATGCATACATAGTTACATACATACTTATATATTGCATTGATGATAGGCCAGTTCCTTGGGAAGGAGATCCTTTTGTTTTTTGTGTTTGCTTATGTAGTCCCCTTCATGATGTAGAATATTTTCATTATGATTTTGTTCGTTTTTGGAGTCATTTATTGTCCTAAGATTGAAATCTCATGACCGATTGCAGGAAAGGTGCTCCCTTTAAGATCCTGCTCACTATGGTCATATCTCTCCTTACCTCTTGTTGTGCGTATGGGCTGCCATGGTTTGCCAAGTGCACCCCTTGCCCTGTAGGACTTCAGGAGCAATGCCCCACGATTGGCCGCTCTGGAAACTTCAAGAGCTTCCAGTGCCCCCCTGGGCATTACAATGACCTTGCCTCCCTCCTACTCAATACAAATGATGATGCCATCCGCAACCTATTTAGTGGCGGCACCGGCAATGAGTTCTACATTTCAACTCTCTTCATCTTCTTCATCTCTGTCTATTTTCTTGGTCTTATAACGTATGGCATTGCTCTCCCTGCCGGTCTCTTCATCCCAGTCATCTTAGCAGGTGCATCGTACGGTCGCATTGCTGGAACTATTTTAGGGCCCATGTCTGACCTGGATACTGGACTCTTTGCTCTTCTTGGTGCCGCATCATTCCTTGGTGGGACAATGAGAATGACCGTTTCATTGTGTGTTATTCTTCTTGAACTCACCAATGATCTACCAATGCTTCCCTTGGTTATGCTGGTTCTCCTTGTATCTAAAACTGTGGCTGATAGCTTCAACAAGGGTGTTTATGATCAGATTGTCAAGATGAAGGGTCTGCCTTACATGGAGGCTCATGCTGAGCCTTACATGAGGCACTTGGTCGCAGAGGATGTGGTTTCCGGCCCACTCATAACCTTTGCGGGTGTGGAGAAGGTAGAGAACATAGTGCATGCTTTGAAGCTCACAGGACACAACGGATTCCCAGTAATTGATGAACCACCTTTCTCAGAGGCGCCAGAATTGTGCGGGCTTGTGTTGAGATCCCACTTGCTAGTATTGCTCAAGGGGAAGAGATTTACGCAGCATAGGGTGGCCACCGGGGCGTCGGAATTATGCCGGAGATTTGGTGCTTTCGACTTTGCGAAGCCAGGTTCCGGGAAGGGTCTGAAGCTGGAAGACCTGGAGATCAACGAGGAAGAGATGAAGATGTATGTGGATCTCCACCCGATAACCAATACCTCTCCCTATACAGTGGTCGAAACGATGTCACTAGCTAAAGCTGCAATGCTATTCCGAGAGCTTGGTCTCCGGCACCTGTGCGTTGTGCCTAAGAGCATGGGGGTAAGAAGAATCCTGCTTCTTTATGCCAATTCATTGATCTGCACTTGCTTCCGGACATGCATATTTTTGGCCTGCCTTATTGTGAAAGTAGTACTATGTGGTGATCAAGCTCATAAATGCTGCACCAAATGCAAAAATTTTCTCTAGTTCCAAAACAGAGGACTAAAATAGATGATGGGCATTGGAAATTTTCATCAGAAGCTTCCTAAGCTGAAATCTGACGTTGCACCTTTTTTTTTCTCCTTCTGCAGAGGCATCCAATTGTCGGGATCCTGACAAGGCATGACTTCGTACCTGAACACATTCTTGGATTATACCCTCATTTTAAGCCCCGGAAATAGAAGCAGTAGTGAGCATGTGAAATGGTTTGCGTCTTCAATTATTATTACTTGTTTTTTGGGGGGTTGTGGATCTTGGCCCTCTTGGGGAGAGGGGGGTGTTGGTAATAGTCACTTGCAACGTTACAGATATGGTTGGCTTTAGAGAAGATTGCCGCTATTCTTTCGAGGAATCATCTCATGGCTTTTGCCACTTTTTAATTGGTCCTGTAATTTATGTTATACAGTTTTTTATTCAATTTGTTATACATCACTCTTAGTGGTCTAATTGTCTTTTTTTTTTCGCACAAACTGTTCTTACAAGAATACTTACAATTTTAGTCTATTTACTAAAATATCATGTAAAATAACATTATAAAATGTAAAATATTGTAAGAATGTCAACCCCGTTCCTTCGAGTTACCTTACCATACTATCACTTTGTAAAAGGAAAAAGGTTTGGTAATACCCTTTCTTGACACAATTTTTAACACACAATATAAACATCATCCTCTATGAAATGTTTGTGTGTTCTTCTTAACAGGTGATTCTGTGGCACATTTTATTGATTAGAGTCAATGTGTTAAACCGGTTTTCTTTATAAAACGGGTGTTTTTGAGAGGGAGAGAGGTGAAGCCCCCTAATTTCTTCATAGTGCAAAATGACCATAATACCCATTTGTAAAACTGTGGATGATATTTCTTTTTCAAATTATTGGAACAAATTCTAAGGCAGGTTAGTCAGTCACAAATTCGAAGTTAGAAACGGTCTCTTGAT
This sequence comes from Colocasia esculenta, assembly GCA_014218235.1. Classification (NCBI taxonomy): domain Eukaryota; kingdom Viridiplantae; phylum Streptophyta; class Magnoliopsida; order Alismatales; family Araceae; genus Colocasia; species Colocasia esculenta. The sequence continues at coordinate 113,056,926 of CM024766.1, read as the reverse complement.
TTGTTGAGTTAAAATTATATATAGGATAAATTAATTAAAAATCTCTATCAAATATTTGATTTATTTTTTAGTCTCTAATAAAATTATAATTTATTACAGTAAGTGTTATCTTATATGTTAAATCTTGTTACAATAAAAACATCTCATATTACAATAAGAGATTATTAATTAATTTACCTTTATATATATTATCTCTTCCTTAAACCCGTGTTGGTGAGACTTTTGTGTATTGAGTTTTTTTTTTTGAACTCTAGAGTAGGTTACGAGGGATAGAAGCATTGGGGAATCCCCCCTCCGGCAGTAGAAGAGAGAAACAGGAGAAGCAAAGAGACATGCTTAAAACGTAAATCTTTGTTGTAATATGTTGAATTAGCAGATATTATGAAATATTTATGGAATATTTAACTTTGTAGACCTTGTGGTTATATCTTAAATAATACTTTAGTAAAAATCATAATTTTGTAATTTCTGTTGTGAGATGGTTTGTATTAAAAAAACGACCTCTAATCTATTTCCTTCCTCTAGACCGTAGAGAAATCTCTCTGATATTACGAACGATTACGTCCTGTCTATACATGCTGTATAAGTTTATCGGATTCCGTTCTTACGCTACCTTAGTTTAACAGTATTGTTTCCTTCAGCTAAAGATTAACAGGGCCATCGATCTGGAAATTTCATATTACGATCTTTTCCGATGATTAAAACACTCTTTAAGTTGTGTAAACCTAAGATAAAACCTTGGCATTACTTTTGTCTTTCAGCTCAGGAAATACTTTGTCTTGCAGATCTTCTTCTTAGATATCTATTAGCTCAAGGAATGATTTAGCGATTAATCTTCTATATATAGCTGGGAAAGTAAGTTTTCAAAAAAATATTATATTTAGCTGGGAAAGTAATTTTCCAACCAGGAAGATGCATAATGGCCATTGGGGTCGTCATTATCAAAGCTTCATGATTGTTTTTGTATGAAAAATGTTTGTTATATTCATCGATTATATTTTTGAATGCACTTTGCATTTTTGTTGGGTAGATATAATGTGTCTTCAATACATTAATTAATTAAAAAAATTAGAAGGGTTCTGGAAAATATAGTAAGTATAATAAATATTTCTTTTTTTACATTATTTAAATCAGGAAGGCTGAAATATTATTGGCGACTCGAATTTGAAAAAACCACTTCGCCAGCTAATCTACTTTTGTGACTTTCTAATGAGAAAAGTTTAGTGTAATTTTTTATTGCACTTAAGTGTAATATGACTAGACACAAAATTTATGTGGCACCTCTCACATGGAGAGTGATGAAGTGGCAACCTAATTTCTAATGTGATAATTGGGTTGTCACTTTATCACTCCCCATGTGAGAGGTGTCACATGGGTTTTGTGCCTAATCATATTATACTTAAGTGTAATAAAAAAGTGCACTAAAACAACGTTTGGTATTGCTATATGTAAAAGTGACACATTTAAAAAGCGAATTTTTACATTGCTTCTGACAAGTTTCAGATTGTAATGATGACATTTAAAAATCAACTATATCATTTGACAACAAGTGTAGGTATCCCGCTTTTGATACTTAAATAACTATTATTTTAATAAGAAAAATTAGTTTATCCTATCCACATGCTACTTTAAGGAGAGGTAATTGTTTTTATTCTTCCAAATCGGGCTTCCCAATTCAGAAGCGGCCTCCCTTCCGCTTTTGATGGAAGGGAGAGAGAGAAAACAATGCGTCTATCTCTCTCCCTAACTCAAAAAGCACTTTGCGCCGATTCCCATGCAACTGGCCTTCATTTGGAAATCAAGAGGAGATTTGACAGAGATTTCAGACTCAAAATCGCAAAAAACCCCACTGCCAAACGATATAAAAGTATTTCTCCTTTCTAATTGATATGGAGGGAATCCACATTCTTGTAAGCAGATTTTTCAGCATAAAACTTAATTCAACTAAATAACGAACTAAAAACATTAAATTAAGATTTCATCTCATAATAGGAAAGAAAATTTATTTAGTTAGCATTTAATTCTTTAGCGATGAAGTCCAAATTTTACTAGTGAACCATTCCTAGATAGTAGATATCTTGATAAGACCTTTATTCTCTCTTTATCAATCAATAAAATTATTTTTCTTATATTTACATCAACTTTATTACAAAAAGAATCTTATAATAAATATTTTCTTATGGATAAGCCAAGATTGAGACTTAGAAATATTCTTCCTGAGACTTGGAAATATTCTTCCACGGTCCTTGTCTTTATCTTCAGATGAGATGTTGCAACATGAATTTTTAAAATTAAAACAATTTTCAAAAAGTAATTTAAAAAAATTATGGCGTTTAGCCGCGGCACAGAGGAACCTTCCAGAGTTATTTGATTCCTCATCGAATCTGGACCACCGACATGAGAAGGCCCAAATCGGTTGGCCAACATTTAAGGTTCCATTTAAGCTAAATGCTGGACGAGGCGTACACGCACAGAGTGGGCCACGTGTGAGAAGATATGGCCTCCGGTTTCCACGTGATTACACCGCGCAAGCACGTGACCAGAGTGTCGGTGGCGGCGTCCAGATATTTAAAACCCTCACTGGCGGCATCTTTCGTTTTGCGGAGGGTTTTCCAGATTCCGAAGCTTGTTAGGGTTCTTGCTTCCCCTGGAGGGCTCACTTCCGCGGCGGGATAGGAATCTCTCCTCCTCCGACTGCATCCCGATCGAGCTTGGAATCTGATTCTCGAGGTTGCGTCTTCTTGTGGAATTTTGCTCGAGGATTAAAGGATTTTGTTGGCGTTTCTTTGTCGTTCTTGTGTTGGATATTTTCGGATTTTGTTTCTACTTTCTGGTGCCGATCGCGGCGAGGCGGCGTAGCTCGAGGCGATGGCGCGCAATCCCGGTTGCACCGTCTATGTAGGTAAGGACGCTTTCTGAGAGGAAGCTTTCCGAATTCTTAGTTCGTGTTGTTGCCAGGGTTTTGAAAATTAGGATGGGGTTTCTTGGCGTTTCTGATGGCTCTGGTATGATCTATAAGTCTTTTTCTGGTTTTACTGCGCGTGGTTGGTTCAGGAAGCTGTCCGTTCTTGGTTGATGTTGTTGCCGCGTTTTGAAAATTAGGATGGGGTTTCTCGGTCCTTCTGATGGCTTTGTTAGGATGTATAAGTCCTATTCTAGTTTTACTGCGCGTGGTTGGTTTAGGAAACTTTTCGTCCTTGGTTTGTGTTATTGCCAGGGTTTGAAAATTAGGATGAGGTTTCTTGGCGTTTATGATGGCTCCGGACGATGTAGAAGTCCTCTTCTAGTTTTACTGCGTGTGGTTGGTTCCCGTGGTTGGCTGTGTAGGTTTTTCTTGAATTTTCTGTCTTGTTGTCTAGGCCTTTTATCCACCTGCCGCCCCACAATAGTGTGCTTATTTATATTTGTTTTGTAAATCCCAGGAGGTATTTGTTTACGATAATCCTCATTTTTTGCGTCTGCTTGCAGTTGTGTACGCCCTTGTTTGGCTGCACTTTGAAATCACGATTGTGATTATTGTTGTGGTTTTGGTTTTGATGATCCGTAGTTGATTTTAGAAGATAATACTTGTATAACCAGCATTATTGTTATGATTTGTCCCGACTCCTTGCATGCAAGGAATTTTTGTTTTGCATAGCTTTCAGATGATTCCCAACAAGTTATTGTTAGGTAAAGTGCTGGATGTTTTAAACTCATTTGCTTCCTGGTCTTGAGAATCTTTAGGAGACTGGATGACTGATGGACTGACTTTATAGTTGTATGTTGCTCTTTCTGATACAGCTAGTAAGAATCCTTGCTCGCCGGTTTTATCTGGATGTTATCTATCTTAATTATGCCTACTGTAGTTTCTATCATCATCCCAATAAACGTACGCTACCTCCCAATTCAACTATTATTGGTCTTGCAAGTTGTCCTGGTTCCTTTTCACTTCTTTCAATACATTATTTCAGCTTCCCTGGATATGTTCTTTTGACTTCAGATTATGCACCAGGGACCATTGGTGTTCCTTAACCTATCTGCACTTCTCACCCCATTCCGCTATGATTTCATAGCTTATGTTACTATCTTCTAGCAAAGTGTTCATATTGTTCAATCATTAGTGTCTTTTTCTCCCTCTCCTTACCCACATTTAATTCTTTAAATGATTTTCCCCTTTTGCCTTTTCAATGCAACAGTTGGAGTTGGCTTCAAAGTATTAATGGGTTTTGTTTTTGTTAGGCAATTTGGATGAGAAGGTGAATGATAGGATAATATACGAGTTGCTTATTCAGGTAGGTCGTATCGTAGACATATATATGCCCTCAGACAAGGAAAAGAACCGCCACAAGGGGTATGCATTTGTGGAATATGAGAATGAGGAGACTGCAGAATATGCTGTTAGGCTGTTCTCTGGCCTTGTACGTCTCTACGGCAAGATAGTGAGATTTTCGGTGCGTCATCACCCCGTAGTTCTTTGTATGCCATATTTCAAACATGAGAAAGATTTAGTACTCTTAAGTGCAATATGATTAGACATTAAATTTATGTTGCACCTAATAATTAGATTGTCACTTAATCACTCTCCATGTGAGGGGTGCCATATGGATTTAGTGCCTAGTAATATTACACACTTAAGGGCAATAAAAAGTGTGCTAAGTCTTTCTCTCCAAACATTGAAGGGTTTGCACATAGGTTTCCCGGACGCCTTTTGGAGCCCTTTTTTTTTGTGTTGTACACAGCTTCCCCAAAATCTTACAAACATATCCACTTTGAACAGATGTCAGGGCAGGACAAGCCCTCCCAAAACATTGGTACTCCAGTGACACCCAAGACAAACTCAACTGCCCTGCCAAGACCCCATTATGTGCATGGAAAAGAAGTGGAAACTTTCCAGGGTTTGGCACAGTTGACTGATTGCAGGTCTTCAGCGTATACACATCAAGTGACCCCGGTGACACCTTTGCCCAACGTACCGAGGCCATATCCGCCGCATGCAACAGAAATGGCGATGTTCCCTGATTCACCACAGTCAATTAATTGCAGAGTGTCGGCTTACACCCATTCGTCTCCAGGTTCTCATCAAGGTGATTTGGTTTTTATAAGAAGATTTGAAGTCCCACACATCCAAAGTTGATTTCGGTATTTTCTGGTTTCTTATTTGATTTGTGGCATCTGATTTTACAGCCTCTGCACGTGGATTTGTAGGCAATGGGGTCAGTTCGAGCAATTTTGATTATAGTAGGCGAGGTCTTGGTTCGGCGTTGTCCGGGGGTAATCGCTCAGATTTTCAGCATCCCGTCGTGTATCCCCCTTACCCACGGTTTCGCTAATATGGAAGTGTGGCTACGTATCACCAACCAATATAGTACCATAGTGTTTCAGAAAAGGAATCACTTTCTGACCTGTGACGATTCCCCGCACAACCATCCCAAAGTGTTCATTCACTTTTGGACGGTCTTAAGTAACTTACACCCTCTTTTTTTTCTTTGCTTTCCTTGGCGGGGTCTGAAGGTGGCTTATAGAAACCACCATCAGTTTGGTTAACATGTAGTAGTGAATGGCAACAGAAACACCGTAGCTGGCCTTTCCCTTGGGCTAGGATTGAAAATTGAAATTTCAAAGCAGTCGTGGATGTATCTCTGTTTATTATTCCTTTGCCTCTTGATAAACAGAGAAAAAAAATTCTTTCTTTGTTGAGGATAAATTTGCGAGGATCTTCATAATTTTTTTCCCTTTCTCCGTTGAAGGCCGATAGATAGATTCTGATGGGTTCAACGTTTTTGTTCACCCTCACTGATAATTTTGTCTGCACTTTTAAGTAGAAATTCTTGAATTTGTTATGGTTAGTTAATTTGAGGGATGAGATTTTTTCCTAGACAAATGTACAATAGTTTTTTTTAATGGATGTATTTAAACTTTTTTAACAAATTGGAAATGTTGGATACATTTTACTTAATTCAGATTGTATTTCATCCTGTCGGATGAAGCTTATTAAAAGTTGAATAAGTTTGTAGTAAGCATACTTGCGATAAATAGAATACGTATAAGAACCAAGGTTCGCCGTACTGATTGGATCGATCGTACCGTATTTTTCGTGGCACGGTACGTATCGAACCGTATCGCTGAGATACAACCGGATTGTTGAGATACGGTGAAAAATTGGCATATTGTGTTGAAACTCATTCTCCTCTTGCAAACACATTCAAATAATGTCCATTTGTGTTGAAATTTTAACTATAAGTTAATGTAATAGTTTTACAAATTATGGTAATTTTAATTTAATTTTTAAAATTTATTTTACACTAGTTGAAAAATCATTCGGAAAATAATTGTATCGGTTTAATATCGAAGTCCGTATATCAACAATTTCGGATATTTATATTTTTGATATCATCACAATTTTTTAAAAATTATGGTGTTCTCAAATTTTATTTTTGTTACAATTTTTTGGTGTTGTCTCGTCGAAACGTGTTATTCTGAGTATGGCATTGGGTTATCATTTATTAATGTTAATTAATCTCAGATATTAATAAAATTATTATAATTTGTATCATTTCTTAATTAGTTTATGTTTGAAGTTTTATCTCAATTAGATATTAATTAGACCACTTAAGTGTAGATAGAGTTTGTCGCGGTACGACGAATTCTATGTGCGCATACTTCAACGGAACGATATTTAGTTTCGAAAATAAAGTCAAATATAAAGTCATCATAATTACTAGAAAGATATACTGATTATAAAAATATAAATATCATGAGTTATTGATGCATAAATGTCGAGATTAGGTCGACCTAATGATTTTTGAGACAGTTTTTACTTTACAAAAAATTAATTAAAAAAATAAACTAAAATTATTAAAATTTGTATCACATATTAATTAGTTTATGTTTGAAATTTCATCTCAATTAAACACTATTCGATCTCTTAAATGTTGAGATTAAGTCGATTTACTAATTTTTGAGATAATTTTTACTTAATAAAATAATAATTTAAAAAATTAAATTAAAATTATTATAATTTTTATCATCTTTTAATTAACTTATGTTTAATTTTTATTTTAATTGGACACCATTTAAATCACTTTAATATACCTAATATAAAAAATTATGAAAAAAAAAAATTAACCCGGGTCACCCCATTGAAGTGACCCGAACCATGATAAGAACTGGATGTGGGGTTGTTGAAAAATGATATCGATAACTTGTCAGAATTGGAATCAGATATTACGATAAATTATTAAAAGTTGAATAAGTTTGCAGTAAGCATACTTGAGATAAATAGAATACGTATAAGACCTGGATGTGGGGCTGTTAAAAAATGATATCGATAACTTGTCTATTACAATAAATTATTAGGGTTGGAATAAAAAAATAATTGAAATTGATATCGATTATTTCTACAAATTCAGAAGACAAATATGAAAAATATTTCAGCTTACCGGAATTTTAATTGAAATATAATTTTGATTCTTATAAAACAATCAGAATGAAATTAGAATTAATTATTTTAATTTTATCAAAATCAAATTATATTTCAATTATGAGTAAAAAGTGATGTTTCCAATTCCAAATTCGACCCACTCCTACACCCCTAAAATTTGTAATTTCAATAATCAGCTTTTCTTATAACTGAAAAACTAATAGAACCAAGAATCTCCGAATTAACCATTTTAGTTTTATCAAAAACAAATTATATTTCAATTATGAGTAAAAAGTGATGTTCCCAATTCCAAATTCGACCCGCCCCCTACACCCCTAAAATTTGTAATTTCAATAATCAGCTTTTCTTATAACTGAAAAACTAATAGAACCAAGAATCTCCGAAGGTCGGCAAAACTCGATTTATATGACTGCTATCTTATAAACAGACGGACACGCAACATAACGCACGACTATTTATGGCGGAAAAAAAATACGATTACCTAATAAAGCTTCTCTATTATCCATGTGCAACCATGTTATTTCGTGTTCCTAATGACCGTATTGATCTCATTTTGGGAAGTTGGACGAGCTAAAAAAATGTCACTCCGATCTTATTTTGAAAAGGGACGACTGCATATAAACAGATGCGAGGATGAAATGCACAGAATGAATATGGGAAACAGAATGGAGAGAACCTCCGCATACACTGAAGGCAACATTAAGTAGTAAAATAACACAGCTCATTCCAAGGTTTTCAGTAACCTGAACAAACCAGCAGCTTCACGTATCCTGGAGAACTCAATACAGAAAGCCTGGACTTCGATGAAAAGGTCTTGAACTGCAAGAAGCGACCATACAAATTAAACTCAAGAAAACCAGCAGCGTTAGCAAGTTATGTAATTGTATCATCAAAGACACATCACACCAATACTAGACAAAAATAAAATCTGCCTCCCAATTAAACTCGAGAAAACCAGCAACGTCGGCAAAATATGTAATCATCAAAAACCACTCCACACGAATAGTAGACAAATTAAATCTGTGCCTCCCAATTTACTGATCCACCACACAAAGGGCCGGCGCGTGATAAAAGGGAGAGCGTGTCCACTGCGCCACATGAGCGGACTGGACTTCCTTGGTTTCCCTTTAGGATTCATGGGCAATGTAGTAAAATTGTCGATTTAGGATGCATCGACAATTTTCTAGATTTTGACTCTTAACAAAGCAAAGCATCCAATGAATATGCATCCGTTAGAACTTATAAAAAAGGAACATTCACCATTGATGATCTTATTCCGGATGAGGCTCTGAAGAAAGACGCACACCAGTCTCACCAGCCTGTTTTGCATATACTTGTCCTGGGAGGAGAAAATGGAGTTGATTAATACTGATCAGGCATCTCAAAATCTGAACAGATGATTTTGCCATAATATTTTGGCCTTTAAAAGATGCATCCTGAAGGAGTTTGAAAATGCGAAAACATGAAACGTTTATGAACAAGTGTATTAGACATATTCATACACAACCCAAGTATAATAGTTCTGGTAAACTATCAGTGACGCCAGGACAAGAACCTTACGGCTTTAGAATAAGCAAAATTATCAATTTCAATGAGAAATAAAGAAGATTGTAACCGTCAATCAAGAGTAAGAAATTTGTGTGCGCGCGTTGGGGAGGGGGGGGTGGGGGTGGAATCTTGCAAATAAAGCCAAAGCCAGGTTGAAAAGGCAAAGCAGTCTATAAGCACATAAGCTTAAAAAAAAAGTGCCTTCAGATCCATGGAAGCACCTTAATATTCTCGCATGATGATATGCAATTAGTAATGTACATGTGTACAAACTCTGTAGGGAGGTTAACAGCCGTTGTAAGCCGGTTAACAACCTCCATTGAATGTAGACTCATCTCCATATTCACAAGAACTGTGAAATACCTGAGACAGCAACAGAAGCCTGTGAGCTGAATGCGGCACATTACAATATCACATATATGCATGGGAAAAAAGAACTCACTCTTCAATTTCAGCAGAGTTCATCAATTTTTTCAGTACTTCAACAGCGACAAGGGGATTGTGCTCTACAAGTTCCTAAAAGAAAATTATAATTACAAAATATTTGGAAAAAAAAAAAAAAAAAAACACACAACGAAGGCATCTTTCACACGAGATTACATACTGGAAGCTTCCGTGGTGTAAGTCCACAATGATAGACTAGTTTTGGATCATTATTAAGTTCCACCATGACTTGCTGCATAAGTTAAGAACGAAATCGATTATTGTCTCGCAAGTTTCAAAGCATGTCGACTTAAGAAAATGGAGATACAACTCAATTATTAAACAGCAGTGAACAGCAAAAGGAATGGAGTTCATCAAGAATTTGATGTTTGTGTGTTCCTTGATCAGTTGTGGACTCAGCTGACAGGCCGCCACAGAGATTGCACATACTAATACATGCACTCCCCTTTTCCATTTCATGAGAATTATGACTTATGATTAAAAAGAGAACAAGCATCGATTCGTCAACTCAACATCAAAGACAGTAAATCCACCCTTTACACATTTTTTAGATTACAAACATAGGGTAAACTCACTGCATGAAATTCAATCATATTGAGTTGCCTGCATTATGAGTAAATAGCATGCTTGAACTATGACTGGGAACATGACAGCAGTAGCAGTAGGCTGCACAAACCTCTTGCTGCGCAGGAGCAAGTGGCCCCTTCAAGGCTTTTGCAATTAGATCCCTAACAGCAGCCCCTCTGCTTGTGTCCGCACACATGCCATAATCCCATAAAAGCTCATGATTGTTATCAGGGTTCAACCAGACAAACTGTAAGGCAATTGAACAGAATCAACCGTATCAAAAAGAAAATATTAGCAGGGAAAAGAAATTGAACATTTATCAATATTGTTACTTCTCCATCAAGAATTGGGAGCCTAGGTGGAGGTGGCCTCATCCATTGGGGATCTAACCCTTCCAGTGACAAGTTCTGCAGCAACCCAGTTATAGCACTGTCTCTATCTCCAGACCCAATTCTGGGGGGAAAATCAAACCTGAAGAGTTTCTAAAGAAATATGAAATTATAGCCACATAACATCTTATAAGATTTCAGATTTTTGAAACTAGAGCCGTACTCTGGTGAATTCACATCACAGCCAGTGGGTACATCTGGATCTCCTATAACATTTTTGACAGCAGCATTTCTGAAAACACCACTGTAAGGTTCTGACTGTTCTCCGTCAGAAAATCGCTTCAGAAGTTGTTCACGCGGCAATAAAACCTGGATAGCCATAAATATAGAAGGAACCAAGGTTTGAAGTAAAATCTTCCAAGAAATATATTTTTGAGAAGTGAAATGTACCACTGGAATGTAAGAAAAAAGAAAAAAGGGATGTACATGTATAATCTGAAACTCACACCACCCCCTTTACAAAAAAAAACTCTGCACGAAGAAGGTGCCCCCCCCCACCTTAACTCATGAAAATCTTCCAAGAAATATTATGTCAACAACAGCTAAAGTAATGCTATTCCTAGCTTGGTAAAAGGAACCAGTACAAACTCACATGTAATGATGGATCAAATCCTTTGACGTAGTCAACTGCAGTCTGTTTAAGAACCTGGTACAAGGATGTTGAGTTAAACATCTAAAAACAAAAAAAAAACTTTTGGGAGCAAAAAACAGCAACATCTAAACTGTGTAGATGTTACCCACAAGAAACAGGGAGCCAGGCAAAAAGTCCTAACTCATGCCAACGGTGATTAAACTGGAGTCGAAGTGGTAAAAAGAATCTTCGCATGCCCTATTGTTATATAAAATTTCCAAAATCTTCCAAAGTTTTTCACATGTTCCCACTTATGAATTTTCACCCCCATTGAAGCATCCTATAACCAAACTTATCCTGGACAGTCCTAGTCCTAAACCAACCAGCCATATTATTATTTGTGACTAAAAGAAGAGAGAAACTATATTATAATAAAGGCCCGTTGATTAATATGCAGAAAAAATTCAAATGATGGATGGGATTTACACAGCAGGTCATATGATATGTGCTTCCAGCCACCAGACTATGGGATGAGCTTCAAAATTTCCCCATTGCTACCTCTGGTTCGACGCAGTTAGAGATCATGTGGATTCATGACCCTGGAAAGGTTTGACAATCAAGGTAAAGCACCTATCATGACATAAAGGAGATATGACAAGGGTGAATATAACGGCAAACATGTTATGTAAATTCAATTTGGTAACCAATGGAACCTTACCCTCTATCATGGACTTCTAAAGAGTTTCTCGAAGCCCATTCCCTCCCTGCATTTTTCAATTTTTTGTTTCAAACATCTACATTCTACTCTCAAGTCTCAACACCTTTTTTTAGTGTTAGTCCTCGAGGAGTTAAAGCATCCTTCAATATATTGCTCACTTCAGACTAGACAAAACAACTTCGATTCAGTTGTATGGTTTTCTTGGAACATGTTAAAAATAGTTAAAAATTCTCAACTCTTCTTGAAAATGGGATCATGATCTTTCAACAAGTCTAACTACACCAGTTTGTTTTCATTGAAAACTAATAATTACATCTCACAATGAATGAAATGAATATAATTTAACACCTCTTTATTGCTACTGGTGTTGATAGATCCCAGAATGGCGAGAATGAATGCCCTTTCAAGTTTCTCAGCTGCTTCATCACCCGCTGCCTGTCAGTCATCAAGAAACTGATGAATAAGAAAATCCCAGTCATCAAGAGGTCCGTCCCTATTTCCAAAAAAAGAAGAATTCAACAAAATAGTATATAACTTTCCTTCAATTTAGATTTGTGATCAAATATTAATGTTAATGAGGATTATTTGGTGGCTCATTCTTCATGGGACATTATGGGTGATTTGGGGAAAGAGGAACAATCATATATTTTCTAGGGTGGCCCGAGATGCTGAGGCTCTTTTTGCTGGGATTTGTGTCAAGGTCAAGGAATGGGCGTCAATTGTTTGTAATGTGAATCCGTCAAATTCTACACTTTTTGTTTTGTTGGGGGGTTAGAGTTTGGCTATCCATTCTGTGATGGATGGCATTGTACAGGCGGGCTGGGCAGTTTTTTGTGCCCTTTTTGTATGCCTATACTTGTACATTCTTCCCATTTTCATTAATATACTAGTGGTACTATCCACTTTTCCCAGAAAAAAAAAGAGGATTATGTTTAATTTAAAGAGCAAAATAAAAGATGATAGAGAATATTAAAGCAATTGCAAGAGCTAAAGCACCTCTCACAGAAAATACCCAAATTTATGTCACTAACTCTCTTTGATGAGAACTTATCTCTTAATCTTGCCAATATCTAGATGTATATCATTTTTTTTTTTTGAAGTGGATCATCTTTTCCATCTTCACACTAGTACATTTTCCGACTACGAACTAATAGCGTCCAAGTAGTAGTAAGCCGTCAAGGGGCATTTCTTGCTGAGTTTCCTAAACACTAAAGCAAATCAGAAAAAGAAGAGATTTCTTCATTTTCGGCCATAAAAAATGTGAAATGATAAAGTTATGATATTCAATTACTTATATACTCTTTCCTAAGATTATGCAATCCACAGTCAGTAGAACTTTATGGTAGTTATCTGGGATATTCAGAAGATTAGTGCAACCTTTTAGTATTGTTCGACTATCTAAATGCTGTGAATCCAGTCACCTGGATGACGATTTTCTTGTAAATTAAAACCAGAAATCTGCAGACAATGACAGCACTTACATCTATCAGGAAAGAAATAAATGGATTTGAAGAAGGTGGCTGAGACAAGTAAGTCTGACGCAGAATAGCAAAAGCAGCCAAGCGCTGAGTGGGCTTGAGCATCTTCTTATCCTGAAAACAGAAAAGCTTATCAAAATATAACCAGAAGAGAGAGAGAGAGAGAGAGAGAGAGAGAAGAAGAAGAAGTACATGAACACATCAACATATAAAATTACTACGGGTTTTTTTGCATTTAAACCATTCCTAAAATCAAAATTACAAACATATCATGTTTACTTTTGCATTGTTATATATATCCTTAGTGCGTGAAAAACTTTCAAATATGCCGTCATAGGTAACATCCGTCAACAGGGTAATGAATATTCCTGAAAGAAGCTTATATTCCCATTAGGTTGTATTTTTACCAAACTATCCTTCATGTAACCCTCAAGTTAACACCACCTACACCCAAAGCCGACAGCTCTGCTCCCACCCTCGACCCCACTCAAAAGCTGGCGGCCCTGGTCTCCACCTCCCTTGTCCACACCCGCCACCTCAAGAACACCAAGAAACCCAAGGCGCATCCACTCCCCTCCTTTAGAACCCCCCTCCTCTCCCACTCCTATGGCAGCTACTCCATCTCCCTCCGCTTCGACACCCCGCCGCAACGGATCCCCCTCCTCCTCGACACTGGCAGAGACCTCGTTTGGGTCCTCTGCGCCCGCTCCTACCAGTGCAGCAACTGTTCCTTGCCCCCTATCGGCGTCCCCCTCGTCTCCCCCAAGACCACATCCTCCGCCAAGCTCCTCGGCTACCGCAACCCCAAGTGCACCTGGCTGCACACTCCCCGGGACTGCCCGCTAAATGCGAGTGCTGCCACCAGGTGCTCCCTGGTCTATCCCCCTTACATCATCGTCTACGGCTCGGGGTCGACGAGGGGATTGTTGCTCTCTGAGACGATGGACGTCTCTGAGCGACCCGGTGGAGACGTCCTGGATTTCGTTGTGGGGTGCTCCATCTTCTCCAGGAGCCAACCCCCTGCAGGAGTGGCGGGCTTTGGCAGGGGTCCGACATCTCTACCCTCGCAACTTCGTCTCCACCGCTTCTCCTAGTGCCTCATCTCCCGCATTTACGACGACCAAGAGGGCGCCATGGGCGACGTCGTACTAGAGGGTGCCCCAGAGTCCTCTAGGACGGCCTCTCCTTCACTCCCTTCCTCAGGAACCCCGCCGCCACCGTCAGCTCCCCTTTCTCCGTCTACTACTACCTCGGTCTCCACATGATCACGGTGGATGGGGCCAAGGTGAGGATACCGCACGCGGCGCTCCTGCCACTGCCCAGCGGGGACGACAGCACTATCATCGACTCCGGCACCACCCTCACCAACATGTAGCCGAGGGTGTATGAGTCGGGGGCAAGGGCGGTGGCAGCCGCGGCTGCAGGGCGCCAGAGTATGAAAGGGGAGGAAAACTAGAATTGGCTTCGACTGAAAAGCGAGCGATGGAATTGTAACTTTAATCTTAGGGCACTTAAGTCATTTCCAATGTGTCGTTAATGTTAACTAGGATTACTTGAATGGTGGGCAACAGGGGTGACGATGATGGCATATTTGAAAGTTTTTCACGCACTAAGGATATATATAACAATTAACAATGCAAAAGTAGGTATGATATTTATGTAATTTTGATTTTAAAAATGGTTTATATGCAAAAAACCCAACTACTAACTACATGTCTGCCATCAAGAAAAGCAGGAAAGAGAATTATGCCCAACACACGCTAATGATAATCAGAATCAACTTAATTTGTGCAGAAGACATTTTCCAAAAGTCAAATATACCAAAAGTGACTACATCTGGAAACACAATGCCTATATAGTCAACAACATCTAGAACAAAAATTTATTCTTTAGTTTTTTTTTTTTTTTGAAAATTGGTAGTACCACAATTGTATAGGAATTTATTTTTTAGTTACAAAAATAACCAACAAAGAGATATCAACAGATTACTGATGTTCCTAAGGCTGAGTTTATTAATAAAGTGACATAATGAATGCAACTAAAATACAAATATGGAGATATTGATCTCGTCTAGTCTGGCAACTCTAGCCAGGTTGATTTAACACTGCATATAGATTATACTTTATAGCTATACGTAGCATGAAGAGAAAAAGCTACTAGGAATTGGCATCTCAAAAATCAGCAACATCACTAAATCAAGTTCATTTTCTGGGAGCTACATGAAACATGTAAAGACCATGGTTCAAAAACTCGGCCGGATCGGGATCGGATCGGCCGAGTCGGCTCGGTTTTGGGCCTCCCGATCCGAGCCGGGGTAACCTAGCCGGTCCTTGCACGCGGATCAGACCGGCTCGGCTGGGCTCGGCCGGCTCGCCGAGCCCGGCCCGGCCCGATCCGCCTCGGATCGGCCCTAGCCGGGCCGATTCTGTTCAACCTTGTCATGGGCTGAGTCCAGGCCAATCCCAGGCTGAGTTCAGGCTGAGTCCACTGCGATTTCAGACCTTATTTACCTTAATATCATTTAAGTAAATGAAACTATTTCATTTACTTAAGATATTACATGTAAATAAGGAAGTACCTCCCATTTGAATCTAATAAAAATATCAAAAAAATCATATCTCTTACCAATAAAAAGTCAACTCTCCCACCGAAGAAGAAAATCGTGATTTCGTTGATTTTAGCAAAATGCTAACTTTCTAATCTCTTATAATTTAACTTATCTAAAAATTTGATAATTCAAATAAACCATATGGAACACTAAAAATCTAAAGTCCGATAAAAAAAATCAAGCGTGCATATGACTTCTCCAAGGGAGCCACTCTCCTACTGACAGGACTTAGTCTGCTTGAGACCTCTCAGGATTTGGTCAAACCTAAGCTATCATCATCTAAACTCATGAGATTTTCAATTTTTAATTGAAAAGAAATTAGAAAGTGACAATTCTCTTGACTTTGAGTGATGATAGTTTAAGTTTGACCAAATCCTGAGAGGTCTCAAGCAGACTAAGTGTTGTCAGTAGGAGAGTGGCTCTCTTGGAGAAGTCATATGCACGTTTGACTTTTTTTACCGGACTTTGAATTTTTAGTGTTCCATATGGTTTATTTGAATTATCAAATCTTTAGATGTGCTAAATTATGAGAGATTAAAAAGTTAGCATTTCGCTAAAATCAACGAAATCACGATTTTCTTCTTCGGTGGGAGAGTTGACTTTTTATTGGTAAGAGATATAATTTTTTGATATTTTTATTGGATTAAAATGGGGGGTACTTACTTATTTACATGTAATATCTTAAGTAACTTAAATGATATTCAGGTAAATAAGACCTGAAATCGCAATGAACTCGGCATGAACTCAGCCTGTATAAGATATACACCTGTATAATGGGCCGATCCACCCACCCCTGGCTCAGCCGGGCTCGGCCCGGCTCGGCCGAGCCGGGGTCGGGATCGCCGGGTCGGATCGGTTTTGGGCCGACCGATCCGATCTCGATCCCCGGGTCTTTGAACCTTGGTAAAGACTACTTGCTAGGAATTAAATTCCAAAGATAGCACTATTATTCAAGTTGATCTCTGTCAGAGTTATTTGGTGGACACTTCTATCAACAAGGAGGCCTTGTTCGACACTTTGAACATAATCCAGTACCAGAAAATGCATGCAACTAAATCAAAATGAAAATGTCAACATACTTCAAAGACTGCTCTGCACAGCAACTTCTAGATGACCAATCTCAGCCTCTACTGTATGATTTTCTTCAATCCATCTTTCCCCCATGTAGTTACCTAAATTCTACTTCATCAAGTTGCTTCATCACTCTTTTGAGTATCATATGTTTTGGTCAGGCCCCTACCTATTATGAACTACACATAAAGTGATTTCTAACATATGCATAGGTGCAGTCTACATTTTTTTTAATATACAAAAGTCATGGTCATTGATCTTACAGTGTAGTTCAAAGATTTCTTATATCACATTATAAGTGTAACTCACTGAAAATGCAGCAATAACTAGTCATGCACCCATACCACAACAAATACAATTGTCGATCCCGATTTATGCAGTACCTTATATTCTGTCACAGTTTATTTGAAAAGTGAAGATTGATACTTTATTCATCTTTTGTTATTTAGGTAAATATTGATCTTTCCTACCTAACTACATGCATATATAAGTAGAGATAAAAAAGACTGCGCCTACATATCTACATGCATTTGTCATGTGCAACTTGCATGTCTGTGTCACTTCAAACTCTATATCCCATAAAGCACATGAATAGTTTTCCATTCTAAGAGAACCTTCTATCATATCAATGAATCATAATGAAAGAGGAAAATGCTCTATAGGCTAAACTAGCGAGAGAGAGACACTTTAGATAATAGTGAAGCCTTACCCTCTAGCCTTCAGATTCATCAACATCATGAAGAAACACATTCAGAAATGATGGGCTTGGGGAGTCTCCTGTTTCTCAGGCTAAGTTGTCTGTGATAATTAGTGCTGTCCACTGCAATGACTGGAATACTGTAGTTCAAGATCTGATAGGAGATCCACAAGGTGATTTACTGTAGAGTTTGGACCCTCAGCATGACATTCAGGGTGGTAAGAGAGAAGCAGAAAATACAAGGTGTTACCTAGACAAAGCAGGACCCCGACAAGAGTGTTTCCCTCCATCTGCAACATAGTGACAAAAGAGTCTCGTGCAGGGAAAAGGACCTTGAATCTTCTACTTTGTACTTTGATTGTTTGGCAGTTTAAGTAGTTTGATAGATACCCATCAACTTTTTCTTGAAGGTGATATTCCCATCAACTTGGCAAGACTCTTATGTTTTATACAGAGACAGATTCTTTCAGAGCATATTTTCATCAAATTGTTTACCACCACCCCCCTTTTTTCTCATATATAATGATGAGTTTATGATAACATAATATTTCCCCTTACCCCCACCCCCAAGATAGAGAAAGAGGTAAGATGTGATTGATTTTAGGACGGCATACTCTACACAGGGGGGCTCCATGTTCCATTTGGCAGTAATCAAACATAACATCAGGCATGAACCTGCTAAGGTCCTAGAAATATCTTGTGTACCTGATAAGATTCGCTTAATCATAGGATCAATGGAAGACTTTGTAAGAATTGAAATAGGGGGAAAGAGGGTACTTATGACAAAAGCTTCTGGGAAACTTCATGAAGATGGTAATACAAAGTTTGGTGTGAAAACCAGGTAACTGAAAGCACCTCCTAACCCCCTCCCCACCCCCCCAAGAAAAAGGAATAATTGCATATTGAAAAATTGCTTCATCTCCCACCTATAACAGGTTGACAAGAAGAAGAACAAGGAGCAAGCATCCTTTCTGCACTATGTTGGTCGACCACAATTCATTGAAGTAAGATGAAAGGAACAATAAACATACGAAGGAAGAGGCCCAAAACTCTACAAGGTAAAGTGGAAAGGAAGATAACCAACTCCCCAAGTCCCTTACACCCTAGAAAAGCTTACTGGTTGGAAGGCTTGTTTGTTGTCTTATGTGAGCCATCTTACTTTGTGCAGTTCGGTTTTGGACAGTCTCTCCACCTATTTTCTCTCTATGTTCCGCATTCTGAGCTCAATGGATAGGAAGCTTCAGTCTATCTACAACATATTCTTTAGCATGGTTTTGGTGACAGGTGCAAAGAATGACATGACATTTCTTGGAGTAGGATTACCACCCCCAAGAAGCAAAGTGGTCTAGGGCTGAAGAATGTCAGATACTTCAATTTAGCTCTTCTTGGCAAATGGCTTTGGCTGCTGGGGAAGGGAGATGAGGGGTTATGGATTGATGTTATCAGCTGCCGCCATTTTTCCTCCTATAGACTCTAGAGTCTAGGATTTGGACCCCTCACCCCTTCACAAGACCTCCCCTCTTTGGAGGGATATCTCCTCATGTAGGGACCTGATTGTTTCTAGGGTCCAGATGAAGCTGTGAGATGGCTGCAAGTGTCTCCTCTAGAAGACAGATGGTGCAGTGACTCCACTTTGGAGTTTTTATTCTCTCGCCTATTTGCTATTTTGGCAGCTCCCAATGGTTCTATGACATAGGCTTTTGACCAGCAAGTCTCAGAGGGCTCCTGGGCCACAACTTTTATGGCGTAACTTCCATCAGAAGGAGATGGAGCAGCTCTAACTATTGAGCCTGCTCTCTTCTAATCATCCGTAGGTTGGGAAGCATGCTTGGATCTAGAGATGGGGGAAGGAAGGCAAATATTCAGTCAAATCAACTTGTGAAATTTGCTCGAATGGGGTGTGCGCTTTGTTTTTTCCCAAGAAGTGCGGAAGCCAACCAACTCTCTCAAAGTTAAAATTTTGGCTTAGAGGATTGTCAATGGGAGATTTCCTACTAAAGACAAATTAGCCCACTCCTTGCCGAATGTGGATCCTACCTGCAGTATTTGCGGTGCTGAGGAGGAATAGTTGGATCACCTTTTTGTGGGCTGCTCCTATTCCTAGAAGATATAGAGGGGGATTGCTCAAAGAACCGGTTCTTCTATCAACCTGTGGGGTCATGACTCCTCTTTGCTTCGAGATTGGCATAGTCCCTGCCCGTAGCCCCTCAAGTCAAACAGATTGGTGTGGTGGCTCATTCTTCATGCCACCTTATAGGCAGTGTGGGGGGCGACGCAACCACCATATCTTCAAGAGGGAGTCTCATGCAAAGGATGTGTTGTTACATTTTGTTTGGAAAAGGGTGGAGGAGCCGGCGGCCACTCTCTTCAACGTAAATTCATCTTTATCTCCTTTTTTTGGTTCTCTAGAAGATTAGATTTCTTTCACCACCAGGATGCGCTTTTGTTGTATAGGTGTTTTGGGGTTGACTTCTTTTTGGGTTTGGACTCACCTATACTTGTACATTCTCCTTGTTTTAACATATACATGTGGTACTATCCACTTTCCCAAAAAAACGATATGTTGCTTTTGATGACCTGAATGGGGAATTCATGTCCTACCATGCAAGAAAGATTGGTGGAAAGCGTTACTGAAGTGTCAGCTTTTTTTGTGGATATATGTGGAAAAAGAAGTAACGGGCTAACAATTGCCATTTTAAGGGATATTTGTGCTGTTGAAATATTACAATATATTAACAAAAATGAGCAACCCAAAGGAGTCAGTTGCAATACAGAAAATCAGTGCATAGAAACACTTGTTACTTAAATTATACGATGCGGCTTGACATCTCAGATTTTTTGCTTTATGATTCAGGAAGCATGACGCTCCTTGTGTAGTAATTGAGCAATACATAGATCTTCTGCATTCTACACCACTTTTCATTCCCTAATAATGACTTAGAGCTTCGCCACCTTCTATCGCTCCTACGGATTGTGGTTTTGCCGGCATCAACTGGAAAAGAAACTGCTAAAAAATCAATCTCTCAGGCCTTAGATCATCGAACACAGTCTTGCATCGAACACAGTCTTTCACAAGCAAAGCAGAGGCCATCTCTTAGGGTTTAAATATTCCACACAGCTCCTCCCTCGAGAAACTAAACACATCGATTCAAGTCAACCGCCACCATTTCCTCGCAATCAGAGCACCAAAACCTAAAACCCTAAGACCTCAGTTCGAGGATACCGTCCCCACGAAACACCGGGAGGAAGAAAGCAGAACGGGCTTACCTCTAGAAGTAGGGCGAGGGAGCAGCAGGCCCTAAAACGGGCATCCCGGGGGAACTGAGAGACGAAATCCGCCGAGATCTCATCGAACGCCCGCTGCTCGGCGCCAAGCAGCGAGAGCAGCGCCTTCGACTCCTGCACCCCAATCATGGCGGGAAGGCGATATGAAGTGAGAGGGAAGGGAGGCGAGCGCGCGCCGATCGGAAATTTCTTCGCAGCGGGGAGCTCCTTCGCCAGGGTTTTATCTGCGCCCGGAAGCGGGCGAGTTCTTCCCGGTGGCTTTCTGCAGACGAAATGCTCTGCGCCCTGGCATCGAAAGCCCACCCTTTAAAAGGTTACACCTACACAGCGTAGTGCGCCTGGGCACTTCAAACTTCTAGTCGGTTCCGAAGCGCGGGCCCGCACGCATGGCTAAATAGATCTGACGGTGGCAATCTTACATCACAGATATAGTCCCGTGTTTTTGTGACCGTCCGATGTCTAACAATAGAGAGGAAAATTTTAAAACTTGGTGGTTCAGATCGAGCAAGAAAATTTGTAGATAATTGAAGTAAAGGTTGCAATTGGTTCAGTCAGATTGAATTCTATAAAGTATTAGTAGAAGTTAGACAACGGTTATTTGGTTATAATTTTAATTTGATTTGTGCCCAATTGTTTAATTTTAATTTGACCTTGACTTTAAAAAAAATAGCATTCACATTATAGCCATTTTTATGAGTTGTGAATCGGGAATTTTTGGATTTAGATTCAAAGGCCGAAAGTTATACAAGGCCAGGGGCGTTCCAATCCAAGTTGAATGTATTACAAGATTCGATCACGTCGAATTTGTCTTAATATGATATAATATAAAAATATATCGTATTGTACTGCATTGGTATATCTTAAAAAAAATTTCAAAATCTATCTAAAAAATAAAAAAAAAATTATTCATACATACTGTGCCGAGATGTGTTAAAAATCGAAAAATTTCTAACACAATATGATACACCCATATCGCACGGATTCAATGTGATATGACAAATCCTAATTTCAACATCCAATAAAATTGCTTTGTTCATACTTTAATACTATTTTTTAGAGTTTTTTTATCTACTAAAATCTTTTAATATTACATAAAATCCCCCAAATCTTACTATGAAATTCCTTAAACCTTCCTCTTTAATCTTTATCGAAGAAACTCGAAGGTAAAGTAGAGTACCCTGTGATTAATTTACAAGGCCAGAATACACAAATGCTCTCTCTGAGCTCTGGACATCGGAGATGGCACTGTTGCCAACATGGTGGCCGGCGCCATTTGCTTTCTCACGGTGGGGGTTATTGCTATCTTTTTTAAGATAAACACTCGCGTCTCTTTGGCAAATTGGTCCGAGGAACTCTTCCCTCCGGGAGTTTGTCTGAGATTGTGCACATATATTTTTTGTTGGCGTAAGTGTTCGACATTTCACTCCCCCTCCCCACCCACCTTGATCCGGAGTAGCTTGTTTTCGTGGGTGACGATATTCATCGCTCATGTTCCGCCTTTACGAGTCGGCGACATCTCTGGTGTGCCAGTGATCATACATCTTCGTTCGAGGTCTACAACTATGGGATTGTTTTCGTGGGTGACAATCATAGAAGTTGTAGATTTGCCTCCCCTTGTCGTTTCTCCACTGATATTTGTCGGCAAGCTACTTCGACAGTCCAGTGCAACTTCTGGCTCTAGCTACTTGTCAACTTTGATGGCGCCATTGTCTTGGCCCCTCTGGTTCCCTCTCCCTGACCAATCTATGGTAACTTTTCCTCTCAATTGCTAGTCGTCGGTGTCCGACGACCGTCTACCATTTGCTTGTTCTCTAGTCTCTTTCTCCTTGGGTTGGGATTTTCTCCTCTCTGTTCAGATTGTTGGTCCCTCGGTAGTATGCCTCTTCATTCTCTGGTGATGTTTGTCATTTCCTCTCGAGGGAGGATGATGGTCACGGTTTCACTTTGTACTATTTATGTATAAATAAAGTAACGTCTTTTATTGTCAAAAAAAAATGTAAACCCTCCACAAATAAAGTAACAAATAAGGTAAGCACAAATAAATTAACAGAATTAAATATTTTTTGTTTTGACATATAAAAATAAGATAACATTTTATGACCTACAAATAACTTTAACGGCCTAAATCTGTTAGTTTATCTGAATTTACTAAGTATAAGTCACGGGTAGGAAAGCTAACAGAATTTTTTAATTGAAAAAGTATTTACATGTGCAAATTAAGTTAAATCTTACTTATCAGTAGCTATTTTTCAAATAATCAAATAAGATCCATCTTCATCTTATTTTTTTATTTTAATCATACGATACGTTAAATCTATTACATAATAAATAACTCACTAATATTTGTAGTGACATAGTTGCAACATATAACATATATATAATTGCCATAACTAATTACAGTAGATTTTTATAATATAAAATTACTATTTTTTTATATTCTCCATATTGCTGATATCTCTCCTAATACATAATATTATCCTAGTTATCACACAGTTCATGATTTAATTAACATGATATAACATACTTCTAAATTAATTATAAAATTATATATGTTAGTCTGTGATTTCACATAACAAAATAGAATTAGAACAATATAATAATAACTAACATACTTTTACTTCATTATATACCTACCTCTAAGGGAACCTCTCAAAATCAGATGCAAAGATATCCCAAAAGCTTAATTTCTAACCCAAACTTATTCTTCTCTGGTTGAGTTTCCTATGATGTACCACTTTCTTCCTACCCTTAGTCCTCCTATTTAATAACATCATATGCCCAGTTACTTACTGAACCACCATTCACCTAGACACTTGTTTGGTTCTGGTAATTTCCAACCCTCTTAATGCTTATCCGTATACCACACATCATATTCTTAAGTAATTATTAACTTTACACTTGTCCCATTATTTCACACAATGGGTCCCCATACAAAATTGGGTCTCACACAAAAAGATTTCTTGGTTGGAAGCATAATCGATTAACATATACGTTGTATAGACTTACAAAAATTTTGCGGTGTCATTACTTAATTAATTATCAACCACTTGTTGTAGATTTATAATTCTCTTGATACCGCAAATTAATTGATTATTGTTCACATCTCTATGAACTTAATTGATTAACAATCTACTTTGTATAGATTTAGAGAAAAATTGAAGTCAAGATTTAATCGACTCTCGGTCGACAATAAAATCATAGTCAATTAGAAATTAGACATTGATCGATTAAAAACTTTTTAAAACATGGTAAATCAGATTATCAGACTGAATCATAAAGCGATTGATTATGAAAATATGAATATGTTAGAATACTTGAACACAGATTCATTCAATCAAAACTAATTTTATGAATATGTTTTGTTAATCACCTAAATTTAATGTGAATATTTTGTTAGTTATTTAAAACTAAGTATGCTTAGGAATATTACTGCAGTGTAACTTACAACACAAATAAAGTTGCTTTGATATCTGGATAAAGGGAGTTATCTTTGATAATTTAAAAGTTGATTTGAAAATTGAGATAGGCTCTCCGAGGCTTATATGGGACTTTTTTTGGTTTTTCAAATAGTTTATATATAGCATATTCTTGTATAGACTAACCATAAATTTACACAATCTTACTTTAGCATGTTTTTTTTTCTTATCCCCCTCTATCTGGTGTTATTTAGTTATCCCCCATCATGAGTATGATAGAGTTATCACATTTTATCTATGGATAATTTTAGTTATCTCTGATTAACTTATACAACCTGTTAAAATAACTTTTAATCATAAATCTATCCCCTCTCACCCCCACTATCACCCTTCCTAAAGTGGCCCAGAATAAGCCCAGAGGAAAAGTGATAATTCTCTCTCACCCTCCAACCACAAATAAAAGGTGATAAAGGTTATTACCTCTCATAACCTATATATGGATAAACCATGCAGACTTAAAAAAAAAAGTGATAAATAAGAATTAGCCTATCTCTAAATAAGTTATTATCAAAGAAATTAACTTTAATTATTCATGGATAATGATGAATATATATATCCATATATATATATAAATAATGATAATTTGATTTGACATCCACATATAAAGATCCATAAAATTTTCGATACTCTTTTTGAGAAAAATATTTATTATTTGGTTGGCCGAAATTTTTGTGACAATTCGTATGGCAATCCAGATAATACTGTGGGTTTCGATGGTGGTATGACAGTGGATGATAGGACACCCCCACATGATGCCCCACATAAATGAGCTTTTTTCTCTAACAAAATGTCCCGAAACTCAATAAAAGTTAATAAAATATAATAAATATTTATCTTCTATTCGATACAAGAGATACACATTTCAAAACTTAAGTGTAACCTAAAATGGATTTTTTTTTATTTGACCTGTTAAACTATGTATCATGTAATGTACCAATATAAACATATTTCGATGGTTTTTATCGTGGGCTTTGGAGTTTAAATTGATGTCTAAGTGCTCTTTTCTCATTTAGGTCAAGTCTCAAATATAATATGGGCATCTTTAGAAAGCATAATTTTATATTATTTATTGTCTTAAAAGGGTCATTTGGTTTTACTTTTACGTAAAAGGTTATAAGATATCATAGAATGATGTGCTTCCCTTCTTGTACCAAACCCACTAACACCTCTACGTACGTGGATTTGTTTGGACGCTGGTTTTACATAATTTCATGCATTCATGTCCAGATCAAAATGCTACAAAATTCAAAATGTACAAGGGTTATAACTAAGTACCCCCACAACAATTTTCCTACTACTCTTTCTAATTAAGCACAACCTGAATAAGAACCTTTCTCTTTTAATCAAAAAAACTTTATTATTTATCATCTGAAAATATCCAAGGTGTCAGTCATGAGATTGGTTCAATCCTCAAGCTGCTATTACTGTGATTGTCCATTGTACATTCGACTTTAATATTTTTTATGTAAAATTTATAGAGTCAAATATTAAGGGGTTATTATAAGAGAAGTGAGATTTGTCAACGATTTTTTATCAGTGACTAAAAATAACCATTAACATATAAGATATATGTAAGTGGCTATTAACCGTTGACATATATATCACATGTCGACGGTTATAGATGACCGTTGATAAACATAAAGCGACGATTTATTTGTCAACGATTGTTTAGCCGCTGACATATATATGTGCATGTTAACAATTTTTCGTTTTTTGTCAACGGTTATTAGTCGCTGATATATGTTCTTTTCTTTGTAGTGATTCTAGTTGGCATCAATATTGATGATCTTTCTATTAATGTTAATATCTTTCTATTTATCCTTCAAGAGACTCAAAATTAAAAATCTCTTAACAACAAAACTTTCTTCGCAACACTCAAGATTTTGAGTTAGAAGTTATCCATTGGAAGAGTACAATGAGGACGAAGAACATGATGATGAGGATCGTTATCCCCGTCATCCAAGTCTCCATCGATAGTCTCTATTTTTCTCCTATCTTTTTTTTAGGATGATTCTTTTTTTGTAAGTATTAGATGTTATCCTCCCTACCTTATATTACATTGTTTGTATTTGCTGCATAGTATTTAAGATTTTTCTTCTTTCTCCGGACAGACGTTGACATTTTCTGAGGACCCCGGTTGGGTCGATCGGTTAGAACTCTTGCTTAAAAGCAAGAGGTCCCGAGTTCGATTCCTGGGGGGGGATTTACCTGATTTACATGCAATCCTCGAGGTGTGTAAATCCGGGGTTTTTCTGGTCAAGTGGGGTAAGGGCAATACGGGTATACGGAAAGTAGGAGCTGCCAAGTCCTGACCTTGGAGTTCGCGAACACCAATCCTTGAGTCCGCAAAGTCACACGGGGCGGGATTTCCTCGTTATCAAAAAAAAGACGTTGACATTTTCTAAAAGGGCCTTACCCTTCTTCTGACATATGTCTTTTGTCTCGATGTCTTATATATGACTTTTAACCGTCCTTTCTGCTTTTGTCATTCTTAATAAAAATTTATACTCACCTTAAAAAAATAAAGTAATATTCTCCTTTAAAAAATAAAGAAGCACAATTTGTTGTGGCAGAATAAGAATAAACCGTTCGTTTTTAGAGGATTATGTCCCTTACGCTCAGATGGAATATTCCACCCGGATATCCCAATCCTTGGATCGCCGCCCACACCGCCCCTCTTGCAGCGTTCGTCCATGATATATAAAAAAAAAGGGAGAACAAAAAAAAGTGGTGAATGGATACGAAGAAGTGGTTAATCCTTTTTTCTTTCGCCTTTCTCGAGGGTTTTGAGAGGCGGACCATGCCTTTACCTGCGCGCCTCTCCCTTCCTTTATCCCAAACCTTTATTTTTTTTTCTGGTTTATTCGAATTTTCTTTCACGTCAGTGTCTTGCCATATATATGCGAGGAAGATGCCGTTTGATCGGCATAATGGGGAGAGAATACACTCATACAGGACTTCACCAGCTGTTTGCGGGCCATCAACACCAGACTCGTACGATTTGGTTCGTAGATTGTTCGAGTTTTAGATGCATCAAACCTGATTTATATATATACCCCTTTTGAATTAAAGTCACGAACCCTTTCTCTAGTATATATGAGAGAGTTTTTCTTCTATGAATGTGAAAACATTGTGATTAGGTAGTGGAAGTGCGTTTTAGTGATTTTACTTTATCCCAAACATTTTTAAAGGGCAATTTTGGCGGGGGTTAGAGAGGAGTACTGTTTCGATTTATCGCTAACCGGCTTTAGAAAATTGATTAGACTAATAAGAGAAATTTCTTTAAAAATGGGGTTAAAATAGAGGTTAAAAGAGATAGTATACCCCAAATCTAGGTGGATTAATGTTAAACCATTTTAATCCTATCACGTATTTTTTTGTGGGATTAAGTAATCTTCAGTTAAAATAATCGGGGGTTTTCGTATTCTTCCATCAAAGAAGCTCGTCATTATTTTTGAGACACAAACTCCAATACACATTTACTTTTTTCTCTATTTCTCTCTTCTTTGATTTTTTTTAAATTTAAAATTTATTTTATATATTTAAAAATTAGAGTGAGAAAAAAAAAGAATACTAATGATTAGAATCTCCTAAGATTTCAAGGTGTGCTCCTACAATGCAAATTTATATCATATTTATATACATATATGTATGAATGTGTGTGTGAGAGAGAGAAATTAGTAGGAAAATAGGCTGATTCCAATGTGCAATGATACTATTCCTTCTTTTTTCTTTTGGGTTCGGAAAAAAAGGCATAAACTCATCCGAGGTTTGCTATGCCAAAAAATTACATCACATGGCATGGCAAGATATATAATGAACACTTCCACATAGTGGAAGCCTCATAGATGGTTGCCCACCTCTTTTAGTATGGTAGCTCACAAGCAACAACTATCCCACAAATCATACCTCCGCAAAAGAACAAGAATGGCAAAGTTGTGAGTTTTATGGAATCTTGAAACTTGTCAAAAAGCGGATTGATCAATAAAATCACATTAGTTTCTCTCAAAACGTCATCTCCATAAAAGATTTGGCAAAATACAAACTATAATGCCCACCTCATATGAAAAAGGAATATAATATAAGGTGGAAGGCAGAGTGATTAAAGAAATGCACAGGTTAATGCAACTTGTCAAGTCTTTTAAGAACGCTCTTCGAATATTTTCTTCGAAGAATATTACAAAAGGATCTATATATTTATGTTATTTTATTTTAAAAATATTTATTACACTTTTTCACTATTCTTAGACACTACATAAATTAATGGAGAAATATTTAAAACTTGACTAAATATTATTCGCTCTCACAAATACTCGAAGTTCGTCTTGTGAAAATACATAAATTTGACTTGACTGAGTATTAAATATTTTTTGAATAAATAAAAAAAGGTGGAAATATAATAAATATGTCTCATTCCCCCTCTCTCTTATGGGCCGGACTATTTGACGGGGAAAATAAGTAACAAGGAAAAAAATTGTAGTGGTCACTGAACACTCACGTTATAAACGGCCATGGGGTTCCCTTCTTCTGCGGGGCTCTTCAAAGCCAGACAAAAAGCTCCGCCGCCTCATCGCGCTCTGGTTCGAGTGTGGAGAGAGAGGGAGGGAGATGACGGGGAGGCAGGAGAAGGGAGCAATGGCCGGGAACGAGTGGCTAAACGGGTACCTGGAAGCCATCCTCGACGCCGGCGGGGGAAAGGGTCTCGAAGCAGGCAGCCTCAGCGGCAGAGGGGAGAGGGAGCCGCCGTGGGCCGCGACATCGCTGGTGCCCCATCTCAAGTTCAGCCCCACCAAGTACTTTGTGGAGGAGGTCGTCAACAGCTTCGACGAGGCAGACCTGTACAAGACATGGATCAAGGTGAGCCCACCCACCTTCGCCTCTCTCTCTCTCTCTCCTCTCTCTCTCTCTCTCTCTCTCTCTCTTGTTGCTATATTGTGGCTCCTCCGGCTCACGCTCGCTAGATGCTGTGATCCCATCCATTCTCCCCCTTAACCGCGCGCCGTTCTCCGGCCATCTCTGCACTGCAGGTGATCGCCATGAGGAATACGCGGGAGCGCAACAACAGGCTCGAGAATATGTGCTGGAGAATATGGCATCTTGCCCGTAAAAAGAAGCAGGTATTTGCTACTTCCTCGAGAATTTATGCTCTCTCTCTCTCTCTTTCTCTCTCTCTCTTCTGTGCCTGTGTGGAAAGTGCCGGGGGGCTTGTGTGGAGCAAGCTTTCAACGAAGGCAACCTTAGAAGCGTTTCTTCTTCTTCGTTAATTTGCTTTCAGATTGACACGGTTGTGTGTGTTTGTCCCTGCACAGATAGAGAGGGAGGATGCGCGCCGCCTCACGAAGAGGCGCCTGGAGCGCGAGCAAGGCCACAAAGACGCGGCGGAGGACCTCTCGGAGCTGTCCGAGGGCGAGAAGGAGAAGGAGAACGGCGGCCAGCAGGCGGGGCCGCTCAATGAGAGGATGTCGCGGATCAACTCCGACCTGCGGATTTGGTCGGACGACGACGAGACGAAGCGCCTCTACATCGTCTTGATCAGGTTCGGTCGTTCTCATTGCGTTATTTTCCAAAGGGATCATCCTTAGTTACGATGTGGTGTTAAGTCCTTAATTACGGAGAACCAAAAAAAAAAAAAAGTCCTTAATTACGACTTGGAAGTATTATTTACTCGTGCGTGTGTGAATCCTCCTCAATAATGGTGTTAAGTCCTTAATTACGGAGAACCAAAAAAAAGTCCTTAATTACGACTTGGAAGTATTATTTACTCGTGCGAGTGTGAATCCTCCTCAATAATGGTGTTAACTGTTGGTATTTATTCTCCTTTAAAAGTGTTAATGATCCCTCCCGATTGGGCATTCATGGATTAATACAAGAAGTAATACAATCAAGACAAAGATTCTCTTAAAATATTTTTATTCTATCTCCGATTTATTTTAATATTAAATATGTCTTGAAAATTTTAACACTTGCAATTGGCGTTGAAGTATTCATTTTAAAACATTCTTGAAACCTCTCCGAGCTTAACACTTTTAGAGAAATATTAGTTATTGTAAGAACGAGGATTATTTGAAAAATAATTTTAATTTGGTAAGAAAGAGGGAAAATATATTGTTAAACAGACAGCTAATAACATTACTTCTCAAATAATTCATGTTAATTTTATATAATATATGTCTTATAATAAATATTTCTTAAACGTTTTAAAGTGTTCTTCCAAACTTGACTTTTAGAAGATTCTATTCCCCATAACTGACGTCATTGACGCATCGTTTTACTTAAGGTTGGGACAAAAGTACCCGTGGCCTTTTCTAGACCAGTAGTACACATAAGCTTCTTTTTTGAAAAAATATTTAGTGCACTCACATCTTTAATATGTCACCTCACCTTTAAATATTTAATATATCTCATGTTTTTCATCCGGTCACCGAATAGAATAAGTTTCTCAAATAAGATTAGCCGTCCAAATAAGAAGAGCCAAGAAAAACACATAAGAGTAAACATTTAAAAAACAGTGTAAGGACTTGTACATATATATAAACGATACATGCACACACAGGATGGGATCCAAACTCAACGCTAACTATTTCTCTTGTAAAAGAGTTGGACAAGTTTGATAATTAGATAAGTTATTTATAAGGCGGATATCTATTAATAAGATAACTTCTGATAATCACCTCTTATTTTGTTACAATATTTAGAAGTATGATAATTTTATGTTACATCGATCATTTTATGTCATATCAAGATTATTAATAAAATTATTTTATATCACATTAAAATTATTAATGAGATTTATCTTCACTTTGAAATATTTTGAGTCCTTTATAAGTTCAGATAATTTTATCAACTCAAAAATAATAGTTAAATTTATCCAGACTTATCACTAATAAATATAGATAAGCGTCTGATAAATTATATAATTTATCAAAACGACATAATAATTATCAAGACTGATAAATCTTTTTTTATCAAGAGTTATCTGTACTTATTTAATTATCAAATTTGTCCTAAAAATATTGATCGGATCCGAAACTTGCTGAATCCAAGCAGCCCAAGTACTCCAAGCACACAAAAAGGTCAAAGTGTAATCTTACTTTGTTGATCATCTGCAGCTTGCATGGGTTGGTACGTGGAGAAAACATGGAACTGGGACGAGACTCGGATACGGGAGGGCAGGTGGGCCAATCGATACTAGAATGGTTCAGGGACGCCTAAGATTTCAATCTGTTAAAAAAGGACCCTCGTATTAATTTATATATTATCTTTACTCGTTTTCTCTGGTTTATCAGGTAAAGTATGTGGTGGAGCTGGCCCGGGCCTTGGCTGCGACGAAGGGGGTCCACCGTGTGGACCTCCTCACTCGCCAGATCTCCTCACCGGACGTGGACTGGAGCTACGGCGAACCGGTGGAGATGCTATCACGGGCGTCCGATGTCGAGTCCAACGGCGATGGCTGCGGTGCTTACGTCATCCGACTCCCATGTGGACCCCGGGACAGGTAATTGAACGAACAGATTTGGGTGAAGTGAAATTGACATGCCATCCTTGTTTCTATGTGAAGATATTTTTGGTACAAAACCTATTGTCTTCGTCTACATATCTGGATTATTTTGGAAAAGGCTAATTTGTCTCAAATAGGGTGCAAAGGGCCTTTCCTTTGATAAAAATCTTCAACATATGAAACTCCATAGTTTGCAACTGAGTGGATATGATCTCTGAGGAGAGTTGTACGGGTATCAATCTCATATCAGAGGAGTTCTTATGCATATAGGTCTTGGACCTTAGAACTTTAATACCTAAGTTTTTATAAATTTTTTACATGATATTAGAACCATAAGCTAAGACCCATCTTGGTCTTTTCATCTCTTCCTTGTTTAATTCCGCGACCTATCATGGCCGTGAGAGGGAACGTTAGAGGAGAACTGTATGAGCAGCTCATGTGCTTATATATCTTGAGTTTTAAAACATCAACACCTAAGTTTTGTAAATTTTTACAATTTTCTTCGGTGTAGAGAAGTTAAGATAGTACTCGTTTTGTCACTTCTTATTTTTATCATCTGATTTTTTTTTTTTTTGGCTTAACTTGTCGAAAACATTGAACTTAAAGATCAACCGTATATCGACTGGTCAAAATCTGCAAACGAAATAATTGAAATGAGATAAGAGTAAAAATATAAAACTATAGTGCATATCGATTTCAGATGATATAGGGCCCGAAGGTGTCTCATTTTGGGCTTTAACGGGCTGATGCATGTTTGACCCACCAGATATCTGGCAAAGGAATCACTGTGGCCCCACATCCCTGAGTTCGTGGATCGCGCTTTGGCCCACATAACCAACGTGGCGCGCGCTCTCCGTGACCAGACAGACGACGGGAAGCCCACATGGCCCTACGTCATCCACGGCCACTACGCCGACGCCGGCGAGGTGGCCGCCCGGCTGTCCGGCTCCCTCAACGTGCCCATGGTGATGACGGGCCACTCGCTGGGGCGCAACAAGTTCGAGCAGCTGCTGAAGCAGGGGAGGCTCAGCCGGGAGGACATCAACTCCACGTACCACATCATGCGCCGGATCGAGGCGGAGGAGCTCGGTCTGGACGCGGCGGAGATGGTGGTCACCAGCACCCGGCAGGAGATAGAGGAGCAGTGGGGCCTGTACGACGGGTTCGACCTGAAGATAGAGAGGAAGCTGAGGGTGCGGCGGCGGAGGGGGGTGAGCTGCCTTGGCCGCCACATGCCCCGCATGGTGGTAAGCAGCTCTCTCTGATACTGCAAAAATGCAAAGCTCGTAGATTTGCCCACCATGCACCTGGGGACTTATTTCTGCAGTTCCCTGAGAAATTTCTGTTCTTCCATTGTTCAAATTTTTGTCAGGTCATTCCACCGGGGATGGATTTCAGCTACGTGACGATGGATTCGCCGGACGGAGAAGGTGATCTGCAGTCTTTAATTGGTCAAGACAGGGCCCATGCCAGAAGAAATCTGCCCCCAATATGGTCTGAGGTGGGTCTCTCCTCTCTAGCTACTACCACACAGATCAGTAGCTCAAGCGCCCTGAGCTACTTGAATACATGTAGTTTCATGTGTTCTCGCGTGTTGATGGGGGATCAACGGAGTCACAATAATATTACATACCTGTTGCAGGTGACGAGGTTCTTTACGAACCCCCACAAGCCCATGATCCTAGCACTCTCCCGTCCAGACCCGAAGAAGAACGTCACCACGTTGCTGAAAGCCTTCGGGCAAAGCCGCTCTCTCCGGGAGCTCGCTAACCTGGTATTGACATGATCGCGCTCATCTCCGAACGCCCTTTACTGCTGGTTGGAGCTGCTGTAAGTGAGATGATGGCGGCATCTCGATGTTGTTGTTTGCAGACGCTCATACTAGGGAACAGGGACGACGTCGAGGAGATGCCGGCCAGTAGCTCCACCGTCCTCACCACCGTCCTCAAGCTCATCGATAAGTACGACCTCTATGGGCAGGTGGCGTACCCCAAGCATCACAAGCAGTCCGAAGTTCCACACATCTATCGTCTTGCTGCCAAGACCAAGGTTTGATGGGGCCTTACAAATTGGATGCTTGTTCATATAACGTTGTTCCTGTCAGTGCTTGCAATTTTTTTTTATTATTAGCTTCGGATATACTGCTCAGGCTGCTCGTTATATGCTTTTATGGGATCTGATGATATGATCGTGCAGGGCGTCTTCATCAATCCAGCCTTGGTGGAACCCTTCGGCCTCACCCTCATAGAAGCAGCTGCGTATGGTTTGCCCGTCGTTGCCACCAAAAATGGTGGACCAGTGGATATTCTCAAGGTAAACTATTTCGTCTAATCAATTAAAACACGTACCATTTTGCTCTCGAGAAATACTTAGGGCCAGTTTGATAGGAGGGGTACCCCTGGTTAAACCAGGGGTACCCTTGGTTAAAATCATTTTTTTAATTTGGGTGGGGTGGGTGGGGGTAACCAGGGGTACCCCTGGTTACCCCCATTTTTTGTGGGTAACTCTACCCCTCCTCAAAAGGTGGGGTAGAGGGGGGTAGTTTTTTTTTTTTTTCAAAAAATTTTTAAAAAATTATCATTAAATTGTAAATAAAATTTTATTATATATCTCTTAAAATTATAATTTTTTACATTCTCTTAATAAAGATAAATAGAGTCAAAGTACATAGTTGACTAAAAAAAAGAAAAAATAACTATGGGTAATTTAACCAACCATTCAAAGTGATTTTCTATAAAAAGGTGGGTTAGCCCACCCATGGATAATTTACCCATGGGTAAACTAACCTCTTATCAAATTAGCCCTAAATATTTACGTGACTGGGTATAAAAAGTTACGTGACTTGTTCAAAACCCCCACTTAAAATTTTATGTCCGGTCGTCGGATATTAAATATTTCTCTTTCTCTCAAGATGCTAATTGTGGTTAGAATTCGTTGTTGGCAACTTCTGCCGAACATCTGATGAGCACTTCCCTGGTACTCTCAGACGCTGAACAACGGCCTGCTGGTGGACCCCCACGATCAGAACGCCATATCCAACGCCCTCCTGAAGTTGGTGGCCGACAAGGGCTTGTGGCTCGAATGCAGGAAGAATGGACTCAAGAACATCCACCGTTTCTCCTGGCCCGAGCACTGCCGGAACTACCTTTCCCACGTCGAGCACTGCCGCAGCCGCCACCCCGGCACCCGTCTCGACGTGGCGCCGCGGGCCGAGGAGCCTATGAGCGACTCCCTCAAGGACGTCGACGACCTCTCCATCCGGTTCTCGGTGGAAGGAGGCGGCGACCTCAAGGCCAACGGCGACATCGCCGCCGTCCTTGACGCCCTACGCCGTCACCGATCTGAGCACACACACCACGACCTCGCCGCCGACGGCAACTCCTCCATGGGGTACTACCCCGGGAGGAGGCGACGGCTTTTCGTGATCGCCGCCGACTGCTATGATTCGGAGGGGCGGATCGCCGTCGGCGTGCTGAAGGGAATCGTCGGGAAGGTGGCGGCGGCCGCTGGTCCAGACGGGCGAACAGGGCTCGTCATCTCGACGGGTTCCACTGTCGCAGAGACGATCGAGGCCTTAAACGTGTGCCGAATAGCGCCGAGCGACTTGGACGCACTGATCTGTAGCAGCGGCAGCGAAGTCTGCTACCCATGGAAAGACCTCGCATCTGATGCAGATTACTCGGCGTACGTGGACTACCGGTGGCCGGGGGAGCATATCCGGTCGGCAGTGCCGCGGCTTGCGAAGCTTGGCGGCGCAGGAGAGGAGGACGCCACGGCGGAGGTGGACGCCATGGAACTCGACGAGAAGGCCTGCGGCTCTCACTGCTACGCATATTCCCTGAAGGTGGGAGCCAAGGTGAGCGACCCCACATAGCCACTTTGCACATCCTCCCCAAATGTATGCGAAATTTCCTTGCCTGAGTTGGACCAATTTGCAACCTTCTCTTCCGGTTTCAGGCTCGGAAGACCGACGAGCTGCGGCAGAGGCTGCGGATGCGGGGATTCCGCTGCAACCTGGTTTACACCCGCGCTTGCACACGCCTGAACGTGGTGCCTCTGTTCGCATCGAGGGCGCAGGCCCTGAGGTCAGTTCCCATCGCTCACCTTCGGCCGAATTGCAGAAGCAAGAAGAACGCGATCGAGGACATTTCTAAATATTCCCTCTCTTTTTTCTTCGTTTGATCTGGGTGTGAAGGTACCTGTGGATCCGGTGGGGCGTGGAGCTCTCGGAGATGGTGACGTTCGTGGGGGAGAAGGGCGACACGGACGCGGAGGAGCTCCACCTCGGCCTCCACAGGGCCGTGGTCCTCGGCGGTTCCGTGGTCGCAGGCCCTGAGGTCAGTGCCCAGCACGGGAGCGAGAGGCTGCTGCGGAGCGAGGAGAGCTACAAGAGAGAGGACGTGGTGCCATCGCAGTGCCCCAACGTGGCGGGCGTGGCCGGCGACTACAGCGTTCAGGATATCCTCGACGTGCTCGCGAGCCTCGGTGTGAAGTGATGCGGGCGGCGGGAAAAGAACGGCCTGCTGTCTATTTATACGGTTTTACCGATCATAAGTTGTATTTTCTTTTCTCTCCGTAAAAGAAGATGCATATCTTCTTCTTTTTTATCTTTTCTCTCGACAAAAAATAGTGTATTTATTTGAAGAGAAGGGTTTGTTGCATATCAAGATACCAATTGGCCTCAGTTTGGCAATCGGTTGGGTTTAGAGATAACTCCAATCTATAACTAAAGTTATACATTGTTAACTCATTTTTTAATTTATTTTTTTATGTGTTAACTCAGTTTAACTACAGTGAGTTAACCCACTTTCTCTTGAATTACTTTGACAAGATAAAGTGAGTTAACCCACTTTCATATCAATAAGAGATTTGAAAAAAAAATAGTAATTAATGTTGTGTTGAGACAAGAGAAAGTAACAATTAATGTTGTATACCGTCAAGAGAAAAAAGTAGTTAACCCACTTGAGTTAACTCCAATCCACTTTTAGATGTGGGTTGAAAAATTGTGAGTTAACTCACATCTGACCCACTTTTAATCTAACCTACTTGAGTTAACTTTTTTTATTACCAAACTACATTTTGAATTAACTCTTAGTTAACTTTAAGTTAACTCGTTACCAAACTGAAGCCACAGAAGGTGTCTGGTTTGCACTCACACCTCTCTTTATTAGTTGTCTGTCACATCAATATGATGAGTAAATTAATAAAGAGACGATATATATGTTGAGGCTTTCTCTTATTTGAACGGTTGTAACTTGTAATAGTTTTAAATGCAATCGAGTGTAAGAGCTTAATTAACCAATCATAATTTGCACTAATCGTGAATTTGATTTTAACAGTAAAATTTGTGAAGTCAAGGATCCAACTAACATCAACATAACGGATCTCATTGTTAGTGCCTTTCCCTTTATCCTTCAAGAGGTTTAAAATCAAAAACTTAGGGACAACAGAGTTCTCCTTGCTGCACTCAAGAATTTGGTTAGAGGTTATATGTCAATTGAGTACGATCAGAATGAAGAAGATGATGATGAAGATCATCACTAAGATCACCCAATTCTTCATCCACCATCCCCACTTTGCCATACTTTTTTTAGAATTGTTCATCATTATAAATATTAGAGATTATTCTCTCTGACACACCAGTTATATTGTTTGTATTTGTCGCATAGTCTCTTAATTTTTTTTCTTTCCTTTGGATTGGTCTTGACATTTTTAAATAGCCATACCCTTCTTCTGACACATGCCCCGATGTTTGTATGTGATTTTTAACCTTCCATTATATTTTTTTCATTCTTAATAAAAATTTATATTCACCTTAAAAAACTAATCAGAATTTAGAAATTTGGGATTTCATGTATTATTAACTATGATCCATTTTAATTTTATTGCAAAATAAATCTTGAAAAATGGTATTTCTCTTAAAAATTTAAAATTTACAATTTCTGAAGCAGTTCCAAACCGTACCGGTGGTTTTGAGAAAAGCCGGCTAGTCGTATCTTTTTATCATTCTTTTTTGTTTGGCGATGTTTATATGTTCTTTTTTCACCAGTTTATCGGGTTTACTTATCAGATTGCAGAACATGAGATTTTGAAGAATCGGAAAAAATTG
This sequence comes from Colocasia esculenta, assembly GCA_014218235.1. NCBI lineage: Eukaryota > Viridiplantae > Streptophyta > Magnoliopsida > Alismatales > Araceae > Colocasia > Colocasia esculenta. Next base: position 113,019,047 of record CM024766.1, on the reverse strand, counting down.
TATGAATGATTTAACGGAATATATAATCTGTCACAGACTCAAAGGTATTGGACTTGGAATCATATCGGGAATTATCGAACTAAACATATCTATCAAAATGGGGCGCAGCGTTGTGGCTCACTGCTTCATTTTTGAAAATTATTATATATTTATAGTCTTTTACAATATATACTCCTGTTAAAAATATTGTTGCTGCACGAGCAATGGGGTGGTTGACCGGGTCAATCCAAGTGGGCGACTTGGGTTGCTTAAGCTTGAACCTGCAAAGACCACCGAGCTGTCTCGGTGGGAAGATGCTCCGACGCCTAAGTCAGGCAAAAGGAAAAGAAGTAAGAGAATTTTTATGCCACGAGTAGCATACCGTGGTCTGAAGCGTCTCCTTTGCTTTTATAGGGGGGTTGTGCAAGGTAGGCTTTTTCCCCTGCCTTAGTTAGCCACGCACATTTTCTTGTAGAATCGGTGTCCCAAGGCAAGGGGCGCGATCACCCGATGTCTCCCCCTGGATTGCAACTGGCGATTGCCATCTAGGGATGGGGGGAGCTGTCGCGGCCCGGGATCTCAGAGTCTTTCCTTATTAGGCATGCAGTTTTTGAGAAGGTAGGGCCAACTAAGATTACCTTATATGGGGACGAAAGAATCTTTAGCCAAGGACCTTCTCGTCAACACCGAGGACCTTGTCGTCGGCATTACTTGTGGGCCCTATCCAGGAGCCATCGTCGGCGGTGGTTATCAGTATCATTGGCCCCCTGACTTCTTTTCGGATTTACGAGATCCGAGGAGAAGCCCAGCGGGACTGACCCTTTCGTCGTTTTTTTTTACCGAGAACCTCTGTACGCATATGTCGAGAATGGTCTCGTCACTCGCCAACGACGGTTCTGACAAGAGGCATGGAGAATCGTGTACATTAATGGACGATTTGAGAGGTTGATCGGCGCGCGATCGCCTCGATTTCTCTGCTAATGATGGCAACCCGAAAGGCGGCAAGCGTTACCGATTCTGGTGAACAGTCCTTAACTGTCGGGCTTCTGATGCGTGGCGGCCTCTCCTCCATCCGATACCTTAGGTCCGCTTACGATCGTTCGATTGCGCTGTGGCCGCTGTTCTTATTAATAGGTGGATTGTCGCGAGAAAGGGGTTTACCTGCTTCTTCTTCAGAGGGTGCTTCCTGGCGACTGCGGAGTGTTCTTCCAATGTCGCGCTCTTTCCTTTCCCGCCCAAAAGCGTGTTGTCAGCCCAACCTTTGCTTGCTCTCCTTCGAGGTAAGCAATGAGCCTAACGCAATCTCAGCCCTCTGACGAGGAATCCTCCTCTATGACAGATAGCGATGCCCCCTCCAACTATGACCCTAGGACCGGTACCTTTATCTATGGCCCAGTAGAGAAGGGTTTTGTTTTGAGAGTCCAGCCTGGGAGGTATGCTCCGTGCACTCCTTATGCACATACCTCTGGGGACCGCCGTCTGGCCGACAACGTTGAAGACGCTTGGTGCGAGACGAACTCTGAGTCCTTTAAGTCGATTAGGAAGCGCTTGAGCCCCACGCTTTCCGCCGACGTAGTGTTTTTTGCCAACAAACGCTTTCGAGCCCACTATGTCCAAGAGGGTGGGGCATGCATTTACGCCGAGGCGGTTCACGGCGATTTGCATTTTCCTTTCCATCCCTTCATCATAGCTTTGCTTTTCGAGCTTGGGGCCGCCCCTTCACAGTTGACGCCCAACTCGTGGCGGTCGATCACCGGATTCCTCGCTCTTTGCGTGTTTGTCGGTGTGTCTCCGACTCTCCGCCTCTTCTTTTACTGTTTCTCCATGAAACCCTTTGGCGATTGGCTTTATTTTATGGCTTCGATCGGGACGCCAGCTCCTCAAGAATCTCCCGTCATCCGTGCATGGATGGAAGAGGGAATTCATTTTTTTGAATTCTCCCTCTAGTTGGCCTTTCCCGACCGAATGGTCCGAGGTCAACGTCCGTCGTAAGGCGTTTGGGCCCCCCAAGCTTAGCAAAGCTTAGCTCGTGGATTACTCATACCTATAGGAGGGGGAGAAACCTGACCTGGTCGAACCATCCGACGAGTTGCTCAAGCTAATTGCTGAAGGCTCGGAAGGTCGTCGTCATATTGTTTTTGCTTTCTCTCACAAATTCTTTTGTGTTTTCTGACAGTTTTGTTGGGTTTCCTATTTATATAGTGATGGCCGAGATGACTTCCCCGACGCGCAGAGCAAGGCCTGGCCCTTCTTTGGCCGACATTGTTCGTGCTCGGAAGGATCAGAAACGCCCTGAGAAGCGCCCCTTTGAAGGTTCTGAGGCTCCCGTTGTCGCCGCGAGGAAGGAGATGGAGGGTAGCTCGGAGGCCGCTACTTCGCAACTGGCTGTCAAAGAGAGGCCAACGAAGCGTCCCCACACTTCGACACCGTCCTCTTCGGCCCTTCCGCGGGAACCTGCAGGGCCTAAGACAGTCCTCGACCCAGTCAGTTGGGGTCAAACGTCAGTCCCCGCAGAGCTGAAAGCGGAGGCTCTGGGGAAGTCCCCGCGGAGGCTGGTCGGCAAGTTTTACGCCACGATCTTGGCGTAAATGGCGAATTTTGATGCCTTTGTGCATCGAGCCGACGTGAAGAAGGAATTCTTGAGCAAGCGTGTCACCGAGGTAGAGGCAGCGGTTGCATCGGAGAAATCCCTTCGTCAGAAGGACGCCGAGGAGGCGAAGAAGACCGAGGGTGAGCTCAGGGCGCTGCTTGAATCTGCGAATAAGGCCCTCAATGCCGAGAAGGAAGCACTCCAGGTGGTGGAGTCAGCCCTCGCCACCGAGGTTGAGTCCTTCAAGGTGTACCGCGAGAAGACGACCCAGCTCCTGTCGGATGAGCGAGATGCGGCGATACAGGAGTATCGTTCTTCCGAGGAGCTCGCCGAGGAGATAACCGGTCTATTCCAGGAGGGTTATAATGACTGTCTTGCTCGTGTTGCGGAGCAGTTTCCCGACCTCAATCTCTCGGGCCTTCGCGAGGCAAAATCGGACGTGAAGGAGGCTGTCGCAATCGTCGTTGACGAGGCTATGTTTAAGGCGGCTGACAAGATTTATGTTGAGGCGGCCGAGAAGGTGGTGGCCGAGGAAACTTGAGTTTTTGTACTTTATTTCTTTTGTTGAACACTGCACTATGGTGTTTACTTTTTAATGGTTTGGGACAACTTTGTAATGTGAGAGAATGGTGGGGCGACCTCGTACGATGAAGGAGTGCCGAAGCGACCTCGTTCACTTAAAATAGGGCCGAAGCGACCTCGTATACTTAGAAGAGTGCCGAAGCGACCTCGTTTACTTAGAAGAGTGCCGAAGTGACCTCGTATACTTAGAAGAGTGCCGAAGCGACCTCGTTTACTTAGAAGAGTGCCGAAGCGACCTCGTATACTTAGAAGAGTGCCGAAACGACCTCGTTTACTTAGAAGAGGGCCGAAGCGGCCTCGTATACTTAGAAGAGTGCCGAAGCGACCTCGTAAAATGGAATGACACGATTGCCTACCACCTCGGTTAGGCATAATATTTCCGCAAATGCTCTGCGTTCCACGTCCTTGGAAGGGCAGATCCTTCGAGGTCCTCGAGCCGATAGGCGCCTTGGCCGAGGTTCTCCGTTACGCGGTAAGGTCCTTCCCAGGCGGGCGATAGTTTTCCGACGGCTGACCCGGGGTCCGATACTGATAGCTTTCTTAAGACCAAACTGCCGATGTTGAAGCTTCTTTCCTTGACGCTCCTGTCGAAGCTTCTTTTCACTCTTCTACGATATGCTTCCATTCTTTCCGACGCCTTTCCTAGCTTTTCTTCGATCAGGTCAAGCTCGGAGCGGAGTGAAGCTTCGTTTAAGTCATGATGGAAGCTGACGACTCTTCCCGAAGGGGCGAGCATCTCCACAGGTGTCATGGCTTCTACTCCGAAAGCGAGGGCGTAAGGAGATTCTTGGGTTGCTTCTCGTGGTGTTGTACGGTATGCCCACAAGACGTGGAGGAGCTCGTCAGCCCATCGACCCTTGTGGTCTTCCAACATTCGCTTCAGTCCGTCCAGAATTGTCCGGTTCGTCACCTCGGCGAGCCCATTGGATTGCGGGTGCGCTACCGAGGAGAATCGGTGATCTATCCCCAAGGCTAAGCAGTTCCTGCGGAAGCGGGCGTTATCGAACTGCCTGCCATTGTCGGTGACGATTGTCCTGGGGACGCCGAACCTGCATATAACATTTTTGTCGGTCCCCCGACAGCGGCCTCTTCTTCTGACGGATTGGCCTCGCCTCGGCGCTTACGTTCAAATGGTGCTGGATAATATTAGGGTTGATGTCGGTGAGGTCGCCGTCCGACCAAGAGAAGACGTCGACGCTCTTCCTAAGGAAGTCGACGATTTCCTCATTTAGTTCCCCAAGTTCGCAGCCGACCACCAGGTTCCCGCCGGCGACGACTATTAGCTTGGTTTGTTCAGTTGGTTCGTGCCTTGCAATATTTTCATTAGGAGAAGGTAAGTACTCAGAATCAGCTAGTGCTTTTGCTTTTATGGAGTTGACATAACATCGTCTGGCTTCGGTCTGGTTTCCCACGACCTTGCCTATCCCTCCCGGGGTCAATAATTTTAATTTTTGGTGATAGGTCAATGGGACTCCTCCCAACTTCCCCAAGAGGCCCTGACCAAAGATAGCGTTGTACGCCGACTTCACCTTTACCACAAGGAAGTCGGCCTCAACGGTTACATGCCGAGGTTGGGTACCTAGAGTGACTTTTAGCTTTATTGACCCTCGACGTTGATGGGTGCCATGCTAAAATCGAAGAGGGGAGTTGCGACCGGTTTGAGGTCGGTGCTCAGGTTGGTCATTTTGACAAAGCAGTCATAAAATAAGACGTCTGGGGCCGCTCCATTATCAATAAGGATACGGTGTACATCATACCCATCGACGTCGGCATGTATTACCAAAGCGTCGTCATGGGGAAGGCTCACTCCGACCACGTCCGCGTCGGAGAAGGTGATGACGTCTCCCTCTTTGCGACAGGGCTTGCTTGTCATACCACTAGCGGCTGCTGCGTAGGCCTTCCTCTTTCTTCCGCTATCACCACCACCTGTTGGACCTCCTGACAAGACCAGGACGGCCCCTTTGCCTCTGTGTGCCTCTCGATCGTCCTCGGGAGTGCGCTCCTCCGTACGGCCGTCGACGACGTCTTTGTCGATAAGCCCTCTCTTGAGCATCTCGGTGATCTCCATCTTTAAGCTCCTGCACTGGTCGGTGAGATGCCCGTACCCCTTATGGTACTCGCAATACAGGTCGACCCCTCGGCCTGTTGGTGGCCTCGTCATTGTCTCCGGTCGTCTAAATTCTGGCAGCTTTTTGATGATTTGAAGGATCTCGGAAGGCAGCCTCCCGAAGCGGGGGAGGTCCCTGACGCGTCGGTAGTCGTCGGGGCGACGATCTGTTTCTGTTCGTCGGTCCCCTTATCGTCGGTCTACGTCCCGACGCTTCTCGCTGCGGGCTTCCTCTCTTTTTGGTTTCTTTGAATTATGTTCTGAGCTCGTGGCTCCATGCTCGGATGGCCGACTGAGCCGTCCCGCTGCTCCGAGCGTTGACTTCAGCCGTACGTACTTCTGCATTCTAGAGAGCAGGTCGGATAGGCTCACCGGAGGTTTTTTGGCGATGGAGGCAACAAACGGGGCGTTTAAACACACCCTCGTCTAAATATTGACCGCAGTTCTCAGGTCCAAATCCACCACCTTCATGATTTCCAGCTGAAATCTTTTCGCAAAATCCCGGAACATCTCCCCCTCCTTTTGCGAAACGAGCCAAAGGTCGTCGGTGCACAGTGAGTGCTGCACTGTGTTGTAGAAGTGGTCCAGGAATCGTTGCTCCAGGGCGGCGAAGTCAGCTACGGATCAGGGGGGGGGGAGCGACTTGAACCACTGCAAAGCTGCATCATCCAAAGTGGACATAATGGCGCGACATTTTAGGGCATCATTGATATTTACCATTTCTATTTGCCCTTGGAAATGGTCTAGGTGATGGACGGGGTTCGTCGTTCCATTATAGCACCTGAATTTTGGTAGTTGCAATTTGTCTGGTACAGTTGCCGACGTGATCTCCTCGACGAAGGGAGAGGTGTCCAGGAGCGTGGCCACCGAAGGGGCGCGTGTTCCTCGCTGTAGCGCTTCGATTTTCCTGTTCATTTCCTGCAGATCATCTTTCCATCGAGGGTCTAGTGCAGAGTTGGATTCTGCCGAGAAATGATCGGCGATGGCATCGGTTCTTGCGGAGAGCTCTGCTTGACTGCTGGGATGGTTGGTGGCGGGGCGTCGACTTGCATGGGTCCCTGCGCTACAGGGATAGAGGGGGGTCGCTGATCATCGACGCAGCTGACCAACACAGCGGTAGGGCTTACCTTGGGTCGATATTCCCCTGCCGGTCATCCGCCGCTTGGGTTGCTGGTTCCCGATGCTCCGATGGCGGTTGCCGATTTTGCTCCATCCTCAGCAGTACTTGCTGGACGTTCGCCAGTATTTGCTCGACTCGGTCCAGGCGCGATGACCTAGTTGAGTCTTGTTCTCCTGCTCCTGAATTGTCGCCTGCTACTTCCTCTATCATGGTGGTGTCATCACTGGACGAACAAACGACTGCCTTCGCCTTGGGTGCCATGAGAGTGGCTTTTTGCTCGAAGCAAAATTTCCACAGACTGCGCCAAATGTTGCTGCACGAGCAATGGGGGGGTTGACCGGGGTCAATCTAAGTGGGCCCCGAGGCGATGGCGGGTCGTCGTCGATTTGGGCTGCTTAAGCTTGAACCTGCAAAGACCACCGAGCTACCTCGGTGGGGAGACACTCTGACGCCCAAGTCAAACAAAAGGAAAAGAAGTAAAAGAATTTTTATGCCACGAGTAGCATACCTTGGTCTGAAGCGTCTCCTTTGCTCTTATAGGGGGGCTGTGCAAGGTAGGCTTTTTCCCCTGCCTTAGTTAGTCACGCACATTTCCTTGTAGAATCGGAGTCCCAAGGCAAGGGGCGCGATCACTGAATGTCTCCCCCCTGGATTGCAACTGGCGATTGCCATCTAGGGATGGGGGGAGTTGTCGCGGCCCGGGATCTCAGAGCCTTTCCTTATTAGGCATGTCGTTTTTGAGAAGGTAGGGCCAGCTAAGATTACCTTATATGGGGACGAAAGAATCTTTAGCTGAGGACGTTCTCGTCAACACCGAGGACCTTGTCGTCGGCATTACTTGTGGGCCCTACCCAGGAGCCATCGTCGACGGTGGTTATCAGTATCAAATATAATTAGATCAAAATTTATCTTATTTTTACATTTGTATCAAAGATTATTGTGACAAAGTTGTTAAAAATTATTAATAAAAGGCATGATCTTATCTATTGAAATAGATCATAATGTCTTTCTGTCATTGTGAAGTAGTCTGTTTAGTTATTTAGAGGTAAAATGTCTAAATAATATATAACAGTCATTAAAATAGTAGATACAAAATATTTCAAGTATATTTTGTAACTTCGTTACCACAAGTGATGGTAGAGTTTCTAGTGTAAGAAAAGTTATAAAGTTTATAGTGTAAAAAAAGTTATCTAACAAGATTTTTGGTGTAAATATAAAAAAGATAGATTATAGTCTAATTATATTTTTAACAATGATATATGCAAAAAATCATAGAATTAAATCCATCTTTTATAATTACGTATAATTTCATTCATTGTCGTAAAATCAACATGTAAATAAACTTGAGAACACTCATGAGACGGTGACGATCATGGTTTGTTGTGCCACACCAGATCTATGTGGCACGATCGGATCGTATTGTGTCAAGGACTTTTTGATCCCTAGCACGGTTGGGTCGAGAGGGGCCAACATAGAGAGGTGTTGCGAGGAGGGGGAGGGGAGGCGACCAGAGGGGAGGGGGCGTGAGACACAAGGTGAGGGGGTAATCGGAGGGGGAGGGGGCGCGAACAAAGGGGGAGGGGCAACTTGGGGGGGGTGGGGGTGTTGAGATGGAGGGAGAGGGGGTGCGAAACAAAGGGGGAGGCAGCAACTGGAGGGGGGGGGGGAAGACAGAGGGGGAGGGGGGACTGGAGGGGATGGGGGAGCGAGACACAGGGGAAGGGGATGATCAGAGGGGGAGGTGGGACCGAAGGGCAAGACAGAGGGGGAGGGGGCCGGAGGGGAGAGGGGCGTGAAACGTAAGGGGAGGGGGGGGACCGGAGGGGAGGGGGTGCGAGACGGAGAGGGAGGGTCTACCAGAGGGGAGGAGGCGCGAGACTGAGGGGGAGGGGCGACCGAAGGGGATGGAGGGAGGGGAGCGCGAGACGAAAGAGGAGACAACCATCGGAGGGCGGGCACGACGGAGGGGGAGGGGGCGACAGGAGGGGAGTTGGGCGAGATAAAAGGGGAGGGGAGTTGGGCGAGATAAAAGGGAAGGGGGGACTAGAGGGGAGGGGGGTGACAGATGCGGAGGGGGAGCGAGACAGAGGGGGAGGGGGGCGATCGAAGGCTGGTATAGGGAAGTCGGTGGTGGAGACCTAGTGGATTAGTGTGGTATGTTTCATGTCGTATCGTCTTTCGAAAAACTCAGCACAATTAGGTCGGACGAGTCCAATAATCTTGACGACCATCCGAGATGACATTTTTAGATGAAAAATATAAAGAAAAATTAAAATTTTATTTAAAAACATTATAACCTTTTCTCAAATCTATTAATATTTAAAAATTTAGACGCGCTTAGTTGTTTGACGGCGCGCGCTTCCCCAGAGATGTACTGTAACTGGCCAGGCACACAGAGCCATGGCCCACAGGGAGTTTTACGAGCCTGCACTCTTCTTTTTTGTTCTTCTTCTACCCTGCGGGCTCTCCAAACCCCTCCCGCAAACCCGCTCCCCATCGTCGGGAACTGGCCGCGGTGCTCGGCCGCTCCTGAGGAGTCCCTTGGTCGGTGGCTGCCGTCCTTGTTCGACAAGCCGAGGTTCGGTGATCGTTGTCCCTTTCCCAGGACACGCGGCTCTGCAGGTGGTTCTTCAGCCCGACTCCTTTACCTTCTTCTCCATCTAAAGATTCTAAACTCGTCCATGGGCGTTCCCCATCAGTTTGTGTATCTGTAGTGCGAGCCTTTCGTCCTGCGTGCATTGTGCATGTCTGTCATAGCGACTCTTCTGCGAGCTTCCCATGATCTTTCGTAGCTGTGACCCTCGATTGGAATGTGGATGGTTTTTTCTTGCACGCCTTTCAGTTTTCTCCTCGGCGTTGTTCTTGTGTTTGCCCGATTTGTATCCTCCACCTGCACCTGCGAAGCTGCTCTCCACAGAAAATGTTGATCACTTTAATGGTTCAGAACGTTGAAACTTCGCTGCCGCGTGAAATCATCGTCATCATCGGCATTGCTCTACCATGTTCTCCATCAACGTGATGTTCACATTAGTGCTTCTCAAAACTCGCTTTCTTTCATATTCATAGTGGTGGCGACAGGGGATGTCCAAATCATCACCTTGTTTCCACTAATTTATATCTGCATTATCTCCTTTTTATCATTTCCGTATTACGTTTTGGTTCAAAAATATGCAAAATAATATAAAGACGGGGAAATAATTTCCAAGTTAGTCGTCACAATTGGTGTCACCTTATTTGTCACCCTTATTCAGATTGGATGTCAGGAAGTGTTGAATATAAAGTCAGTGTTCCAAGATCAGGAGCGCCAAATTTAATTTTGGCCCTTCATATTTATCCATTACACGAAGATGTCACAAAAGAAAAGTAAAGCATCGTACAATTCCTTGTTCCTCATTTGAAGGCAATGCTATGCCACACTTTGTCCCTTACCAGAAAAGCAAGGGAGGGTTAGTTTCACAAACAACCTTTAGATCACAGTGTCAACTTCCACTATGGACATAAGGCATGGTGGACACTAACTCAGGTTTAAAAGAAGGAAAAAAAAATGTCGATGTTGGCAAAGCCTTACTCACTCACAGTTAAAGAAGGATAAATGTGTTGCTTCTCCTGATTCCCTTCAAACCTAATCTATCTTCATTACTCCTAGAGATGGATTCAGGCCCTGTTCACTTAACTGGTTTTCTCTGATAAAGCCATATACACTTCTTTTTTGTTGAAATTTATTCTTTTCATTTTGCCATTGCCATAGGTAAATTCATCACAATGTTTATATTAATTTTATACATGCTCTATGGCAGCTCAGGACATGAAATTTCAGAAAGAGTTGAGCAGTGGAAGTGAGAAACCTTTCAAGTGCTCATGGTGGAAATCCATCATGAGGGGGAATTGAAGGCTCTGGATCCGCCAATAACAACCCATTTGCTGATCAGCTGAGCCACAGTATGACAGATCTAAGAACAGATTCTGGACAGGAAGGCTGGTGGGAAAAGTATGAGAGTGAAAGTGGAGGCAAGACTGCAAAACAGTGGGATCCATGGGGAAATCCACAGCCTTCTAAAAGGGGCACTGGGAAGCCTCAGGGAAATAATTGGGCAGAAACTGTTGATTCCAGGTGGCAATCTAGTAAAGAAATTTCTATGGCTCACTCATCTGGTAAGTGCTGGGAATCTGCATATGGAAGAAACCAAGATGGGAAGGCATCCGAAGGTGTTGTTCTGGGAGGACCATGTGGAGGATGTGATTCTGGTTCTGATGCAACAACTGTCCAACTTGATGATGGATCTGACAGTGATGATTTTGAGGAGAGTATGGATGATGTTCTAAGTGATGACTATGACTCTGATGTGAGTCCGAAAAGCCATGAGATGAGAAAGAAAAATAAATGGTTTAGAATGTTCTTTGAAACCTTTGATAGCCTTTCTGTTGACCAGATAAATGGATCAACAAGGCGGTGGCATTGCCCAGCTTGTCAACATGGCCCTGGCTCCATTGCCTGGTACAAAGGTCTTCAACCTCTGATTTCACATGCCAAGACGAAAGGAGCTGGACGCACAAGGCTTCACAGAGAGTTTGCCGAGTTGTTGGAGGTGGAACTGTCAATAAGAGGCATTTCTGTAATATTGGCGGGTGAAACATTTAGGCAGTGGAAGAGTTTGCCTGAAACAAGAGCTGACCATGATATAGTTTGGCCTCCTTTGGTGGTTGTTATGAACACAATGCTTGAGCAGGATGAGAATGATAAGGTACACAACAATGTTCTGTTGGACAATTGTAAGTTCAATATTTATGGCTTCGCCTAGTGATCATTTATAATACCAGAGGTGCTAGGCATTCTCTTGGCCTTCATTGATTTTTGCATACCAAAGCCCAAGTGCTTAGCATATTGTTTTTGCACTGTCCCCTTTCCCAGCTGTTTATTTGTTGCATTACTGTGATTTTTATCCAACATATCATCTTTCTGTTTAAGCTTTATGTGCAGCTTCCATTTATTCTGTGTTTCTGTTTCCTCTTTTTCCCTGTCGCTCTTTTGTGTCATGTGTTCTATATAAAGGAAGTCAGGGGCAGGATCTATGCTGCTTATAATGCATAATGGCATTGGAAACATGACCACCATTGTCTGAAATGAAAGCCATCCTACATCCAACCACCAATTAAAAAAAAAGGAAAAAAGAGGGAAAATAGGAGCGTGGTCCGTGGATGGTTCTGCTTCTCTTGATGTTTAGCATGGTGGTTTGTTCTTTCAGCATGTTCAGGTTGGTTCCCTTTAATAATTGTAGAAAAAATTGGCTTAGGACAGTTCAGGCTGGTTCTTATTATTTTATTATTCTTTAGATGGTTCTAGCCCACAATGCTCCTAGAGCTCTCTTTAGTTCCCTGCATTCTTCTCTTTAATTCCTTGCTCACAATGCTCCACTGTTTGGTCCTGTCACCAAAATAGAAAATTCTGAGTTGGCATAGATTCCATTGATTTAGACTAAGACTATTCCATTGATTTAGACTAAAGACTATCTGTTCCGTGCTCCAAAAGAAAAGAGGGGAAAAAAAACTTCAGTCTTTCCACCAAATATCTGGCCTAAGGATGCTTTCACTGGAAGAGTCCAAAATGCCCCATATAGTCATATAACCTTGCAATATTCCATTCCAAGAGGTTATTTCCATTGCATTCTAGTGAAAATTATCTTTTGGTAAAAATGTTATCAAGACTTCAACACTATTATCTAGTTTTGAATTCATTGTTTTCCAAATGCTGTACAGTGGGTTGGCATGGGGAGCCAAGAGCTTCTAGACTATTTCCCATCATATGCAGCTGTGAAGGCTAGGCATTCTTATGGTCCTCGTGGGCACCGGGGGATAAGTGTTTTGATCTTTGAGGCTTCACCAATTGGATACATGGAAGCTCAGTGTTTGCACAAGCACTTTGCAGATGAAGGGAAAGGCAGGGAGGCATGGGAGCATCACGGAGTGATATTCTGCCCGGGAGGAAAACGACAACTATATGGCTTTCTGGCTCATAAAGAAGATGTGGATGAATTCAACAAGCACTCACGTGGTATTACATCGGATGCTTCTATTCTGAAGAAAGCCATTTTTCGCTATTGTTAATAGGATGGTACAAACTTTTTTGTTAGATGCTACAATGCATTAAGCTTGTTTACATATAATATATATGATCTTACATATTTGTGGCTAGTTGAGTAATTTACACTGTTGAAATGATAACTTGTGCAATGTTAGGTCGATTCCAGCTGAAATTTGAGATGAGATCATATCAAGAAATGGTTGTGGATCCAATGGGACAAATGAATGATGATAATCGGCAGTTGGTCTGGCTTAAGAATAATGTCGCCAAGCTGCAGCAACACTCGGAGACTCTTGAAGATACTTTACAAGTGCTAAGACAAAAACTGCATGAAACAATGAAGGAGAATATGATTCTGAGGCACAAAACCAAAATGCTGCATGATGAAAACAAAGAAGAGGTAATGCTGTGGTTTGCAGAGAACTGATTACGGTGTTTCATTCATTGCTTTCATGATCCTCTTCTAAACCTACCGTACAATCATCAGTATCAGGAACAGGACGAGGGACAATACATAAACCATCATCAGCCATTTACCTTTAGAGCATCATACCTTTTACTAGACTACTTGGTCATGTTGTTTTCATTTTTTATGTTCGTGGGATAGATTTAAATTACACATTTCTTTTTGGGCTTAAATGAAGTTTTGAATAAATGTGAATAAACTTCAATATGCCCCTACTTTTTCCTATTTCTTTTGACTGCTTTGAATGAGGTTGTAGTTTTGTTTAGTATAATCCACATTTTCTCCAAAAAAAAAAAAAAAGAGTTTGTCATGTGTACTCTGATCTTCCATCCTTTTCCCTCCAATGCTCTCGTGTGATGGATTCATGTTTACTAGATGGATCAACAAGAGCAAATTTCCAAGGAGCAAATGGACAAAGTCCTGATGGCTACTGAAGAACAAGAGATGATGTTTGAGAAACTATTGCAGGAGGAGAAGCATGTCAAGGCTCCGCAGTGCAATGTGGAAGAGGAGACACTGGGGTAATGCCTACTTTTGCTAATGAGGATAGATGTTTTCCCCCTGATTGTAATTGTTGACTAACTGTAAGGAGCCTGTACTGTATATTGTCAAAATTGACTACCCACTTTTTCTGTTTTTTTTCCCATATAAGTTAGAGTGAAAATTGCAGATTTCTCTCTTGCATTTGCTTTAGCACATGTATCATTGAAAATTTGGATAATGTGCAAAAGACCATTGATGATCTTTCTGCACCACTTTTTACTTGTAGAAAGACCGCTTGACTTTTGTGCGAAAATCCTCTGTGGACATTTTCCACAGTACTGGCATTTTTTGATAATATCCATGCAAATATAACTGCAGGAGTGATAAAATCATGAATGTGAAAAATCCCTATCCTCTTAGATGAGGGATTTCTACTGCACCTGTCCACTGTAATATAATTGAAGACTTCTATGTCATGTTCGAATGGGTGCTTGACGATGTGATATGTCCGACTTCCAGTGGTCCTCGACATGTCGATAGCACTTTCCAAGTGCTTTTGTTTGCCAGAAATAAGCTGTCATTATGAGTATACTTGTAGTAGGCTTTTATTTAAAACATTTTCTTACTCTTATTCATGTATTTTTGTTCCAGGGAAAAAGAAAAAGCCAAGGTTGTGGATGATCTGGTGAAAGGAGTAGAAAGACTTTTGGCCGAACACGGCAGGCTGGAACATGCTCATGAAGAATGCAAGTCCGAGCTGAGGCGGATGAAGATCTCACGAGACTGATGCAGCATGCTCCTGGTTCTTTTGAGGGTACCTGACACCACACGAGACTTTGCTGCACAAAGTCGAGAGGAAAAAAAAAAGAATCTAGGTTGATCTTTTTTGTTCCAAATCTTTTTCAAACTCGTCACTGGTTTAAGGAGGAAAAAAGGGCAGAGAATATCGCGTATTCTGAACAATCACAGCGATCACTTCCAATGGAGAACATGGATGAACAAAAGCTTTACAGAACCTATATTCTGGTGGATTACTGATTGTTTTGTCAACTCACACCTCATGAACAGGTTAGGATCAATTGTGTAGCTGCAGTAATTGCGCGTGCGCTGAAGACACTGGTGTACTCTGTTTGCACATCAATGGCTGCCAATGGCTGCTCCTATTCTCCCTTTGTTTGCAGTTTTTTCTTCTGATAACATTGTGGTGAAACTTCAATGCCGTTCAGTTAGATGCATGTTACTGGCTGGGAGGACTCGGCTGGTGCCGAGTTAGGTCGCCAGGAGTTCTCCTGCTGCTTCCATGTGACTATCTTTCTTCTTGGTTTTGATCACGGGAATCAACGCCTCTGTTTGGCAATGGGTTGGGGTTAGAGATAACTCCAACCCATAATTAAAGTTATACAGGGTTAATTCGTTTTTTAGTTTGTTTTCTTGTGTAGTTAACCTACTTTTTCTTTATTGTTTTGGCAAGATAAAGTGAGTTAACCCACTTTCATATCAAAAAGTTGCCACATAAACTATTGCCTTATCATATTACACTTAAAGTGTAATATACAAATACACTAAATCTTTCTCAACATTGTGACAGTCAGAAAACTTCATTGTTCAACAAAATTTGAATTCAAATCTTTTGATAGGATTTACATTTAAAGTATTAACATATGTTCACTTATTACGACCTCAAGTTAGTCAAATGTGTAATCCATTGCGTCCATGCCAATAACATTCGACTTTCTTCCCCGTGCGAATAAAAGCGCTCCACAAACCGGCGAGAACAACGTTCAACTACGGCATTCAGGTCTGTCAAAAGTTCGATTATCAGGTCTGTCAGAATTATTAGGTAATTTTCAAGAAAAATGTAAATACATAAGATTTAAGTGTAAGTCCTATGTATTGAATTCAGAATTTCTTATATAGAGGTCAAGGCTAAGGCTAGACCAACCGGCCTAACATAACCCCCCCCCCCCCCCCCCCCAAAAAAAAAAAACTACAACAGTCAGGCGTTCAACAAACATACCAAAAGTGCCAGTTCCTCTACGCCGTGTCCAGACGCAAAGTCTTGGCCTCAATTTGATAACGAGTTAACTTAAAATTAACTCAAAATTAACTTAGAGTTAATTTAAAATATAATTTAATAACAAAAAAAGTTAATTCAATTAGATTAGATTAAAAATTAGTCAGATGTGAGTTAACTCATAATTTTTCAACCCATCTCTAGAGGTGGATTGGATTTAATCTATTGAGTTAACTACAACAACATTAATTACTACTTTTTCTTTTCTCAACACAACATTAATTGATATTTTCTCTTTTCAACATCTTTTGGGGAGTGATAAAGTGACAATTCAATTGTTGAATATCACGTAGATTTGTTGCTTAGTCATATTGCACTTAAGTGTAATATAAAAATACACTAAATCTTTCTCCACAATGTTAGAGTCATCAGGAGGAGTCTGACCAAGTAGAAGATGATGATGTAAAAGATTTTTACCGTCGTTGTCCAAATCTTTGTTCTCAATCTTTATTTCTTCTTCCTATCTTCTTTAGGATTATTTTTCTTTGTAATTATTAGAGAGTCCTCTATAGGTTTTGGTTTTTTTATTGATTTTACTCTTAATTTATCTTTTTTTATTCTTTGGACCGGCCTTTACATTGTAGCCTGTAGGAAGGGTTATACCCTTTGTTGGACTAATGCCTTTAAATCTTGTTAGTGAATTTTAATCCTCTGATTATTTCTTCTTAATAAATTTATATTTTTGGAAAAGAACGTGTGAAAATATGTACCTTGAACAACATACTTTTTTTTTTGAAACATAACCTATTACATTTGTCATGTAAAAGGACTCCTTATAAACACGATTCCAATGAAATATGGACCTGAGGCTTCACAATTCTGATGTACGTGGGAAGCTAATGACGAGGTCATTCCTTGATGTACCTTTGAACAACATATTTGCTGATGTCTCCGGCAGCGAGAATGTCCATGGCGGAGATTTTGAAGTTAAAATATCTCACAACACACTAAACTCAGATGGTTTCGACTTTTGTGCGGAGTAGATTTTGTAGAGAGGAGAGTAAGGGTGTCAATTGGATCGGGTCGACCCGGAGGTCTGCAAGTTCGGCCCGGTTTTAACCGGACTTGGGCCGGAAAAATAAGTCCGTTAAATTTTTTTGGTCCGGTCCGGAAAAAAATAGGACTGAGGTTGGGCTTTGTGAGGCCTAGTCCGGTCAGCCCGCCGGCCCGAAAAATATAAATATAATTTATATTCAGTATGAATTTTATATTTAGAAAGAGAATTATATGTATTTTTTCTACAATAAATCTACTCAAAAATATAATCTTTTACAAGTTAAATATTAATATAAATATAAGTAAAATATATATTATGTTTTATAGATATATTATAGTAGATATATTAAAATTATATATTATATAAATAAAAATAATATTTTTTTCTGGGCTTTCGAGCCGGGCCGGGCTTTTTCGAGCCGGACCGGCTTTTTCGAGCTTTTCCTCGGCCGGGTCGGGCCACCCATACCGGGCCTAACCCCGGGTCTGGGTCGGGTCCGGGCTGGCTTTTTAAAAATCGGGTCTGAGCCGAATCTAACAAGGCCCGATCCAGACCCGGCCCATTGACACCCCTAAAAGAGAGAGATATAGAGAAGTACTAATTTCTCTCCCCATTGCCGGTAGATTTTGGGCGATATGGATTTGCGAAAGGAAGACGGAAGAAATTTTTTTTTTCTATTCATTGCTCGAGCGCATACAAATGACAAAGCCGCGAAAGACACGGGTGACGAGACCACACAATACTGCACGCAACGTTTTCATGAAAATCAATTTTTATAGATTTTTATTTTATGATAAGCGTTTGCTAAACAGCTGCCTCAATCAAATAAATTGTCGAATCAACGATGTGTGTTTTTGTAGTTAGACAGTGAGCTAGTGTACTTACATGACCAGAACAAACTGTTTTCTTGAGTGTGTAAATTCATGTAAACTAAGATGCGTAGATCCCCCGTACGGAAAGAAGTGTGTAAATTCATCTAAGTTGTGGTGCGATACTAATCCGAACTCCGCGATTGAATTGACATGTTTGATCCGGACTACTTATCATGGTTTAAACTACATACAAAAGATCTAGGAGTTTGGTCTTAATTCGGGTTTGAATTATATTTGTCCTAGAATAGGTTATGATTTTTTTGACATATAAGATATATATATTTAATGGAGTTACAAAAAAAAATTGATAATAAAATTATGGGTAAATTAATTAAGAGTCTTGTTATCACATGTTACAATATATCGGGTTCTGTTTACACTCCGGAACCCCTAGCGTTATCACATGTTACAATATACGTTAAGTCTTGTTACAGTAAAGGTCTTTCTATTACAGTCAGAGACTTTTAATTAATTTACCTTAAAATTATTTTAATAGTTATTCCCATCTCTTTCCTCTTTGATGCAGTCGTCTGTCTCCCGCCGGCGCTCGCGCTCTCTCTCTCTCGCTCTTTCTCGTCGGAGATTCTACTCTGGTTCTCGGACAGCGGCCGGAGGTTCTACCCTAGCTTTCGGTCTTTCTCTCCCCCTTTTCTCCTTCTCCCTCCTCCGCTTCTCGTCTCCCTCTATCAGACTCCTCCCTCCTCCTCCTCCTCCCCCTCTTTCAATATCTCTCCGTCTCTGTCTCTGCTAGCGATCCTCCTTCAAAGAAGAAGACGATTGTTTAAGGAGCAAAAATAGGGGAAGAAACCCAAGAAACTTGGAGTTCAATCTTTCTTTGGGAACAAAACAATCTTGCCGTCACAAAAAATTGCTCCCTTGTAAGACTAAGGTGACGATTGTCCTCTCTCTCTCTCCCCTCTCTCTCAATTGTCCATTCGCATTTCATTGGTTGTTATGCATACCTTTTGCAGGATTCTGTGCTTACCACCAACCTTCATGCGGGTTCCTTTCCCATAGATATGGCCAGTAAGCGGGGAAAGAAGAACATTTTAGCATCTAATCCTGGGTTTCAGGGTGTGACGCTTCGGGAAGAAAATGCAGGAAGAAAGCACGTCGAACCCCACGCGATTCTGAGGTTGCAGCATCTGCAGAGATTGGCGATATGGGCCGCTCGGAAGGGTTCGATGTCCCCTCTTGCTGCTCACTATGGTCGCCTTTTAGCTGCCCATGCACAGCGTGAGGGGATCCCTCTAGATCGTTCAATTGCTTCTTGCCAGAGGTTAGTTTTGTTGTGCAACCTGTAAGGTTATATACATCATTGGGGTTGATGCCAAGTGTTTGGGTAAAGATGCTCCCTCATTTCTCTTTATCTGAAGCCTTAGTTTTGCAGCTTGGAACTGTGACATGAACATTGAACCTATGATTTGGAAGCAATATAGAACTTTTAGACTTTTTGCCTATATGGCTGTCAAATGTGGTAATCCCAGACCTACAACACTCTGCTGTTTAGAATGTTGGTTGAGCAAAATATGAAACCACTAAACTTCTCTGAACAGCTTAACATTTGAGTTTGTAGTATGACCTTAGCGCTCCAAACATTCATGTACATGTTTGTTTTCTGAGAATTTTATCAAGCAGTCTAAACTTCATTTGTTATTGCTCCATTGGCAATTTGTCATATACTGTGGTAGAAATTTTAGCAATCAGTTCACAGCCATGGCATGCTTAATTGAACATGTGTTAATTTTCCAAACTTGGTATAAGCTATTACTTGAGCCATGAGTGATGAACGAGGACAAAAAAATCTATAGAGGCTTTCTGTTGAACACATCTCACTGGTTTAATAAAACTAGTAGTACTACAGTTCTTGACACAGCGATTGTCTCTTGGCATTTGGAAGCTAAACAAGAGAAAAAGCCTATGGAAAGGAGTGGCAATGCAGCACATCCATCAGCAAAGCCATTAGTGGGCAAAGACCTGTTAAAGGAAAACTATTGGGTGAGAGGAAAGGATGAAAGGGCCACTTATCATGGGATTATATCTGCATTTTCTCCCCTTCTTCAATAATGGGCTCCTCAATTCCTATAACCTTTAGCCTCCCAATCAATCGTAATTTTCCCATCCTGGAGTTTGTGCCTTATAGGGTGTTTGGGAGCAACTTTTTTTAAAAGGTTATTTCTATCTAAAAAATTAACGTATTATCCCTTTGTTCATGCTTTCACATTGTTATCTTTTGTAGAGAAAATTGTTCAAAATGAATTTTTAGTTGTCGAAATGTTGTTTACTAAATTGCTGTCAGTTTAATCCCTGAAATGCTTCAGTCAAAATATCTATAACCATGTAAGTTTCAAAAACTTTCTCAGGTGTGAAACTATTTTTCAGCCTGGCTACAACTGCACCATCAAACTTGAAAAGGATGCAAACGGGTCAAGATATGATAGAAAGCCTGGTATACTGAGGAACAATGTGGTGTACACCTGCCATATCTGTTCACACAGGAATCTAAGAAAGGGCACCCTCAAGGGGCATGTGAAAAATCTCTTGGCTTCAAGACCCATCTCTAAAACAAATCTTGCAGATTCCACGATCGGCAAATCTGATAAAGATGTGATAGTTGCAAATCTTTCCGATCGTTACGATGGATTTGTGTGTGGAAAGCCCCATTTTGATGTAAAATGTAGCCCTGAGAAGGAAGTGGCAAGAAATATTCTTGCCCAGGATAGTCCGATGACACCATCAAACAAAGCCTCAGAGAAGAAAATGGAGGAGAAAACTGCAGCTGAATCCATCAAAGCTTCAAATACTGGACATTGTTGTTGCACAACAAGGTCAGGGAAAGGCAGCATGCCCATCAGAAAGAGGAGGAAAGGATGGTCTAGCTTGAGGCAGATTGCTCTGAGCAGCGACCATATGAAACAACAACAATTTGACAACTCAGCGATCCCATTTCTTATGTAAACAGGTAGGCCTTCCCTGGAGGGAGATGTTATGCTCATCTGAAAAGGAATCCATGCTGTTTTATTGCACCTGCAATATGCAATTCTAGGTTTTGTTCGGTCGATTTGAAGGAATTAACCTCGATCATGATGCTTGCACTAGCTTGGGAGATTTGCGTGGCCCTGACATAGTAGTAGGCCATAATGTGGAGGTACTTTTCCAATGTATGTGATGAAATTTGAAACTGAATGATCCAAACGTTGTTCTTTCATGTCAGCAGGGAAATATAAAGAACTGTGTATGAAGACCCATGGCATATGAACTGTCATCCATAATTAGGACTCACTAGAATGTGTTTTATCTTAACAAAGTTAAAACACTGTTGATAGTTGAGACAGATATATGCTAAGTGATACCCAAAAAGGATCTTTGAGCACATTTTTGAACCCAATTGAACACTCCGCAAGAAAAGCCTGCCTAATATCTCACCAGCGCTTTTGTGGTTATTGTCTATGTTATTTGCCTATTTAAATGAGAGTCTCAACTACGACTTGGGAAAAACATTGCTCGGTAGGGAAAAGAAAATCTCAAATCAATAAAAGATTTGGATCTTTCATGAAAGGATGGATATTTACAAATCCTACTATATATTTTGTAATAAAAGATGAACGATCAACTATATATATGTATATAGAAAAACACTTACGGCCTACCCCACATGTCCGTCCCTGGACAAAGCAAGATAGGCCCTACGGCCGTCGGTATGTTGTGAAGTCAATTCTGTTATATCTAGAGACAAGACAGACATCAAGTGTTTATATATAGAGCACCACATGGTGCAAACCAAGGGATGTAGGAGGTTGCAAACTACATCCCCATTGGGGGGGGGGGGGGGGCACAACCATAGGGGTGTGCCCACCCACAATGACCTCAGCTCTTTCAATGGGGAGTTGAGTTTGTTGCAAATCGCTAGCGTGGTAGTTTGCAACAAGAGTTTTCCTTTTATATATATATATATATATATATATATATATATATGTGTGTGTGTGTGTGTGTACGATGAACTTATGAATCTCCAACCCAATTGTACGGATCTTTCAATACTTCAGACGTCAAATATTTTGTTTAAATTTTTAACAATGCCATATCTCGCATAAGAAAAATATTTAATATTCCATCGAACATTATCCGTTTTTACAAATGAGTGGGCCCTGTTTGATAACACTTAACACAAATCTATTATCTGAAGCGGTCATACATTGTCCTTTTAGACTGTTTGATAAAGTTTCTTAATGAATATCTGAAAAGATGACTATTGTCTTAAATTGCCTCTTCAAAAAAAGTGAAGATATGCCACTTTTTTCTTGAGATCGCATAGCTCCTCCGCCTCCTCCGACCTCTGTTGCCCTTCTCTGCACAAACCCGTCGAGATCTGCCTCCCTCGGCCTCCGTTGCTCCTCCCTCAACAGGGAGTCGAGTTTTTCCACTCCCCAACCTGATGCGAAGGACCTGTACAGGGGTCCCTCCCGGTGAAGCTACCCTCCACCAGCTGCTCGAGTTACCTCCTCAGCAGTTCATCCCCGGGTCTACGGAGGCCAGCCGCATTAGACTAGCGTTCAGATGAGGCAGAGAAGAAGACGTTGCCGCGGCGGCCGTCTCCGCCTTGTCAAGGAGCTACAAAGGGTGCCCGATGAGGTCGGCGCGGCAGATGGCGGTGCAGCAGCAGAGTATGGTTTCCACGGTGACAAGGAAGAGGGCGACGACATCGGAACAGAGCCGCAGTGAGTGCTTTATCTGAGACACCAGATCTGCGGAACAATGTTGCCTATCCATTGGGTTGGTTCATAAGACGTCGGGGCGGCCTCGGTGGAAGCGGAGAGATCAGATCGCGGGCGACGACACCTGTAGAGAAGTCGGCGTGACCACCACTACTGACCACGCCTTGAGGGCCGTGGTAGAAATCGTCGTCTCCGCCATTGTCGACCACTCCTTGAGCCTGAGGTAGACCATACGCCATCCGGCTTTGCTAGGTGAGCGAGCAGAAGGTGACGCCCGCGGCGCGGGGGCTGCGGTGACCTTGATGCCACCGTCGGTGAGCATCAACCTCCCCTGCTTGAGGAGAGCCAACTTCCTTTCTCTCTTCAACATGGCGCTCCCCCTCCCGCCCGACGCCAGTGAGCGGAGGCACCTGGCTAGGTAGCTCTGCGCCCTGTCAGCCGCATCGAGGAGCCTGATGATCGGGCGTGAAGGCGGACACCTACGGCGCTCCTTCTGGGCCAACTGGATGAGCAACACCATCGATGGCCAGCGAGATCATCGCCGCCATCGACGATCCTCACAACAAAAAACCCCAAATTCTGTTGGTGACGGGGTCACCCAACCTCTCTGACAATGCCATTGGCGACCATTACCTTCACAAGGCCGCCAAGAAATATTTGGAGATATTCTTAAATAACTCTTATTAGATATTTATATCAAATAATATATTAATTTAGATGTCTTTTAAGTTGATTATCAAATAACTCTTAATAAAAATTTAATATATATTAAGTACTTATCAAATTATAAATTTAGATAATAGATAAAAAATTAAAAATTAAAATTTTTAAATAAACATTATCAAACGCCACCTAAATCTCAATATATAACATGCGTCAATGGGAGCGCCTGAACAACACCTGTTACCCATGCTCGTATGCTCTATGCTCTACCGGTCTATCCCCTTCCTTTCATTTTCCGAAAACCACCTTATATATTGAATGGTTTTAGTTTACCCGCGGAGAAACATTATTATTTCTTTGCCCTCCAAACAAACATCGAGAGTTTGAAACCAACCTCGCCCTCAGAAAAGCGCAAAACGCGCGGCCCCGAGCTCTACGGTGTCTCGGCTTGTGTTTCCTTCGTCTGCTGTTTCTCCGTTCGAACAGGTTATCCCGCTTGTTGGGAGGGGGGCGGGGGTCTCGCCGCGCAGGAACAGGAGAGGCCCGAGAAGATGATCCTGAGGACTCCTCCTGTCCAGAGGAAGCGGAGGGCCAGCTCCGCCCTCGACCACGAGAGCCCCGTCTCCGATCGCCGCCTTGTCGTCTACGAGGACCCCGCGCCGGTGGCCTCCCACGACCACTCGGATCAGCTGGTCTGCACATATCAATGCCGCCAGATGGTGAGAACTCTTCCCCTGGGACCTATCCCTTCGGAAAGGTGTTTTTTTGCAGTCCGAACCCTGGATTCTTCTCTGGTGGTTGGAGTTTCCAGCTTGACTCTGTCTCATAGTACCTTTCTTTGCCAGTCTCTTGGGGGTTGCAGCGAGTGTTTTTTTTATTCTTGGGTTACATTCGTCTATTGGCGTCTGATATTTGTTTGGTGTTTAAGGTTTACTGAATTGTTAGACTGCTAAGTTTTATCAAGTTATTAGTTTGTGGTTAAAGTTGGGCGTGGAAATTGGACAGGGAACTGGAATGGATTCAGCTTTTCCGGTAGGATTAATAAACGAATTAACTGATCATGGTTTCTGAGGCGAATCATGATGTAGGCATAGGAACCAATTAGAAACTTTTAGCATGACTAAAGCACTGTTACTGTTTACATCAAATCTAGATTATTTGAGGCTTGTTATAATCATCGTCATTCTGATGGTGGCAACCACGTTCTATACTAAAGACAAATGAGACAACTAATCCCTGAACAGTCATCTATGTTATTGGCATCTTGGCTACTTGTCTCATTTGTCTTTTGATAGTGATGGTGCTAGAATTTATTTCATCGAATAATTCAGAAGTTTCTGGCTACCTTTCTGGCTACCAATCTGGCAGATTGTCAGTGAACATTACTCATCCAAGGTTCATATAGATGCAGATTTCCATTTTATTTCAATTTTTAGTCGATCAGAAAAAGGAAAGAAATGTCTACCAGATAAACTGGAAGCTACAGAAGGTAGCAGACATGGTTTGGCGCGCCGGATCGAGCCGGGCCGATCCCCCCGAATCGCATCGGATCAGGGAGGATCCGATGCGCGACTCGCCCGATGCGCCCGGATCCTTTCTTAGCAGGCGGATCGAGCCCGATGCGATGCGATGCGATCCGGCACTGTCGCATCGGGCGCGATCCGCCCGACACCCTTAAAGGGTGTCGGCGATGCGCTGCATATCGGGACTGAACAGTCCCATTCGCAGCGCAGGAAACCGCAGGCCCCTTTCTCCCCCCCGTTTGCAGTTTTTTTGAAGAGAAAACCTAGATTTAGGTGCAAATCCACAGGAGGAGGCTTCCTAAGTGAATTTGTGTCCATTTGGAGGTGGATTTGGAAGCTTTGAAGCCTTGTTCTTCAAGTTTTTTGAAGGTTCTACAGGTTTTCAAGGTAAGCAACCTTATTTCTTCATTTTTCTGTTCTTTTCTTGGTGTATGGGTTAGATCTTGTTAGGAAATGATGTTGCAAGGGATTGATGTTCACTTGCAACCATTTCTCATCAAGATCTACAAGGTTTTCATGTAGATTTGATGATTTTCCCTAAAATATGATTTTCTGAAAAATAATTTGAAAAATCTTAAAAAAAAATTAAACAATCAAAAAATGATAGGAAGGTGTTCTATAAGTTCTATATCATGGTTAGAACTTGATTCTATAAGAAGTTTAGGTATAATAATTAATGTTCATAAATAATTAATAATTATATTAAAATTTGAATAATAATTTTATAAATCTTAAAAGTGTAAACTACCAAAAATTGATAGAAATGTGTTGTATAACTTGTACATCATGATTAGAAGTTGATTAAATAAGAAGTTGAGCAATAATTAATTTATATTCTTAGATTAATAAGAAGTATTTTAAAATAAAATGTGAAATTACAGAAAATATATATGCATGTGTGAATGGATTTCTGTGATCATGTGTTCATGTATATTAAAAAAATATCATATAACAATTAAGAAGTAAGAATACTTTCTTTTAGTGTTCAAATTCTGAAATTTAATTTAATTTACTGTTAATTTATTATTTATTTTTTGTCATTGTAGATGGCACCGAAAAGAGGTTCTGATGATATTGGGTGGCAGCATGGCATCATGTTGGAGAATAGGCACAACTTTAAGTGCAATTATTGTGGTTTTGTGGGACAAGGAGGTGGGGTCTCCCGTTTGAAGAAGCACCTTGCTGGTGGTCGACTAGCAGGGTACCATGACGTGCAGGGGTGTAAATCGGTGCCAAAAGAAGTCAAGAAGGCTATGAGTGAACACATTAAGCAAGTTCGAACTGAGACAGCAAGAAAGAAGGCAGATAAGGAGATAGCAGAGAGGATTATATCAGGAAGACAAAGAGATGAAGATGATGATGATGAAGTTCAAATGTATGCAGATATGTTCCTGATCCTGATGTGCAGGAAAGGCTAGCCAGAGCACATAGCAGGGCTGAGGCATGGGAAGTTGATCAAAGGGCAGGGCACAGAATGAGTTTTCAGGGAGCTCAGCATGAGGTTGGCAGTGGCAGTGGCAGTGGCTCAGCGGTAGGTGGCAGTGGCTCCCGTCGATTTTCAAATGTGGGAGATTATTTCACTCGACCCCCTCCCACACAAGTACCAGAAGAAGGCAGGCATAGCAAAAGACCCACAGGTGTGCAAATTGAGGATGTGGACCCTTATGTGTATCCTAGGGAGCATGGCAAGCAGACTAGGATTGATGATTCATACAACCAGCAGGGGCCGAAATACAAGGTGGGGAGAGCAATTGCAAAGTGGTGGCACCATACAGGGTTACCATTTAATGCAGCGAACAGTCCCTATTATAAAACTGCAATACAGGAGGTTCAACGTGGAGGCCTACATGTGCAGCCTCCTACAGCTAGGGACTTGGCAGGGAAATATCTGCAGGAGGAAGTTGATGAGATAAAGTCTTACATAGATGGATTTAAGAAGAAATGGGAGAAGTATGGTGTCACCATCATGTGTGATGGTTGGTCGGGCATCACCAGGAGCAGCCTCATCAACTTCCTAGTGTATTGTGATAGACAAGTCTTCTATCACAAATCAGTTGACGCATCCGAGCATGTACACAACTATGAATACATATTGGGTTTGATGCGAGAGGTGGTTGGGGAGATTGGGGAGCAATATATTGTGCAGGTGGTCACGGATAATGGAGCTGCGTACAAGAAAGCAGGGGAGGAGTTGATGAATATCTATCCTCATCTATACTGGACCCCATGTGCTGCCACTGTGTTGATTTAATGCTTAAAGAAATTGGGACACTGCAACCTGTGAAAATGGTGGTGGATGCAGGACAGAAGATAACACGTTTCATCTACAATCATCATCTGGTGTTGGCGTGGATGAGAGAGTCCACTGGTGGAGAGTTGTTGAGGCCCGGTGTCACCCGCTTTGCAACAAATTTTGTGGCACTACAGAGTCTACTGAAGCACAAGGATGGATTGAAACGCATGTTCAGGGGTGATAAATGGTTGCAGAGTAATTTTGCTAATACATCTGATGGAAAGGAGGTGGAAGGCATCGTCAACAGCTCCAATTTTTGGGATCGGGTCTTCAAGCTGGTACAGATCATTGAACCTCTATATGAGGTGTTGAGGGTGGTGGATGGGGATAGGAGACCATCTATAGGATTGGTATATGCAAAGCTTGAAGCCGCGAGGAAAAAGATCCGTGAAGTCTCACCTCGGCATGCACACTTGGTTTTGGATTTGTTGACGATAGATGGGACCGGCAGATGAGTAGAGATCTCCATATGGCGGGTAAGGAAATAAATCATATTTCTGTAATAATCTATTATTTATTGTATTGATGATGGTATTTTATTCAATTGCAGCATACTATCTCCACCCTGCATACCATTACGCACACGAGCTAGCATATGATGATGATTTGACGGCTGCCTTTGCAAGGGTGGTTGAGAGATTGTCAAGAAGTCCTGTGCTAGCGGCAGATGCCATTGATGAGGCAAGTATAGGATTATCAACTTCCATCCAAAGTTAAATCAAATACTTGAAGTTCATAGGAGTTGATGATAAATTTATGCTATGCAGATGAAGCGTTTTCGGGAAGCCACTGGGACCTTTGCTGAGCCATCTGCCATTGCTGGTCGGGAGCGTGTAGACGGCGGTAATATGCTTCCCATTTACATTTTTTATCATTGCAACTTGATGGTTGACATCTGATTGACATAATTGAATTTGGATGCAGCTGATTGGTGGTTCAACTTTGGGCATTCCGCGCCAACATTGAGGAAAATTGCAGTGAAGGTCTTATCGCAGACTTCCTCATCTAGTGGATGTGAGAGGAACTGGAGTACATTTGCATTGATACACACCAAAGTGCGGAATCGTCTCTCATATAGGCGTTTGGACCAATTGGTGTACGTCCACTATAATATGAGGCTGAGGGTCAAACATCTTACAGAAGATCCAAAGAAGCGTGGGGACGTAGAGTATGATCCAATTGATGTTGGATTTCTACGAGATGAAGAAGACCCAATGGTTGCATGGGTTGCACGAGCAACAACAGAGCGAGGGGAGTATGAGTTAGATGAGGAGGCAGACGACCCTGAAGATCCACCTCGCCCTAACACTTTCTTGGCAAGGGCAGTAGCAGAAGCAACAGCAGAGGAGGAGGGAGATCGTGGGAATGTGGGACAGCCATATTCCCCTCGTTATGAGATGGATCCAGAGGCTGAGGTGGATCTTCTTGCGGACATACAAGTAGAGCATGTGACGCGTACTGCAGGTGGGAGAGTCATTTCTTTCTTTCATCTTACATGTTTTATCAGTTGCATTTATGCTAACTTCCTAATGTATAATGTTGGGGGTTATTGCAGGTAGAGGAGGAGGTAATGATGATGATGATGATTTTGATAGGTTGATGGAAGGCCTCCCCCGCACACAATCTAGAAGGAGAGGCTTATCTACCCAGGATGCGCCTCCCTCACAATCTACAAGGGCTCCCACATCATCTCAATTGGCAAAAGGGAAGCAAATAGCAACAGAATCCCGCAGAAAAAAAACTGGTGCAACAGAGTCCCGGCCAAGTAAAGGAGTTGTTATACGAGAGCCACCTCCCGTCCCAGCACAAAAAAAGAAGGGTTGGTTTTCTGGTTGGGGATCCAAGAAAGGCAAGAAAGGTGCTACCGTTGTTGAAGATCCACTTGACATTGCCGATGCAGAGACTTTGGATCCAAATGCAGATGATGAGACACCGTCTCCATTGGATTCACCCCGATTGCCCAATAGTGCCTCCCATGATTCGATGACTACTGGTAGGCCATCATTTTGTATTAAAAATTACCTCAAAATGTATTTGTAATTTTGTATTTGTTCTAACTAATGTTCAAATGATATTGCCTTTGCAGGTGGTTCTTCAGATGCTGGTGGTGACGGTGGTGGTAACGGTGGAGGTGGTAACGATGGTCAGGGCGGAGGAGGAGGTGAGGGTGGTGAGGGAGGAGGAGGTGAGGGGGTGAGGGAGGAGGAGGTGGCATGGCATTCACAGAGGAGCAATTTTATGGGGGTGCAACACAAGATAGCAGTCATGGTGTCCCACTTCGGTACAATAGAAGGCAAAGGTTTCCACCTGGCAGTGAAGGAAGAGGTGAACCAGTGGATTCCCATAGTTATGACACTATGTTATCAGACTTTGAGAGGATGAGTACACATGAGTCTGCTGGATCCTATGGCGGTCATAGCTACCAGCCCGACTCCACTAGCACAGACTACTCTAGTGGGTACGGACCGTACAGTGGGTACACTGCCACAACAGGCTACCTTGGTCCATCTCCATATATGCATCCTCCTCCTGCATATTCTATTCCTATTCCAGTCCAAGTTTTTGTTCCTGAGGAGGATGTACAGATGGCACAACTGGGGGTAGTCCGTCCCGGCTGTCAAGTGTGGGACCATTATCTCAGTCAGTTTCGGCAGAGATACCATAGCATGATGACATGGGATGAGTTTCGTGGTTTTGTGTCAAGAACGAAAGGTCATCATCTTATTGGGGAGCTCCCCTCAGAGTCAGATGAGTCCGAATCCATGCCTAGCCAATCCCAATGGAATGCATATGATCCATATCAACAAGGGCATTGGGGATATTAGAGTAAGTCATTGTATTTTTATTGGAATTTAGAGTTTGATAGTTGTATTGACTTTGTGCAATGTAAATATCTTTCAATTAATGAGTTTCAATTTGTTTTCACTCTTCTAATGCTTTATTTCATTGAAAAAATGTTTTTATACCAATTACATGATATAAATCTCATGGAATATGATGAAACATATGTACAAGAGGCCTAAACCACACAATCATTCAAAAAAGGCCAGATTCAATGGAATCGGCCATAAAATGGTTCATAAATAAGGGTTCTGGCCGAATCCAAGCGGATCGAACCGGATCGGTTCGATCCGCCCGAATCGGATCGGATCAGGAAAATCCCGATCCGGTCCGAATCGGGGATCCGCCAAACCTTGGTAGCAGATACCTTTGACCTTGTTACAAATCATCATCATTGTCATGCCAATATTACTAATGGTCCAAATATGTTTAGATTTCACAATGCTTGTTGGTAAGATATTGTGTCATTAAACATTTCATATCTCATCAAATTCAAGATTGTTATTCTACATATTATCTGTGTTGATTAGAAGAGTTTCTCTGCAAGTTCTAGGTTAAATCAGAAGTAATGGATGCCCTAAGTCTTGCAGAGAAGCAAGTAATTGATTACCAATCCAGAGTGGAGACACTGGAGCAAAACTTAACAAGGAGTGGTGAGATGCCCTACATCTCTCTCTGTCTTCCATATTGCAGTTAAATTTTGTCGAAAATTTTATATCATCATTTACAAATAGTTATTTACAGTTTGTTTAGCATTGGCCTTTAGAATTCCTTAGGGAAGATTGGGCCTCATATAACTCCTCTGTACAGTTCTTTCCCCTCATAGTGCAGCCTAATCTTATTGTCCTGGTACCTGAGGTCACTCTTTGTTTCATTACAGAAGAAGAGAGAAAGAGGTTTAAAGATCACTTAGATTTTGTAGAACAAGAGCTTGCAGCATCCAAAGGACGTGAACAAGCATTGCAACAACAATTGCTGAAGGAAGTCACTGAATTTCAGGAGCGATTTAAAAACCAAGTAAAACATAGTAGTGAGCTTGAGGTACTTTGTTTCTTGGATTATTGGGCAAACTTGGATCCTTGCTTGCTTATCTTTATGATTATCATTATAAAGTCTTGGACGTCTTAGCATATATTGCTGCCATATTTGTAGCATGCGTGCTTTTTTAATGTACTTAACATGTATTCAACAGGTGCATTGCATGCCCTGCATAGTTTAGCTTCTTTCATATTGATTCAAGTAAAATGTGGATATTGTATTTTCATTGCATTTTCAGTATGTCTTTTCATGTTCTTAACTTTCATCTCTTGCATGCCCCAGAAGACATTTGTATTTGGACTGTTTGTGTTACAATCTTTGACCAATGGCTATCCTGGGGAACAGAAATTCCCAGACCATATTTCTGTTTTGATTTTTTCTGTCCTTTTCTAAAGTCCATCAGATCTATCAACCTTGAATTGACCATGTGTTATTAATATTCTTTTTTATATTTATTCAGTACTTTAACTAGCAAACTCAATTATCTTTTTGTTTATTTCACAATAGGTGCAACTCAGAAAGGAAGCAGATCTTCGTAGGTGCGCTGAATCTTCAGCTACAGCAGCTAAAGATAAAGTTTTAGAGCTTGAAAAAAAAGCTAGGCATATCTTAGAAAGTTCTGAAAGGGAGAAAAAGCATCTTCAGAAGGAGATTTCTTATTTTCAAGATGAGGGAAAGCTTTCTTGTTCTAGAATAAGTGCAGAGGTGAGTTAGAAGACAATATTGTTGTTTTTACCATGCAATCTTTGCCATTCTTATGTGCCTTTTTGTTGGTCACCTTCCAGCTTGAAAGAATGAAAATGAAGGCAGATAATGCTATGAAAGAATCAGAATTGCTGAAAAAGCAGATGGAGGAGGTTAGAGAACAACTGAATGAGGTAAACATCACTGAAAATTCCTCTCCTTCAAGCTACCAGCTGTTGCAGTTAGATTTATAGCCCTTGTATCAAGGACCTGTTTACATGACATTTGTACCTTATGCAACATTCTGTGTAGCATGTAAATCAAAGGATAATATTATAGTCTCACCTTAACTGTGTGCACAAAATAAGACCAATCCAATAGAACAACCCGAAACAACATCTTGCTCCAAATAGATTCCAGAGCCCATTTGCACTATATACATAGCAACACAATATGATACTGCAGTTCTGCCTTTTTAACAGTGCCTTGTTCAGAAAAATGATTTGGAACACAAAGTTTCAAGTCTGGCAGTTCTATCACATGAGGTTGTTGCTCCATCAGAGACCCAGAATTTAGTAAAGCATCTTCAGGAAGAGCTTCGAAATTATGTGAGTCGTTTGTGCCCATATCCATTTTCACTTTCTTCACAAGCATGTTATTTAGTGTGTTCATTTCTTGCTACTTGTTGTTGACCATCATAACCTATTTGCATGCCTTTGTAACTGGAGAAAGATAAGTTGTTTACATTGACTTGCCTGTTCAAAGATATGATGGGGATCTCCGTGGCTGGAATAATTGACAAAAAGGACTCTGCACCAAACTCTTATAGAATTGATTGCATTATTCATATGTATACATTCCTGTACATTTGCTCATTCTTATTTTTGGGACTTTTATATGTTTATATAGGAAATTTCCTGAAAATGTGTTTTCAATGGGCTTATTCACATCTATAATGACCCTTTGAGTGGTGCTATTTTTCAGGGATGATGACAAGCTTTACCTGTTTTAATTTTTATCTAGGGAGTTAGCGCTTCAAGTATGCTAACTTCTCTTATAAAACCTCATGCTCCAATGTTTCGGTATTTGCACTGACGTCAATTACTATTATTTCTTCCTTTTTAAACCTTCCTTTGGTTTATTTACTGTTTCTATGAATCTGTGTGGGCCATCGTTCTCTTGATCATGGTTACTGCTTTGTGAAAAATTCTACCAGATAGGTATTTTCATTGTTGCGTTTTTGTGGCATCATGTATTGTCTTCAAGGAAAGAAAGTCTAAGACATACTGACTGTTTAGTTTGTCTGATCTTGTCTGTTTACCTCAAAAGGTGGAGCCTTTTTGTGAAATGGGAGGGTGGAATTTTTTCATGAAAATACAAGGCTACTTTTGATTTGGTTATAAGTGTCTCAATTCATCACTAGCAATCTTTAACTTAAGTAAATCCAGTGTCTTCTAAATATTTATTCTGTTCATTTTGGCCTGAGTTGCTAGGAGGCTGAAGTGCGAGAAGCAAGGAAATTGAAATCTTTACATGCAAACACAGAGTTGTTGAAGGAGAAACTATTAGAGGAAAAGGGCCGCAGAGAGAAGGCAGAAGCAGAAATAATTACGCTAGAGGAGGTCCAGATGAATGCAGAGAAATTGGAAAATGAGTTGAAGATATGGAAATCACTGGTCAATATGATACCTGGAGTTTTGTGTTTTGATGACATACCCCAAAAATTTGCTTCCTTGCAGAAGTATGTCACTCTACCATAACTTTAGTTCCATTCCCTCATATGTCTGCTGGTATCTGTTTTTTCAGTTTTATTGATTCCCTCTCTCCCTTGTATCATATCCTGTTTGTACTATTTTGCTTATTTACAGAATGCCGTTTGCTTATACATTTGTATTGCAGGGAGGCAATTGATAGTACACTGAAGGTCGGTGAGGTTACTGCACAGTTGAAAGAATTGGAGATAGCGCTCGAATCAGAAAACCTTTGCAGACAACAAGCTGAAACACAATTTGCACTGGCCAAGGAGAAAGCAGAAGATTTGGTTTTGGAGGTCAAGCGGCTTAAACTGATGGTTAGTTTCTGTCTCAGGTTTTTTTCCTCCTTTCCTCACCTTTGAGCATCCATCTGGTGTACTCTTTTGTCAGGGAGGTATTTAGCTGTTTGTTAATGTTCTGAAATATCACAATTCATCAGCAGTATTAGAATTTGCAGTTTTGAGCAGTTTCGCTGTTCTTGTGTATAAAATAAATATGATGTGAACAGGTAGAGTACTGATTCATTATCAGGGAAGTCTTTTATAATCTAAACTACGAAAGGCTGCATTGTGCAACAAAAATGCTACCTGCCTTTACCTGTTCTTCTCCACCTTTTGCTTTAAGATGACTTGGATGGAGGTATTTTTTTTTGTTTTCAAGAATATAGATAGGGAAGTCTCCCACTCAAGCTATGGGAGCAAGCAAGCTATGGGAATTGCAGCACTCATCTGAAAGGAGAATTTCTCATTCACCACACTGATTGTAGATGTAGATATAGGTGAAATACCCTGATTTGAATGTGTTGCTGGGAAAAGTTTTGTCCCCACCTTGCAGCTAATACTTCTGGCACTCAACCTGACACCTAATTACTTTGATGGTTATGCAAAACCTGTTGAAAGTGCAGTTGTAGTACATAACTTGACTAAGGGTCACAACAATGGAGATGTTACTAGTTTACAGGTCGATCTTTGTGTTTAATGGATCAGTTTGATTATCTTGTGTGTTTTCTTCTGATGTTTGGTCCTCTTCTCCTTTTGTGAACTTTACTTTATTAGCTTTTTGTTGTAAATGACAGGTTGGCGCAGTCACTGAAGAAAGAGATAGACTAAGTAAGCATGCTGTTACACCAAATAAGCTAAGAATTGTGGATACAGAGGGTGCAACAGTCAATGCTTCACTTCTTCGGGTACCAAGTTGCTCTCTATTTCACTTGTTATTGTAGCATGGCTTGCCCTAGAGTTTTCCTGACATTTTCAAACATACAGGAATTGGAATCGTCTCTGGCAGCAAAGGAAGAGATAATTAAAGCATTTGAGAGTGATCTACACAAACAAGGGGAAATCATTAATCGTCAACATGATGAACTAAAAGTTCTAAATGAAAATCTCAATAATGAAGCGAGAAGAATAAAGTCTTTGGAGCGTGAAAGTGACCGGCTTCGTGCTGAGATCTCTCTGCTGGAGTCCAAGGTACACACTACTAGGATTATAACAAATTATGTTGGGATCTCACTAGTCACTGCTGTGTCACAATTTCAAGGTCACAATAAGAGTATGATATACACTTGCTGTTGCAAGTCGTTAAGTTAATTCTGAACATAGATCTTAACTTTTAACTTTTAATCACTGTTATAACATCATTTCTTTCTTTCCTAACTTGGAAATGGTCATTGTTCTTTGGATCTCTTGATGCTATATATCCTAATTTTACAGCTTCCTAGGTGATGCAATTTGACTCATCTGGACAATCACATATATCAACATGTAGTTCCTTTTTACCATGTCTTTGTTTTGTTATGGTTCTTTGCTTTTGCTAGTTGGGTCATGGTGATTATTCCACCGAAAGCACAAAGGTATTACGGATGGTGAATACATTGAACATTGACAATGAAACCAAGCATACCATAGAGGCTTTACGATCTGAGTTAGAGAAAGCAAAGGCAAAATTGCAAGCCATTGAAGAACTGAAAGGACAGTCAGGTATGTGAATCCATTGTTCTTAAGAAAAGGAAAGTAGTCACCCTCATTCATAGGTGAATGTGGTTCTTTTTCCTTTTTTAAATTTCTTGCAAGGGGGATTGGTAATGTGATAACATGTACTTTGCTATTCAGAACATAAAGAGATGTTCAAATGTTGCATGTGTATAGAGATGTAAATGCACTTCTTGAAGCAGTGCTTTGCATATTGGAGAGTTTGCCAACAGCTGGGTTTTGAATATAACATGGTGTTGTGGGAAATCCAAAGCCTTGACAGTGTTTTGAAGGCTTATTAGATTTGAAATTTTGCTATAAACCAGCATCCACCAATCAGTCTCAGCTATAGCAGTCAGCATATAAGTATATATGCATATTCCATGCCTTTGTGTCCTATTTTCAAGCACTTGTCCAATCTGATGTGTACACTCTTGTTGATTCCTGGCATGGGTTTGTATGTCAAAGATTGTAGATCTATATATAGCTTTGCCATAATGTTGTATATAATGCTACTATATCTGTGAATATTCTTCCTTTCACTATTCCCAGCTAGAGTTTGCCAAGCCAAGGCCCAGGTCAAAGGTGTCAATCATGTCCAAGCTTCAACAAGGATTGATTAAGCATCTTCTTAGAATTTTCCTTTTACAGTCATATGAGAGCATGCGGGAGTGAGATTGAAGAAAAGATATTTGCAAATCATTGTGTATCGGCACCCTTTTCTATTATTAATCTCTTCTTAAGAGAGAATTATGGCGCATGATCATCGTTTTCCTTTCCCTGTCCCCTAGAATAAGATAATATTTTTGGGTATGTCCAGCCTTCTTGTGTCAAATGATAACAGCTCATCGATCACTTGAATTTTATTTAAATTAATTTTGAGAATAATAAAATGTTTTGTTGCTAGGTAGAGATAAGGCAGCATGTCTATACATATGGGTCAGCTTTTATTAAGACAACTTCTTACCCTCTGAATTGTCTTCCTAATCTGTCAACAGAGGCCGGAAACCTAATAGATGCACAAATATCTGACAAGCTTGCTCAACTGAAAGGTCAAATCGCAACTCTGGAAAAGCGCGAGGAAAGGTGATTAATTGGTTCTTATCTTGAGTCACTTCTGCATTGTTACTAGCATTTTCAGTTGAAAATGAACTGAGCATTAGCCTATGTAAAACAGATACAAGGCAGTTTTTGCTGAGAAAATCTCAGTTTTCAGAAGAGCTTGCTGCTCTCTCTTTGGCTATAAGGTAAAAGCTAACAACTGG
Source organism: Colocasia esculenta (assembly GCA_014218235.1). Lineage (NCBI taxonomy): Eukaryota > Viridiplantae > Streptophyta > Magnoliopsida > Alismatales > Araceae > Colocasia > Colocasia esculenta. The sequence goes on along the minus strand of CM024766.1, from coordinate 112,982,952 downwards.
TTCTCGGTAATCTTATTATTTCTCAAATTTTGCTTTGGCTTATAATAAACATTTCTGTGTTATGCACGTGCATTTGAATGTCCTGACCACATGTCTTTATAGTACGTGGTTTATATCAAATGGATTCTACTCTCTGCCTAGTAAAGCTAGATCCCTACTCTGTTTTTGTCATTTCAAGCATCCTTGCTTTGCTGCATGTCTCCATCAAAAGCAGTGTTACGCTTTTCTAAAATTGTGGACTACTACCTGGAAGGTCATTTCATTCAGGCTGGCAGGAGGCCCCCTGATCTATCAATAGAGGGAGCAAAAAACAGGTTTTGCTCCCCTTCACCCTGTTAGGAAAGAAATAAGGGTCGAGTTTAGACTTCTCCAATAGTTTTACCTATAGAGAAGATCATGAAAGAGGTGAACAGAATGGTGTCCAATCCATTTACAGTTCATAGCTTCTGGATGCAGTGCATTTCCGCTAGTCTCAAGGCTGTTACTCGGTCCTTAGATGGTTCGAAGAAGAGTGGGGAACCTCTTTCTGGTTTTTGGAATATGGCATCACGAATTGTTTCGCACCATTGACCAACATTGCATTGTTTTACTCCTTCCTTTCATGGTTTTCCAAACCTTTTGATGCTAAAATATCATGTTTCAGATTGTGATGGATGATCAGCAAAGACCTAATGGCATCCCTGTGACACGGTTCACACTTCAGTCCATATATGCTCAAAGTGATGATGAAAAGCTGGACTTCGAGTATGAATCTGGAAATACAAATATTTTGGTGAGTAAATTTTTTTTAAATCATTCTATGCAATTGATGTTTGAGCCTAGTGAAGTGTGAGCTTTCTATCCATGATGTCTACATTTAACAACGTACCTTAACTCTCGTAGGTCAACGGTTACACCTCTCAGCCAGAGATTTCCCATCAGGTAATGATGACGGCTTTTAAAAATAAAAGCTTGCCACCTCTTCTCAAGGACATGTAATTCAAGATCTGTTTGGTTGATTTGTTTATAATTTAGAAAATACTATCAAAAGCTGAAACTCTGAAATTTTCAGGTTGAGATATTCATAAGCAAGATGAATTCGATTCCTGCCTTTACTGCAAACTTAACCATGGAATCATTCAACAAACGTACCTTGAGTTGAAACATGCACCTGCAATGTCAATGGTACACTTGCTATCATTAATAGGTATACTTCTGTTTCTTACATGACATAAGGGGACAAGCTAATGCGTTCTGTTGGCTCCACGCCCAAATGCTTAATGGCAGGCCCTGGTACACATGAGGCAAAGTTGCTCGATCACTTCTATTTTTGGTTTGTCTTCTGTCTTGTGTAAATTATTAACTTTATTTAGCAAAAGACAGCAGAGCTTGGCACGATTATCTCATATCTTTCTCTTTGTTAGGTCCTCTAATTTGACCACCTTGTCGCCACAAGGAAAGAAAGGAAAAGCCTTAATCTGGGCATGGATTTAGAGGTTTCGAACATATGTTGATCTTGGTATGCTTAGTTTCCCATATATTTTGGCAGCAAGCATGCTTTTGCCAAATCCATCAACCATGTGCTGGATTTAAATAGCAATGCTTTAAGCTTCATTGTTTTCCGTCCAGTTCATTCTTGGTACTCTATCTTCTTGTTTCGAACTCAATTTTTTGGTACGAAATCTGCTATTTGATTTGTGGGGGAGGTGGGATTTGGAGTGAAAAGGAAATCATCTTATGAAAGATGAATTAATAGCATGTTGGTGGATAGCTATGAGAAGGCTATATAAATAATGTTATGGAGTGATTAGAAGATCCATTCAGAACTTGCGTGTTCCCAGCGTGGCAATCGCAACTCTGTGAAGCATGCTTCTTGCAATGGCGTTTGGACCCCTTTACGCCGTTTTGGGACTTCTACCACAGAAATCTGCATAAAGAATACACGGTTTATAAAGATGAGAAATGTTTATTGCAAGAGCTCTCCTATTGATCCATCTAAGATGGACTAATATGTTTTGACATGTCATTTTATGAATCTAATCTATGTACTTATGAGTCCAACTTAAAATTTTAGGAGTTCAACTTAAAATTTTATGAGTTTATTTGCAATTGAAATGTAAATGTGTTCGTGCACTAAACATTTCTTTGAAGACAGGGTAGTACTGGGAAAGTGGAAAAGAGACTTTCCTTGTCTTCTGCAAAGGTTTGAACTGTCTTTTTCTTTGTGGGGGTGGGGGTGGGGGGGGGGGGGGGGTTCTTCAAGAGTTAGGGTTCATAATATCGAAGATGAATTAGTTTGATGAGAAATATTTATTGAAAGATCAATTTTACAATAATGATGATGGGGACTGTCGTGGCCAAATAAAGTTGAACTCTTGCAACCCACTTCATATTTGATGCAAAAATTTTCTTGTAACAAATATTTTTATTATTATTAAAAATTAGAGAGAAATATTTATTATTGTAAGAAAGATCTTGTAATAAAGATGACACGGATTGTAAGAAAATAATCTCATTGGTTAAGAACTCCTAACACATATCATTTTTTTTACTTGTCAACTAATAAAATTATTTTCTTACAATCCACTTCATAATTCATCATTCCTAGGAGAGTAATGATTATGGAACATGGTTCGTTCTCACATATCACTCCTTATCCCGACTCTTCCAGCTCGTCTTGAACTTGACCTGCCAACATCGATGTGGAACTGTCGTATGATCTCTCTCTTTTCTTCTTTATCTCAAGAGAGGTTGTAAAAAAAGTTACATTTGATGCATGGAGTGTGATGCATTCAATTTGTTTTTCTTTCAAAAAAAGTTCAAATGTTTACCTTATTATGAGTTATATATTCATAAAATCAGATTTTCAATTAAATAAGCTAAAAATAAAGAAACAAAATATACATCCAATTAACAGGTCTGATATGGTCAGTATGATCTCTATTGGATGGGAGGGGGGTGGAGACAAGTGTCTTACCGTCTTCCAGCGCCGTTTTATCTTGTAAGATAGTCAATTCTTAGATAAAGATCTCAAGGTCGATTTTTCGGCGAGCAAATTAATAAATGAAAAAAAAAACTTGGTTCTAAAAGATCTGGCCCAAGAGTTATTTTATCACTTGAACTACATAGGAACTATAGTCTGTTGATGTTTTGTTTTTAAATTTCTCTGATAGATGATACATGAACATGAAAATCATGATATGAATTTTATTTAAAAATAGTGTAGTTTAAAAAGCTAGGTTGAATGACACGCTTCTGATCAGGGGTGCAAACAAAACGAGCCAAGTCAAATATTATGCCGTTCAAGTTTAGTTTGTTAATTTTTAATTGAGTTTGAATCGAATTTTATTGAATATTAAAATAATTGTTCAAATTTGATTCGTTTAAATACTCTCAAAATTAAATCTTTAACGAGTGTCTTAATGAGTCTAATTGAATTTGTGAGTTTATATATATATATATATATATATATAATTTAGAAGTGAAAGATTAATTATTCATAAGATCTAAATCTATATTATTTCAAGCTCATATCACAAGACTCTTGATAAGTTACTTAATTTAATTATTTTAGTATAATATTTAAAAATATATATTAAAAAAATAAATAAATTTGTTCACGAATTTAAATGAGCTAAGTAGATTTTTATTCATACTCTACTCATTTATGAAACGAGTTTAAAATTTTATTTAGATTTGACTCATTTATCTTATTTAACGAGTTAAATTCGACTAATATTCGAATCAAACTCAAGTTAATTATCTGTATTACTTCTGATTTGATTTAGAAAAATACTTTAAAAAATGCAGGTCAAGTTTCATACCCACTCTCACATGATGGAGATCCTCCCCAAATCTTTCTCTCTGATTTAACATGAAGTGTCATGGAGGTACTGTACATCATCTCTCATGCAGATGCAATAGTCTATGTCAAAATAGACAGCCCCTGTCCCCTGCATCTCCTTTCAATAAAACCATGGGAAGCAGCTGGCTTCGAAGGGTGCCGTTGCTGATGTTGATGGAAGAAGGGGAACATCTCCCTCTCTCCCCCCTATCACTCTCTTTAAAACACACACACACCCCACTACTTCAAAGGTAAAGTCTTTTTATCCTGCCGCAGTGGCCATGTTTTTTTTTTTTTTTTTTGAGTCAGAATCCTCTCCGTATATTAGAAAATCGGATTCCATTAGTCATCAATAGAGGGAGAGATTGAGTGAGAGCAGGGGCGGAGGATAAAACATAAGGGGGTCGAAATAAGAAAATATTAAAATAAAATAAAATATAAGGGGGCCAATTTGAAAAATTTTAAAAAAAATTAATACATAAAATAAAAAAATTAAAGAGATCTAAAATGGTGTGTGGGGGGGGGGGGGGGATGGCCACCCCACCATGAACGTGGGTCAGTGAGAGTTTTGTAAAAAAGTTTAAATCAAAATATAAAAAGGTTTTAAATTTTTTTTTATAGAACTCTCACTCAACTCTCTCACTCTATTAGTGACTGATAGAGTCCGATCTCCTCGTATATTTTAGACAAAAAAGACTGCAACTATTAAATTATTGTAAAATCTATTTTCTTATGCTGACCTGAGATAGGCATCCGTGACTGGACAATAATTAGTCTCCTACTCCAATAATGGTTTTAGAGAATATTTTAAACGTATTCTTTATATTTGGATGGTCCTTAACCAGATAAATCATACTCCTAAGAACAGAGTCATGATACTTAAAAAGAGTTGATGGCATTTGGAAGCCATCCACTGTATCCAAAGACCGCCGCCACTCCCTGAGGCCTCTTTCTGCACTCCATATTACAACTCAGATTGTGAAAGCATAACAACGTGAAGTGACACCGAACGAGCACATCAAACCATCTCCGTCTGCGGAAGCATATCACATTACGTGAGGGCATATACATCTCTTGGGGCTTTGATCTATGTCCTCCCTATGAGAGAGGGAGGCTCGGCAACAGAGACGCCCAAGCACAACCATTTGAGGGAACAGAAATAATTATTACATTTTTTGAATATATTTGAAAGTATAATTTTGATATCTCATTACAGTACTGTACTTCCCAATAGCGTTTGGGAAGTGAAATAAGTATTTTATTTGACGGAATTGGTACAAAATTAAGCAATGTGTGATGCCCATATGTTAAGTTTGGATTTGATTAGCTGCCAATGGAATCCATATAATCTGACATTAGGCCGGTAGCCATCTGCAGCACTGCACTCTACCTGGTCCACTTCACGGACATATTATATCCATGGAGACAGGAGCGGCATGGCTAACAACTTGCAAGGAGTCTTCAATGCCTCGTCTTAAAGCGACCACTCGAACAGTTGCGTGAACGCTCGCGACGACAAGTATCTGGGCCCTTCTCTCTCTCTCTCTCTCTCTCTCTCTCTCTCTCTCTCTCTCTCTCTCATCTGATCTGACAGCAGCAATGGCGTCATCTGGTTCAAAATGTCATAGCCATCTTGGTAATCGCTCTGAACTGTTATGTAAGATGACCTCGTAGCTGGAAAACTCTTGGCACTTCTTCTTTTTTTCTTTTCAGTTTTTGAAAAAAAAAGCCAATATTTTACTTCGGAATTATCTTTTAATGTATGAATCAATTAATTAAAAATCTCTCTCAAATATTTGACTTATTTTTTAATCTTTAATAAAACTGTAATTTATTACAGTAAATATTATCTCTTGTTACAGTATACGTTAAATTTTGTTACAACAAAGAGTTCCCCTGTTACAGTCAAGGACGGTTAATTACTTTGCCCTTTTATATATTTTACCTAATGTTATCTCTTTATTTTTGGAGTTTTTTTAATATGTACTCCTATTAAAAATATAATTTAGTGATAATCCATATCTCTTTTATATTTATACCAAAAATCTTGTTACACATTTTTTTTATCAGAAATCTCATCACAAATTTGTAGAATATTTTTTTACGGGATCTTTTAGTAGCCGTTATATATTATTTAGACACTTTTATCCCTACAAAGTTGAAAAACTTTTTATTGTGACAGAGGGATATAATGGTCTATTCTAATAAGTGAGGCCATATCGTGCAAGTGATGGTAGGATTTCTAGTAAAAAAATTATCTAACATGATTAATTGATTTTTGGTACACATGTAAGAAATTAGACAAATTATAGCTCAATTATACTTTTAACAGAGATATACATGCAAAACCTTATTTTTTTTATACTTCGGAAATAACGTAATGGTGGAACCGTGGAAGGGCCCAAGTATCCAGTTAGATTACCAATCTACCAAAGAAAAGCTTCAGATATTGGGCTTTGGATCTACACAGATATTGGGCTTTGGATCTACAGATTCCTTGTGGGCCCGGGCTAGGCTCGGCCCAAATAGCCCACTGGGTGTTCGTCCCACCCAGGGGAACACGTTCATGTTTATTCACGTGATCAAAAACCTGCACATGCAGTGCAGACGTTGTACACACTACTAACTTTCCCAAAACTGTAGTTTGTCTTTTTCCCAATATATTTATATTTTTTTTATCTACCTGCCGCGCGTGTTTAGGCGGGGACCAACGCATACGCGGGGCCCACTGAAGTCTTGTTTCTAATTCAACCACCCGCTGGGCCCACCCCCGCCACATTAATCGTTCCCACGTATAGGCTACCTGGATGTAACCTTCCCCAGATCAATTGATATATGTTCTTGTAGTTAGGTAGCCTGGGACCTTTTTGAAAATTTCACATATAAGATTCCATTTGTTTTGTAGTTTATTTAAATGGCGTGTTTGACTGGGGTACTAGCTTCCGGATAATACTAACTACGGGTCGTATTAATTTTGAAGTCATAACATATGGTAATACTAGGAAGGAGAATACAGAGAAGAGAGGAGAGGCCGCTTTAGTAAGTCATTTACCCCCTGAGTAAAAGGGATAAATTTGGAGTTGGTAATTGTTAAGTGGATTCCGGCAGTGGTATAATCTAATATATGATAAAATAGTTAACACAGATTTAGGGTGTGTTTGATAATATTTAATAGATATCTAATTTCTAATCTAAAGTGATAAGATATTGTATATATTCAGATTGTTTGATAAAACGTTAAATTTATATTAAATGAATGTCTATTCTTTTAATTTTTCTCTTAAAAAAATGAACGATATGTCTTTATTTTTTCAGACATGCTCTCGGCTCTCGGCACTCGGCTCTCGGCACCAAACACTCGGAGGTCGGGGTCTGACGATCCGACAGTCAGTACTCGATGGTCCCAGACGCTAGCCGGCGCTCGGCAGTCAAATGCCGGTGCTCGACGATCGATGACCGGCAGTCGGCGGCTGACAGTCTGCAGCCGACGACTGGCCTTCAGTGGTCATCGATTGGCGGCCGGCGTTGGTCTAGTAGTCGGCGCCTGACTGTCCAAGAGTTGGTGCTCGGAGTTCGATAGTTGGAGGCTATTGCCCGACGATCGGCTGCCAATAGTTGGCGATCGGGCAGTCAATGCCCATCCAGACGATCGACGGTCGACGCAACCATCGGACGCAAACTATCGATCGCCAGGCGCCGACCACCAGGCTGGGAGCTGATTGTCAGGCACCAGCGGCCAACCGCTCGGTGCTCGGCACCGACCACTGGGTGCTGACCGTTGACCGCCAAGCACGAGTGCCAAGCCCCAAGTGTCAATTGTTGTACCGTCGGGCGCCAACTGTCGAACCATCGACGGCGGGTCACCTTATACTGTCGAGCGCTGGCCACCGTCGATCGTCAGGCACTGATCGTCGACCGCCTTAACGAGGGGTGCCGACTGCCAGGCGCCATCGGACAACCACCTGGTACTGAGTGTTTGACCGCCTAGTGCTAGCCGCCTACTCTTGGACAATCGGGCGTCGACTGCCAACCGTCGGGTGCCGAGTGTCGACCACCCGACATTGAATGTCAACCGTCAGGTGTCGAGTGCCGATCGTCGGATGTCGACCGTCAATTGTCAGGATGTATCTCTTTATTTTCAGATGTTATTTAAGTTAGTTACGAAACAACTATTTTTTTCAAGTCTTAATATATTTAAGTATTTTTAAATTGAAAGTTTAAAAATTAGATGATCAATTAGATTTTAGATATTTTAAGCAAGTGTTATCAAGTGCCACCTTACTCAAAGGTGTATATCTATTCACCCCCAAAGTGGAGCTGGAAACATACTCTAGGATAGACAATTTTTTTATATATTTTTTACACAATTCTATCATTTATCTTGTGAAATGTGTATATATATATATATTTTACATAATTAGATTGGAGAAGAAGAATTTTCTACCTAATCCCATTTTTGCTTTCAAAGTAAAGTGGGTTAACTTATACCAAATATGACACTATTTTTTTGATTCGAAGTATAACTCTTGTTTGATATTTTGAACACCCTGAATAATTAAGTTGATGGGTAAAGACTTTGTCTTAGGTTCCAAAGAGGAGGGACTTACATGTTTCATATTTGTTATTCGAGAGATATGAGTCCGACAATTTTTAGACTATGGTTAGATTTGAATATAAATCTCCCATATTTCTTATAGACTTAGATATTATTACGCTAGGTTTATATAATCAAAAACACATGTTTGATCTCATAATTGGACGACTGGAAAGGAGGTCGATCGGCCATTAATTAAGTGCAGTGTTTCAGACTCGAGAGTATAAAAGTTAAGTTCTCATATTCTCACATTTCAATTTTTAAAATTAGATGGTGGAAAAAGAGGTAGCATCGAGATTGCATTTCTCATAATTTTAATATAACGTAATAATTCTGAAATATAAAAATATTAATATTAAAATTCGTGGATAAAAACAAAAGATAGTTGGTCAATTGTAGATAAATGTTTATTAAAAAGTAGTCTTGAAGCTGATGTAGATCCCAAGATTAATAATTCTATTTCTCGATAAAAAAAAAGAGAAAATTTTTATCAAACTTTATCAATTACCAAATTTTAGTCTTTCAATCTATGTCAAATATCTTACGAAGAGTGAATCATTGTACATGTTAGGGCTTATATATGTTCAGATCCATATCCCACAGTTATCTATCAAAAAGAAGAAACAGACACCAAGTGATCCATACAAACTGTACACGAACGTGTCATAAGTTGATTTTTTTGTCTTCGTAACATTGATATTATTATTGTAGAGGTTGAAAAGTAATGTCAATAAAACATGCAATTAGGAGAAAGCAACGAAGAAACCGCCAAAGTAATCTCAAGGAATTTTTTTTTGACATTTAAATCAAGAACTGTGAAGAACAAAGATAGTCGAGTGGAGAGGAGAGTTGATTGCTCATATATGTGGGTGTTAAAATCAGATAAGTGACTTACCTCCTATAATGTCCATTGTTCCCTATTATCAGTGTAAGTGATTCTTCTTGCTCCTACCATCTTCTCTCCCACCACCATGCTCTTTGGCTCAGAGTGGAGGATGTGGGGAGGATAGTAGGAGGTTATTGTAGAGACATAGTGATCTTAGATAACGGACAACACGCTTTCTAACTTAGCTTACTCGGTGTGGGCTGGGGAGCGTCTTGCTGTTGAATGTTATCAAATTCCAAAGTTATGAAGACATGTCGAGCTAACATTGTCATATTTTAACATGGTACAGATGTGTGTGGTCGTTGATGTAGCCATGCTTTAGTGTCACAAGGGCAAATCTTGCTGCAATCCAATTGTCCAATTTTGAAGACTCACCTTTTAAAAACTAATGGATCGTCCAGGGATGATGGACCCAGCTAAGAGATGCTCTCACCTGTTCTGGGCCGAGTGCCATGGGCCCTTAGGGGCATGACAAATTGAGCTTCGATAGGGTAGACCCACACTCTTCTTTCTCCGTAGATTAATTGCTACAAAAATTTTGAGTGTCAATGAGTTACAACTATTATTCTCCCTCCTTGATAGGTTTAGTGTAAGTAAATAAATTTTGTTGGGTTAATGTCATTTTTTTCTCCTCAATTTTTTTTAAAATAATATTTTTTTTTCAAATTTGTTTATATTTACAAAATCATTATATTAGACTCTATATATTATACCCTTCAAGTAAATGGACTCTTAGGCTACGGTCATATTCCCCCTACTCAATTTTTTTAAGATTACATATATACCCTTAAAATTGACCTATACTTACAATATCTTTATATCATACACTATATCCTCAATAAAAAATATTCATTAGTCATACATATGTGGTTAATAGCAATCCATCAAAATTGGGAAAAAAAATCTTTTAACATGTGAACATAATCGTTGAATAAAGTGTTAAAATACTCAAATACCATAGAGAGATAACTCCATGGGGTTGATCCGATGGGTCTAAAGTAGAGAGAGAGAGAGAGAGAGTTGTAAAAAATTTATTTTTATTGAGATTAATTAATCTTTTATCCTCTTACCTTTATTCTCAATTGTAGTTAGATTAAATAAATAGAATCAAACAGGAGAGATCACGGTTGGCCGTGTCGTCAAGGATTGCGGCGACATTGCCGTACCGAATCGTACTAGGGTCATTGTGAGTCCTGGCACAGTCGGCACATCTCCAACGACCCTCACCCCCTTTTTCCCCCTCTTGCCCCACCTCCGACGACACCCCCCCTGTAACGTCGCGCGTTTTCCGGATCCCCGTGGATCCAGGTGTAGCGGGTTGGTGGCCAATGTGAGGCCTATTAATGTTGTGTGTAGATCCTTACCGGGTTTGGTTTGGATCCGTGTTGGTGTTCAGCTTGCTGGACACAGTGTGTTGGCGTCTTGGTGGGTGACGTCGACTGTGTGTTGGCGGCAGTGGTGTGCCGTTAACATGGTGTTAACGTCCATCGATGAGGTCGTTGACTGTTGAACTTGGCGTCAAGCTTTGTGGACGTCTAGTTGTGGCGGTCTGGTTAAACGGCCTAGGGGTTGACGTTAACCTGGCATGCCTGTGTTTTTATGGCAGACCCGAGCCCTGTTCTTTCCCCTCTCTTTCCCTTCCTCTTCCCCCACCTTCACCCTTGAGCTTCTTCGCGAGTCCTGACGGTCGGCGGGAGCTCGTGGGAAGGCCGTGGTGCGCGTGGTAGCGGCAGATCGGGCGGGGAATGACGGATTGGAGCGCGGTGTTCGTGGGACGTTTCTCGGGTTTCAGCGTGATTCGAGGTTCTTCGGGAGTTTAATTGCGTTTCTGAGGTAGGGGTCGAGCCCTGTTAGCTTGTTAGAAACATTAAAACACGACTTAATCACTTGAAGCTGTCACGTCCTAATAAAAGGCTATTTATTGGGAAATGACAGAAAATAGGCACAAAGTAATAACATTTATGTTTATTCATTATAACGCAGTCTGCGGAAGTCTTATTACACAAAGCTCCTCATTACACACTAAGTGAGGAGTAAGGATGAGTAGCTACTACTCATAACACTTTACAAGTACGCAACTAAAGCAGTAAATGGTTGGTTGACTCGTCATCGGTGTCCACTCTGCACACAGCCCATTTTACACTCTCTCTCATTGATTACCTGAAAAGGGAAGGATGGGTGAGCTAACTAGCCCAGTAGAATTCAAATTCTCAAATCAAAGTATTAAACTGTATGTTGATCAAGGAAAAGGCTTAAGTGATATCATAGATGGACCAACATGCATCTGAACATGACAGTGAATGTGGAACAATAGAATTGATACACAAGTATACTCAGGAATTCACATTGAAACTCAAGTTCTAGTTCATGTGAACACAATAAAAGACTTGACTGATATCAAAGATGAACAACACGTATCTCATCATCTGGCTCATATATATATTCTCACAGGATAGGTATCATGATGACTATAATCAAACAGGTATTGATGCAATGCCAGACATCCCGGTGTCCTCATTGCCCCAAGACAAGGATAGAACAGGCATCAAAGAGACAATACTAGATCTCAGAACAGTAGCTTGATACAGTGACAATAAAACTCAGGTTATGCTCAGGTATAACTCAAGTATTGGTTCATATATCAGTTCACACAGTATAGGAAGTATGATGACTATAATCAGAAAGTAGTGATGCAATGCCAAACATCCCGGTGTCCTTATCACTCCCGTACGGCCCGTAATGAATTTGGGTGCTCCTCCCAGGACTGAACCAGCCCTATTTGCACAGGCATATCAGTCAGGTGGGGTCCAAGGACCCAATAAATGTCATCATCATAAGTTAATCATATATCATGGTGTTCAAGCATAAGAACTCTCAGAATATCAAGTTATATGAACTTAGTTACCGAATACAGGAGAATGGACTCAACAAAGTACCAATCGTAATTGACAATTTCAAGGATAATTCAAGGGTGAGTAAGGTATATCAAGTGGGTAATCTTTATGGTAGAATGACAGAAAATATCAAAGTAAATAAGAGGGTAATTTGGTAGGCTATTAGGATGAGCTTTGAACAAGGATTTACACATGTAAGAGTGCTGAAATCCAAGGCAGGACAGTAGCTGTCGACAAACAGGAAGGATCTGTCGACAAATGGCACAGACAGAGCTCAGGTTTGCTGGCTCTGTGGGTATCTGTCGACAGATGCAAGGGATCTGTCGACAGATCCACACAGTCCAGAAACCTGGAGTTCTGGAAACATGCGCCTGTCGACAGCTTTTGGGCTGGCTGTCGACAGGAAGCTGCAGAACTTCCGTAAATCTGTTTAAATCTATTCTAAGCACCCTAATTATAGAACTTATAAGCCAAGGCATGGTTTATATCAAATGGAAGAGTCTAATTGGAGTTCTTACAGTGGTTTATAAACCGAACAAACGAGGTGAAACAAGAAGTTTGCAATTCAAGCTTGTCTAGTTAGAAACTAGACATAGTATAGTGTTGGAAGGGTGGTCTTGATAGTAATGGTTTATTGGAAGATTCCTACAAGATAAATACTAAAACTCAAAGTGTTTCATGGATTTAAATCAAGGTATGAAGTACCAAACATCTGAACAGAAGTTAGTCACAAGTTCTAATGGTATTGTGACTTTTATCAAACTTCTATAACATATACAAGGATCAAGGGTGGAAGAAGAAGAAGAAGAGATGATCTGGAAGTAAAACAAGAATCTTCTCCTCCCTAATGTGAGAATGTTTATCAAAACTGGAGGAAAAATAGTAGGATTACAAATATATCAACTTGGCTACTCAACATGAGTTATTTATCATGTGTGGAGAACATGATTACGGAAAAGGAGATGAATCCTACACTTATACATGGATTTCTTAACATGAAGGAAGTATAAGAACAAGAAGAAAGAGGATCATTAAGAAGGAGTCCTATCAATGCATAAGAACTCAATGGTAACAAGGTAATCAAACAAGCTTACTGAATTCCATGCCTTATGGGATCAAGACCGATGCTTTAACTCCAAGGCTTAGAAAAGAAGGAGATTTACAAGTTGATGGTCACAAGAATGAATTCTACTAATACCTACATAAGTTCAACAAAGGAATTTCCCCAATTCACAGAACAAGACATGTTCAGAAGAGATGAACTCATCACTCTTAAGATGGTTTCCAAGGTTGGAAAACAAGTATATATGTGGACATGAACTTTTAGCAAAGGCAAGATACAAGGATTGAGAAGAGATAGAGAATAGAATCCTACCTTACCAAGCACTCTCACGTGATCTTGACAAAAGAGTCTAACCCAGTAGAGGAAGAACATCCTCCCAAATTGGTGGCTTGCTAGCCACGACAGTAACTTCAATAGCAATTGACTCCCAGGTAGAAGTATCTACAGTTGCAGTATGAGCAGGGGCAGGAGTGGTCGCAGTAGTTGTGGAGTTTAGCACCTCCAACAGCTCCTCCAGCACCAATCCCAGCAGCAAGGAGCAGAGGAAGACACGAACAAGAGTAAGGAGAGTTCTGAAAGGCACATACGAAGGAAGGGAAGTGGCTTTTATAGCCCAACCAAACTCCCATGCGTGATGGCACGTTGGCCATCAAGGTGTCGAAGTATAAACCCCTTTAACCATGCAAGGCCACCTAGCTCATGCAACTCTCTAAGCCTTACACCTAAGGGACAAACGTGTTAAACTCCTACTTAAGTGAGGTGGCTGCCCCAGCCCCTCACACGTAGACAGACTTAAAATTCCCAGAAAATCACCATCGTAAATAGCCCCTAATTCGACTGGCCCAAAGATCCTCACGTAAACATATTCAAATGATGTCCATTTGTGTTGAAATTTCAGCCATAGGCTAATGTAAATGTTTTGCAAATTATGGTGATTTTAGTTTAATTTTTAGAATTTATTTTACACTAGGTGAAAAATCACCCGAAAAATGGTCGCGTCGACTGTACCTTGAAATCCGTACGTCGAAAAATTCAGATAATTACATATTTGATTTCTCCACATTTTTATGGAAATTATGATGTTCTCGATTTTTATTTCGTTGTCGTTTTCCAGTATCGCACTGTGGAGGCACGCACTTCGAGGTACGACACTGGGATAATGTTCATTACCACTAATTAAGTCTATCATCCAATTATCACAATTTATTAATAACCCTAAGGTATTTTAACCAATTTACTTCTATTTTCTTAATATTTTAAATTTCTGGGGCGTTACAGAAGCAGCATTTTTATTGTATTTTCGGATTAAGTTGCACCATGTGGGGTTAATGGGTGGTTTGAGCAATTTAATGTATGAAGCATGTTGTGTTGGGTTGTTTTGGGTTCATGCATGTTTAAAGAATCATTTCAGTACATTTTCTTGTAATTTTAACGGTTGGGAAACCTATAGAGCCGGATTAGGGTTTCTGCAGGGTTTTAGGCCGGAGAACTTGGCGTCAAGATCTCTTGTCGCCAAGCTCACCCGCCGAGATATAAACGGCTAGATCGCTTGCCGTTTACTTCTTATAAGCGGCAGTCGATGTTGCCGCCAACCTGTGCATGTATCCATGCAATGTTGTTTACGTAGCTTTCCTGGTTATGAATATTGTGTGATTGTGTGTGCATGTCAATGACTGGTGTGAGCCAGTGCACTTGTTATGCTCTTGGAGCATACTGCTCATGTAATGGGCATGTTTTACGTAAATGATATGTGATGTACGTAATCGCTTTCCGTGGTATGTGTGGTGCGTTGGCACCCGTGGCACTCTTGGAGTGTGTTGTCCATGTGTTGGACATGCGGTTTACGTGGAAGACGTGTGGTACACCATCCAGGGTGTAATATACACGTATTGTCTACGTGGTTTGAGTGTGTGTGTGCTACACACTTTGTGGTAATATAATTCTGGTGATTTATCGTAGTAACTGGGCAGTGAGGTTCTTGTGTGAGCCTAGCCATGACTTTGTGGTGTTTGGGCAGTGAAGGTCATATGTGGACCTAGCCTGGTTTGTTGTTGTCTTTCGAATAGTGTTATATTGATTTATGTGTTAAGTGGTCTGTGTTGCCACGAAGGTCATTCGTGACCAATGATAGGCAAGTT
The DNA here is from genome assembly GCA_014218235.1 of Colocasia esculenta. Taxonomy (NCBI): domain Eukaryota; kingdom Viridiplantae; phylum Streptophyta; class Magnoliopsida; order Alismatales; family Araceae; genus Colocasia; species Colocasia esculenta. The sequence goes on along the minus strand of CM024766.1, from coordinate 112,967,554 downwards.
TGTGGTTCAGGTATGTGTTGGTGTGGGATAGCTTTGGGGTCACATGGTGACCGATGTTAGCTAATCCTAACACTTGTATATTGTGAATTATAAGTAAAGGCTATATATGTAAATATCGTGGTTTGTGCTAGCCGAGTGTGGTGGTCCGGCGCCTATTCCGGAATGCCTCTCTAGTCGGGTACCCCAGGTTCTTTGTGAGCCAGACACGTGTGTTTGTTGTGCTCGGGGTTTTGTCCCGGTACAGTGTGGTACCGTTGAGGTCTGTGTCGTCTTCCTGGACACCCTCACTCCTGTGCTTGAGTTGTACGTCCGGCTGAGGGAAAGATGGCAGTGGGGCAGCGACTTTCCAGAGTTTGTTCTTTTGTCGCTTGTAGCGCGCTCGTAGTTGGGGGTACGGACACCAGTAGTCGACACTGGTCCCCAGCTAGTCCTGTTTTCCAGTGCCTCACTTTAGAGTGCTCCGGCCAGAGACTCTAGAGGTGCCAGGCATGGGCCTGCAGTTGTGTGTCTGCAGGTGTGGTGTTGGTTGGTCTCCACAGTTGTTTGACTTCTTCTTTGTGGAGTGGCAGTTGGACCTTTCGTCCGTGACTGCGAGACTGAGAGGTAGTTCTTGTGTTGTGTTGTCCGGGTTGGATATTGGCCTGATCAGCCAGTAGTCCGTTCCCGTGTGGTGGCGTCGTTCTTTCTGACTCGTGCTTTGCTAGTGACTGTGGTTTGTTAGTTTATGACTCGTGGTCGAGGTTTGACCAGTTCTAGGTGTGCCCTGGTGTTGGCACAGCTGTGACTCAGTTGTGATTTGTGTGACTCGTCGATTAAGGTTTCACCTGTAATATTGTGCATAATTAAAGGTATAATATAATTATGGTTCAGTGTGGTGTTTATCACCTACTTGTATCCTTGTTCGGGTGTTTGTGTTGTGGTACCTCAGAGTAGCAGGTACTTGTTCCCTTCGTGGGTTACTTTGTGGTTTTGTGGTGGTACATTGTGTACTAACCTTTCCGGGTGTTTGTGCGTTAAGGAGGTCTTGTGGTTTGACCTGCCACTTGTTGTATCCTAACTGTTTTAGGTAGATCTTTGTTTATAATTTATCGTGCATTAGTTCGTGATTATTAATTACGTTACCTTTGTGGGTAATAGGCCGATGAGACTTGTAGCCTAGGCATATTATGGTTTAGTAGAGCTATGCTCTGTGGAGGCCGTGTAAGACCTTCCACTTGTTAAGTTTTACTCTTCTTGGATATGATTCCAATTATAGTTTTAGTGTGTTATGGATTGGCTTCGTGTTAGCCAGTTCCATTACCTTTGAATAGTTCTGTTGTAAAGTGGTTTGGAGTATAAAGGACCAGCTCTTTGTTAGCCGTCCTATTACTCAAGTGTTTGAGGTTCGCCTGTAAAGCTTGTAGCCTGGGCAATGACTTGCCTGTGTGGCTTATAATTTAGGCAACCCGTTGTTGTAGCAGTGTGCCAGTGAGACTGTGGTTTAGGCACTTTGGTTTTTGGGCTGACTAATGATATTATGTTAGTCCTATAGTCCTACTTTTCTTCTGAGGTCGTTATGTTTATTATCGTAAGCATGTTTAATTGTTATTTATTGTCATGATGTGAGCATGAAATGGTTTGGCTATTGTTGTTGCCAGTGAGACCCATTGGGGTCGAGGTGTCTGTGGTTACAGTGTTGTTTTGGGTAGCCCCTACTGAGCCAGTGACTTGTTGAGGCTCACTCCCCTACAGTTCTTTTCAGGGCTTGCCGTGTGTTTGGCTTGTAGTGGCGTTGCGTCAGACTTGTACCACCAGCAGTAGTTTAGTAGTTAGTGTTGTGTGAGCTTGTGCTCCATCGGGGTATGCCCCAGGTAGTTGTACTCTTTTAAATTGGACATGTATTAATGTAATGGGACAGTTGTACAAATTGTGAACAGATATGAGCACATGTACTTTCTTGTGTCTTATATTCTTGTGGTTTGTCTTTTATACTCTTACTGGACTCGTGTGTGAGATATCCCTTGCGACACTTCGGTGCGTTCGCGGGAGGCGGATCTGAATATGGAGCCTTAATGGGCATAAATACCCCGGTCCGTTACACCCCCCCCCCCCCCCCCCACGTCAGTTTCCCCCTCCTCTGGCACCCATCTCCTCTCTTCCCCATCCCCACCCCCACCCTTGTTTCCCCCTCTTCCCCCACCTCCGGCATCCCCCTCCTCTGCTTCTCCCTCCCCACCTGTGTTCGGCACTCCCACCCCTATTTCCAATTTCCCTCCCCCACCTTTGACACCCCCTCCTGGTGTTTCCTCCTCCCTCTCGGAGGTGAGACGAGTGCGTGCCAATGCAATACAAATCGTATTGTACCGTGTCCGACAAAATTCGATACAGTTGAGTCAGCCAATTGTTGGGGGGATATAATAGAATATATAACATATATTCTATTAAGAGGATATCCATGTAATTTTCCCTTACTTTTAAGAGGATATCCATGTAATTTTCCCTTACTTTTTTATATTTTGAAATTTGATGTTTGGGGAGTGAGTGAAACTGACGGAAAAGGTGGATAATGAATTGATGTGATTGGCAACCATTTCCGACGTCCACGTTAATAAAAAAGTCTTCATAAATGAAAAACGAAACTATTAGTTTGACCGATCTAAATAATTTAATTAAAAAAAAAGTTAAAGAAATCCCGACAGAAGCTATTGAAACAAAGACGTTCTTACATCATCTGATATTAAAAAATTAAACAAAGCAAAGGAAACCGATCTACCGGATGAACCCAAAACGCGAGGCAACATGCTGACGAACTTATTAATGTGGACAATACACTGGAAGCATCATCAACAAATTGTCGTATCCCTCTCCCATGAAAGTTTTTTTTTTGCGGTAAAATTCTTGATTTAAAATCTGAAATAAACTGTCGTAACCTAAATTTCACCATTCTTTCCATTTTTATAGTAATTACTTGTTAAGATCAGAGAGAGATCAGGAGTGGAGATCCTCTCCACCCGCAGGTGGAAGGAACTCCATCAGTACAAGTACAAGGGGGGTTTTGAGTTTTTTTTGTTTCAGCCCCTAAGTCAAAAAAAAATAAAACAAGACGCAAGAGTTGAAACAAAAAAAACTCAAAACCCCCCTTTCTACTGATGGAGTTCCCTCCATCCGCAGGAGTTCCCTCCATCCGCGGGTGGAGAGGATCTCCACTCGAAAGATCAGTGGGCGAGGCACCGCGGGGGGGGGGGGGGCGGGGCAGCAACAGATGGCACTTTGGAAGAGCCCACCATCTGATCCGGTGGATCTTGTGAGGACCCACGAATCTGACAGTCAACACGGCTTCTTGTTTTCCGGGGGCCTTGAGAAGGTTCAATGCACCCCCCATCCGGTGGACCCATGCCCCCCTCGTGTGCTGTTTGGCCAGTTAGCAAGGAGATTTAACGCCGTACATCACCGTCGGCACGGAACTTGATGGGATGGTACGTGTCGGGCGCTGGCAGCGGTCACTCGCGTTATCCGATCCCAAACAGCTGGCTTTCCGCGTCCGATGACGCAATCCCACGGAACGAAATGACCAAACTGCCCAAAGCTTCTCTTGGAGTTTAATCAAATGTGTGACTCTTTTGTTCTCCTGACAATTTCATAATATGTGATTTTTCTGTTTGTTAATATAACAATTTCACTATTCTCTTTTTTGGGTTGTTTCTACTGTTCACATAAAATTCAAAAAATTGCCATCGCCTCATTTTTCTTTTTCTTCTTTTTTGACAACCATCACCTCATTTTTCGAATTTAGGTAAGTAACGTTCTTCATACGTTATTTTTATCCTTTTGGAAGTATGGTTCGAGGAATGGACGTACCAAAAAAGTGGTTTGTGGAATGGATCAATGTTTTTGTTTTTTGTTTTTTGATAACGAGGAAATCTCGTTCCGTGTGGTTTTATAAGCTCAAGGATTGATGTTCGTGAAGTTGCTACTTTCCGTTTATCCGTATTGTCTTTACCCTATTTGACTGGAAAAACTCCGAATCTACACACCTCGAAGATTACATGTAAATCAGATAAATCCTTCCCCAGGAATCGAACTCGAGACCTTCTACTTTTAAACAAGAATTCTAACCGATCGACTCAATCGGGGTCAATGCCGATCCATTTTTAATGAGAAAATTCCATTTCTACTTCATTTGAGAGAAATGGAAATTAAGTTTTACTTAACCTGAATCGATCAAACATTGTTTGAAATCTACATACTTAATTGGGTTGGTGTTGAATTCCACAATCTTTGGTTCTAAATAGATGATGTATAATTTGCATGAGAAAACTGATTATTTTCTTTTTAAACTTTTAATTTTCAACTGTGTTTAGTAATATTATTTTCTTTCTAGACAATCTATTGAATGCAACAAAAAAATCGAAATTAATCTTAGACAACTTTAATGAATGTGATAAAGATCGCATACACATTATGTGTGCCCAATCGAAGCAAGGGAACCTATGGCTGCGGAAAATGACAGGAAAACCTTATAAGAAGAACACGGGAAAATTTTTTCAAGAGGACATGCTCGGTAATTTCGTACCGGAATATCGTCCGGCAGTACTTCTCCGTACCTTTCTCCATGAGTCACGGGGCCCACAGGACAGCTGTCTGCCTTCCCCGTCCCTCCTCACCTCACCCTATAAGAAAGCAGCTGCTTGCCGTTCACACCTGCTCATCTCGTCTCTGTTGACACTTTTGAGAGCTCTCTCTCTCTCTCTCTATCAAACTTCTCTACTTCTTCTTCTTTGTCTCTCTGTCTCCAGGTTGCTCACAATGCCGCTCCAGAGGTCTGCGCAGCGAAGCGTGGGGGGCCGGGGGCAAGAGCAGGAGGCGAGGCAGCCCAGGCAGTACCGAGGGGTGCGGCGCCGGAGCTGGGGGCGCTACGTGTCGGAGATACGCCTCCCAGGGAAGAACACCCGCGTGTGGCTGGGCTCCTACTCGACCCCCGAGTCGGCCGCGCGCGCCCACGACGCCGCGGCCTTCTTCCTCCACGGAGACCCCGCCGCGCTCAACTTCCCGGACTCGGCGTCCTCGCTGCCGCGGCCCAAGTCGTCCTCCCCCGCCGACATCCGGGAGGCCGCCTCCCGCGCGGCCGACGTCGTCCCCGCCCGGGGTGGCGGCATCGGCGGCCGTGTCGAGCCGTCGGCAGCTCTGCCGGAGCCGGAGGCGGCGGCGGCGGCGGTGGCGGCGGAGGAGCAGGGGTCCGGGGGGTCGTGGGGGGAGTGGTGGGAAGCGGTGGAGGACGCCAAAGAGGCGCCATTGCACAGCCCGGTGCGGATGGACGGTGCATGGGACGGGCGCGGCTTCTCCGAGTTCTGGATGGAAGAAAGCCTCCTGTTGATGTGATAATTAACGGTGGGCCACGGCAACTAGCTGTCGTGGGGTAATTAATTAATTAATTAATTAATTACTGCGTTCCTGATGTGAAATGTGAATGCTGTAAGTTGCTGCTGCTGGGTGTTTTTGCTACCAATTGGCAGTATTCCCACATCAATGTATGTTATAATCTGCTTGATATTGATGGATTAACTAAGTTTGCAGGTAAAATGGCAGTCCCCTAATTGTGTGGGGTGGTGTATCTGAAGGTTGTGTTGGCTTTATATATCATGATAGTAAGAAAAGATATGAGATTTTTTTACTCATGAGTTGACTCTCTAGTATTCTGGTCAGTATATGACTCATTGTCTAATTAGTACTATAAGTTCAAACCAATATTATAGTTATTCCAGTGTTACCAATCTCTCTCTCTCTCTCTCTATATATATATATATATATTACACATGATCTCTCTTTTTTAAGGAAGGAAGCCTTACGGCCAGAAGTAGAAAATAAGAGGAGTGTGTGGAGTTCCATGGGCTGTGACAAAAGAGTACTTGTTTACGTACAGGGGTCTATCATCCTATCCCCCAGCGGCCCGTGTATTTATCAGCACTCGGACAAGGTGGCAATAATATCTCAACAGGTCTAACAAAGCGGCTGTGGATCGAGCTATGTACGTGCGAGCACATGCGCGTCCGAGGGATCCGGGACACAGCCAACACATCAACTCGCACGTGGTTTCTGTCTCTTGCCGTTCTTCTCTGGCGAACAACGATTGAACGTGCATGTCGCCATTGCACGTACATTTGGGGCTGGCCACGTCCGGATTCTATCCTGGACTATACTTGCATAGTAGCGGGTCGTGGAAGTGAGAACAATCAGCGTGCAGATTTCCAGATTACGCGCATGATTAGATTGGATGGCTAGATTTAACTGTAGGATGCATGGTCGATTCATTTGAAAAGGATTTAGATTAAAGATCCGAAAAATTTTATTAGGAAAAAATGTTTCAGGAAAATTTTATTTTTTTCAATCATTTGATATCTTTCAAAAATAAAATATAGAAAAAAAATTATGAAAGTTTCGAATTTTAGCATCCGCGGTAAAAAGGCGGAGGCCATTTTTCAATTCATATTACAATTCTCCTTTAAGGGTTCGTTTGTTTCAACGAAAAATCTCATTAGGATTTTTTTTTTATGAAAAATTTATTTTTTTGGATCATTCCACATACTTGAAAAACTAAATATGGAAAATTTTATCTTGAAAGTTTCAAATTTTGGCATCCGCAATAAAAACACGAAGGCCATTTTTTGATTCATGTTGCTATTTTCCTTCTTTAGTTACACTGATAATTTTTTAGGTACTATTCATTTAAGTTGTATTTTTATTTCTTTCCACTTATTTAAGTAGTCTTTGTCAAATTTTATTATTTTATTAGTTAATTTTATTTTTAAATTTTTATTAAAATATCGATAGAATACTATTTATTCAAGTTATGTTTTTATTTTATTTCTTCTATTTTAAATTGTCTTTGTCAAAGTTACTTGTTTTTCATTAGTTATCTTAATTTTTTATTTTTTTTAATAAATATTAAAAATAAAAATAAAGTAAAATAAAAAAATTGATGAATAGTGTTAAATAATGCACAAGGATGGAGTACGTGATTCTCTCTCATTTGAGTGGATCAAACTTTGTAGTAAAATTTTACATTTAATGTTATTGACATTTTACCTTTTTTTTCTCTATTTACACAAATAATCAATGAAAATATTTCCCTGACAATTAAATGGACAATTAAAGTTTTTATTTTCATGTAAAAGTTATTCTATGAAAAATAGTTTTTCTATTAAATTATTTTACATACAACGAAATAGACCCTAATTGTGTGCTAATTTTGCTCTAAAATGACGTAATTACTCGATTGTACGATCGTCGATCCGTTAATTGTGAAATTGTTGTATTTTCAAATGTCAAAATTGTAAGTAATTTTGTTAATATGATTGCAGGAGAAATAAATATATTTTATTTCTTATAATCATCAAGCCTTTGATCTTTTAATTTTAATGTCGAATGGATGTGAACTGAAAATAAAAAAATATAGGAAAACCTTTAGTGTGTGTGATTGTCTTGTATTGAATAATTTGATAACAAATTTATCTTATCTCCTTAATATCTAAATTTTAAAGATGACTTTATATATTTGCATATTGTATCATAAAAAAAAATTCATTTTATCGATTGTAGATCTCAAATCATCCGGTTAGAATCCAGTATGTGACTTTCGCTTTATATATGTGGTGTCAGCATGTGCACGGAGGAATGAGATTATCCCATTTTGATTAATTTGATAATGAATTTATCCTTATATATAATGTTAATTTTATCCACTCAATACTTAAAATTTGAAAGTAACTTTATATTTACACATATATAGTACCACATGAACCAACTTAATTAGTTAGAGTCCCATCGTTTTATATATGTACCGACAAAAGACTAGAAACTAGTTTCTTTAATGTTTTTAATTCTAATTATATGAAAATTAGTTAGCTCGACATTTAAACGTGCAAGAGAGTTTTGTCCCAAGGTGCTGATTTCCAAATTACGTGCGTACATAATTAGATTGGAAGGTTAGATTTAATCGTAAAATAGATGCATCGTCGATGACTCGATATGATCGGTCGCTATCTTCAATTTTTCTTGTAGTGAGTGTTTGCTCTGCTAATTTCGCTCTAAAATGGCATAATTGGTTGTGAAATTGGTGTATTTTCTAACGTCAAAATTGTAAGTGATTTTGTTAATATGATTGCAGGAGTAATGAATATATTTTATTTTATATTATAATCGTAAACCCTTTTCCTCTAATTTTAATGTCGAGTGGATGTGAACTGGATATCAAAATAGGAAAACCCTGTATGTGTGAGATTGCTTTATATTAGTTAATTTGATAATGGATTTATCTTTATATAATATTATCTCCCCTCTATATCTCAATTTTAAAGATGGCTTTACATTTGCACATAATGTCATTAAAAAAAATTATTCTTCAAATTGTAGATTTCAAATCTTCTCATTTGATTTCGCAATCTTGCTCTTTGGTGAAAGCAAGACGGACAATCTATCCTCCATTTTGTGTGGGCGGATCAACTTAGTAGATTGGGCGCCCAAGGCACATCACGGAGGGAGGGGCTCGAGGATGCGTTTCGACGTAGTTGAAGTATTTAGAGTAAAATAAAAAAAATCTGAGATGATGTTCCAAAAGATTTTTTTTGAGATTCTTCCAGAATTCAAACTTAGGTTACTTTGATACTAAGACACCGTTTGACACTGTTTTTTGGCCAATTTTTTGGGACAAAATCACTGACAAAAGCTACCACACTTTCAAGCATATCCACCGCCTTATGGGATTGTGTGCACATAGTTTTTCACGTTTAGGAGAGAGAAAGACTCATTCTATTTTCTCTCTCCAACTGGGTAGAAGCGAGCTTGAGGCCGCTTTCTATAGACATCCTGCCGGTTTTGGGTGCGAAATACCATCGCAACCCTTGCATTTGTATGACATTTTACATCCCCAACTACCTTCTCTTCTCTTCCCTTCGTCTTCTATCATAGGAGAGAGAAATGGAGGGGGACGATGGACAATTAGGTAAAAATCATTCGCACAAGTGAACGTCGACATCGCGGACTCCAAATGAGATTTAACGGTAACGTGGTGACGTTACAAATCCCACTCTTGTCAGAACCGTACGTAAAATTGAATTTTATGAAAAATTATGTTTTATATAAACAGTGTCAAACGGTGCTTAAGACAGTGATCTAAACCACCATATTGAAATACCAAAATGAAAGAACTCTGTCTTTCATTCTCATCTTATATACATAAAACATGGAACTCGGATACTTTCTTGGGGTCCTTATCAAAATTAAACAAGAAATCCACACATCTCTTGGAGGTGTACAGCCTAGAGCTCTCTCCTATATATGCAGTCAGCGTCAAACTAGACAGACATTTTTTTTTTGCTCTTGTGGGAGGACATCAACACCATAATTAAGCTAGTTCACCCACAATTCTAACTTATAACTTTTTGTTTTGTCGTACCATTCGTATGACGGGTTCTTCTTGTGTCCACTCAGAGCTGCTGCATAATGGCCAGTTTGACCAACTTCTCCCACTTGCGATACCAGTTACTACCCGGGAGACCAAAAAGATTCCCTCCAAAAAGAAAAGATCACTTTTATCCCGAGAGCGACGATGCCCACAAGCAACTGTTTGTTTTTTTGACAGGGTTTTTAGTTTTTGCCTGGGGGAAACACTTAGCTCAACGACGGATGTGTCACACTCGTGTTGATTGGTCAATGTGCGGACAAACGCAGTGCGCCATCTATGAACTGGCGAAGCACAAGGTCCGTTATTAAGACAGTCCTAACAGTCTGTTTTTTTTTGTAACGAGTATTTCTTTTTACCTTAACGTCTCTGTCAACAAAAAGCCCTAACCAAACTATTATTTTAAAGTTATATTTATAAGGTGTTTGGGAGTAATTTTTTTAAAAAAAATTATTTCTACCTGAAAAATAATGATGTATATATTTTTAGCTAAAATTTTAAAATTAAAAAAGAATAGTATTATTTGTTTGACAGAAAGTGTCAATTTTTAAAATTTATGTAAAATTTATTTGGTGGGACTTTCTGACGGAAGAGGGGGCGGTGGGAGGAGGAGGAGGGCCCGGCGAGAGAAAAAAATTGATAAAATAGTGCAACCAAACATCCTATTATACCTTTGTTATTAAGTTTCATTAACAGACCAATAAAATATTGTGAAGAACGAGTAACATTTCACAACATTTTGATAAAAATTTACAAGAAGTAAATTATATATTTATATAAGTTGAACATAGAAATGGAAATCTAAGATTGGGAATGGAAACGATAATTGGAGATTTCAATAATTGGAAAAGTCAAAATCTCTAAAAAAAAATGACTCTTACATAACTTTTGAAGTATAAAAATGAAGGCATCATAATTGTCGATCGTTCTTTTTGTCTCTCTCCTAATTTTCTTCTCTCTCTTAAAAATTACTTTTTTTAAAATCTAAAATCTATTTTTTAAGTTTCAAAATTAAAGCAAGAAAGAGAGGATTCTAATAAGTAATAACTGAATTACAAAATCTTCTTTTTCAACAATGTTTTCAAATCGCTGCCATAAGATAAATTCTTACATAATTTTGTTTTTAGAAAGAGTATTTAAAACAAGTCAAAATCTCCTCAAAAACAAACGACCCTTACGTAACTTTTGAAGTACAAAAATCAAGGCATCAAAATTGTCACCTTTCTCTCTATCTCTCTTCTCTTTTTTTCCTCTCTATTAAAATTATTTTTTTTAAATCTAAAAATTAGAGTGAGCAAGAGAATATTCTAATAACTGATATCTAAAATCCATTTTCCCAACAATGTTTTCAAAATCGCTGTCTTAATATAAATTCTTATATAATTTGATTTTTAGAGAGAGTCTTCAAACCCAAAAAAAAAAATCCATTTTGGAACGTCGTTCGTGGATCCACCTTCCTCGCCATTTATTGCACGCATTGGAGGGGAAGTTCTTGTCCTGACACAAACAGTGGGTAGAATTATTGACGAAGGCCAAGTACCTGTATGAAGGCCGAAGAGTGATGGGTGTTGACAACAACATCGCCCGAGGCAGATCGTGTAGGATTTTGGTGGATAACGTCGTACTTTGGAGCCTGTTTGCATGAAAGTATGAACAGTACGGAAATTTTGTTTTGGTATTCGGATACTGAAGATAGCGATTTATCATAAAGTAATTTGAATTTATAATAAATTTAGTTCTCGTCGTACATGTTTCATAACTCTATTCAAAGTTGATCTGTAACCACATATAGACACCTCGCATGGACGAAGTTTACGTTAAAAACAATTACTTTTGTTGCGCAAAAATAAACAAATATGATTTTCGCACAAGATGTGTTCGTAATAAATTGGTTTTTGATAGATGCTGATAGGGCCTTGAGCCCAGCCCAGTTAGGCCCATCAAGAGCTTAGTGCAGAACTAACCAAAACCTCTTGAATTCGGGTGATCATATCCGAAGGTGCGATTTAATCCACTCAAGAGAGTTTTCAAAGGGAGCTCAATAATCACACCGGTGGCACATCTAATTTGGGGTCACCCCCTTACCTTCTCTCTTTCTCTCTCTCTCTCTCTTTTTTTTTTTTTTTTGGTAACGAGGAAATTCCGCCCCGTGTGATTTTGTGGGTTCAGGAATTGGTGTTCGTGAAATCCAATGTCAGAACTTAGCAGCTCCTACTTTCCGTATACCTGTATTGTCTTTATCCCACTTGACCGAAAAAACTCCAGATTTACACACCTCAATGATTGCATGTAAATCAAGTAAACTCCCTAGGAATCGAACTCGAGACCTCTCTCTCTTTATATAGAGTTGGGAAAAAAATAACTTAATTGTCATCCTAAAGACATCTTTCTGAAATGAGTTATCTTTACAGGTCTAATTATCTCGACCATCCATCTCGATCAACTAAAGTGTCTGATCAATCTCGTCGCCATTGTCAGCCAAACCAACCACCTTCTGCTTAGCTCTCCACCTCAACAAGCTCCCACTTTATTATGAGAAAGATTTAGTGTACTTTCTTATTGCACTTAAGTGTAGTATGACTAAACACTAAATCTATGTAACATACTTCATATGGGAAATGATAAAATGACAATTTAATTATTAGGTGCCACATAAATTTAGTACATAATCAAATTATATTTAAGTGTAATATGAAAGTGCACCTAAACCTTTCTATTATTGTCCTTGTCGACTAAATCTTAGCCCCACCATCATGATTGGGCAACTCATGTCAGCCACACTATTGTGGTCCGCAAGGCCCACCGCATCAAATGCAATTATGATAACATTATTATATTTAAGTCACAACGAACCTTCGTAGGACTTTCACAAGTTCTATTCTAATCGTTCAAATGACAGGCTTTGAAAGTTATTTATATAGTTCAAAGATTATTTTCATTTCTATTTCGGAAAGTAACATGAAAGATTAAGGAAACAGTCGAGATTGAAAGAGAAAGTTGGTATTTTGTAGTGACCTAAAACGTTTGATTCGTATGTATCACTTAGATCCAACTTTCATCTATCTATATATATATATATATAGATCGTGATTTCATAAACGATTTTTTTTTTTTGAGAAATTACATTAAAAAGTATGACTAGACCGTCAATAACAACGGAGTATGAGCATTCAGATAGTCTGCTTTCCAACATTGCTTGCATAGTATCAGGATAGGCTCAAACCATGTTGCTCACTTCTCGGCACTATGTATTAATGTATATATGCCGACCTTTGCTCGTTCAAATTTAAAAAATTATCATTTTGATAATTTGATAAGTTATTTGCGGATAGGACATCTTCGTTTTACGAGATTTTGATTTGAATATTGATAAATTTGTCAAAGTTAATAACTTTATCTAATTTGATAGAGTGAGATGAAATTATCAAAACTAATCAACATTGATGGGTTATGGAGTCTTGATAATTTGTTTGTGTTACTAAATTATTTCTTGAGTTAACAAATTAAACTTGCCAAATTATCAAAGTGAGTCTAAATAGCCAAAGACAAATTATTTGAGGAGGAGAGGGACTCCAAAGATGTTTAAGCTGAGGAGATGAACAAGGATCCTCTCGGCCCCCCGCAGGAGGGGGGGGGGCGGTTAGTACCATAGGGGGGAGGATTTTTTATTTTAACCCTCTATTTTAACTTCTTTTTATGTTTTACACTAGAATTAAAATGAAAAAATCTCCGCCCCTTCCCACAGTACTGACCGCCCCCCCCCCCCCCCCCCCCCTCTCTTGTGAGGGATCAAGAGGATCTCTGTTCTGAAGAGATGAGCTATGCGTGTACTGTGTTGTAACTAACTAGACTGCAGTGCTCAAAAGTGATGCGTTTGTCCAGTCTTTTTCGTATTCAAGTAAGAGGCATTGAAGTCAAAAACTATCCAAGATTTCGCCTGTCTTTCTTGTGTGCTTGCCACTTGGATCTACATAGGATTGCCACACGTAGTACAGATCTACAGACTAATAATCGTTCATAGCCTCGTGAGCCTATGCCCCAATCATGCAAAGTCTTCAAAGCCTAGCTCTTGCCGATTCTTCTGGGTAGCTACATATGTTTGTCTTCTTGCAAGGTAGGCGGTAGCCTCCCTTTCCACTACAAATGATTGTTCTGTGAGAGTGAGAGAGAGAGAGAGAGAGAGAGAGAGAGAGAGAGAGAGAGAGAGAGAGAGAGAGATGGGTTGGGTTGCAGGACACTGATCTACCTGGTGGGCTTGGTCCAATCCCATTGTTGGGCTGAAAATTTTAAGCCCATGTAGGTGTCTTTTGGGCTGGCGGGAAGGATCTCGCACCGTTCGGGCTGATACTATTCCTGTTCGAGTGAATGGTTATGTAGTGGGCCTTAGGGTCGATTCAACCATTAATGGTGTTGCGGACAACTACTTTGTAATCGAAGGTTCCTCATCTATCTCACCCCGATTATATTTGAGAAAGGTGTGGAGTGTTCGGACCGGTTGGATAACGTGATAAAGGGGTTTATCTCTTTATTATCGTCAGTTTTATGTCCACGAAAAAATTGAAAATGTGTTTAGTTTATTTTGAGTGATAAAAATTATCTAGGATAAAAAGATGATAAAAGAGGGTGATAACTATCTCCCTCATGTGGAGGTGATAAAAGTTATCTTGAAAGATAATTTATTAAATATTATTATTATATTTTTGAAAATTATGTGTGTGCATTTATACATAGACAAATGATGTCAAATTAATTAGAGATAAAAAGATGTTAACTATACACACTATGTCACATCAAATCACATCATATTAAAAAATTTCTTTTACATAACTATCTCATTTAAATCATCTCAACTAAAAAAACCCCTAAACACAAATAACTTATACCCGATTTATTTATACCCTGTCTCCTTATCTCAATATCAAGTAGACAAATAACAAGTCAAACTCTTAAAAAGGAGTCTGACATTTAGACGTACACAAGAAATAACTCAATGTTTAAGACCGCCGGACGGAAAAGTCGAGCTAAATTATTTAGATGTTGATTTGGTGAGTTTCGATATCATACCAAATCAGATCAACATCTGAACATTCCATGTCAATTTTTACACTCGGTCGTCCGAATATTATATCTTCTCATATTAAATTTTAGGTTAAAATCTTAACCACCACACTTATATATTAAAAAAAGGTTCGTCATTTAGACCTTACTCTATTACAGAAGGGGTTTTCTCCGGAGTGTAATAATTATATATCACTAAATTCTCTCTTTTTTTTTCCCATATCTCGAAGGCTCTAATAATTGATTCCTACACCGTCACTACCTCATCAGTCACCTGCGACGGGTTCCTGCCTGCTCGCTGCTCTTGTGGCTTCCACGCCACTCTTCGGTCTGATCCTTCCGGTTGGACAAAGGTGGTTAAGATAAATTCAGAAATAAAATTTAAGGTTTTTCTTTTTAAAAATTTGATATCATTTTTTTGTCTAACCACAATAACTAAATTCATCTCGAGTAATAATATATTTGTAAAAAAATTAACAAATCAATTTTATAAGTCAAATAAAATTCTACAAATAAATTCTTTCGTAGGGATAAACTCACAACAATTTCTTTCATTATTAATTATGGATAAATCGATTTTTAATACGCAAACTCAAATTGCAATTTAAAATACGTACGACTTTACCATCTCCCCATCGCCCAAATCTTCGTTCCAATATACCAAATTTTTTATTAGGATCGTTCTACTTCATAATTATTAGAGAATTTTGTCCTTGACTTAAAATTTTTATTTATTTTTATTATATAAAATTTTAATTTTAATTTCTTCATTCTTTGAACTCGCTTTTACATTTCGAAATTATTCGAACGGTCATGTATTTTGTCTCACTAATGTCTAGTTTTTTGACCTCTATTTATTTATTTTAATAAAAAATTGTTAAATGTAAAATACGACCTTACCATGCCTCTCATCGATCAGCATCTAGCATCCAGACAAGCCATTCAAACTACGAATCTTTGCCCTAATAATTTCAAAGAAAATGACACGAGTACATGATGACCTCGTCCAGAGGGTACAAAGAAAAGGAAAGCGGAAACAAACTAATGAGCTGGGCCCCACTTACGGTTGCTCACAGAATGCTCACGAACGGAGTTATCCAATCCCAAACTCCGTCGTTATTTCCGTGAGTTCACGAGTAGTTAATTTCCTGCGAGAGTGGACGCGGTGTCCCGTGAAAATTTCAGGTATTTTAAGAGCACAAAAGGATGCCACCATTTAATATTTTTAGCTTTTGAAAAAAAATATGACACCGAAAATAGTTTATACGTAACTTTTAAATTTTAATACATTAATTGATAGACCTGACCAAAGGTGGACTAAAAAGTTTTATTCACTATGATCACTCTCTTTAATTTTTTTTAATTAAATTAATTTAATAAAAAATTATAAAAATTTAATAAAATCACGTGATCCCACTTATTCTTCTCTAAATCTGTCATTTGACTCGACCTAATAAACATGAGCCCATACCCAACAATGAGAGGGATACAAGAAGTGGAGTATATATGATTTGAAATTTTAGTCTCATATGTTAGCAACTATAGTGATTTTCAAAAGAAGATAAAAAAATATAGGTACAAGAGAAGTAACACTTGTTGTCACTCTACTCGTCCATTTTCTCTGTCCTCTTTTAAAAACTTTTACTTTTCTTAAATCGAATTTAAATTAACGTAAATATTGAAAGATTTATCTCAAAAATATCTCTTTACACTAACTCTTCATCTTTTCATATCAAAATAATCCAAACACATGACAAGTACAAATTACTCATAAACTTAACAAGTCATTCATTACCTTAGATCCGAGCTTGAATCTTTTGAAGTTGACACATTAATTAAAGACACTAGAAGTAACTTGGACTCGTCATTCAAAACACACTACATCCCTCTCTTTTATGAAGTGTTTGTTATATTTCCTATGACGAGTAATGATGAGACATAGTTTTAAGGTAAGTTTGGTGTGTAGAAAATTATTTCTTAAGTAACGTACTTGGACATTGGAAATAAATTTTAAGAAATGCTACATTAGATCATCGGCTAATATTTTAACATATTTATAGGGTTGTCGGAACAGCCTAAACCCTAGGAATGTCAATGGGCTAGGCCCGACTCAGACCCGATTGTAGACGTCGTCGAGGGTTCGACGATGCGCACAAATTAGGGATATGGAGGTGAGAGATGGATTGTGATCGCTAAGTGCACGTGGGCACCGAATGGAGACGCACGACGAGGGGTGCGAGATAGGAGGAGTGATCGCAGTGTACCTTTTTAGCGGGGAGATTACGCGGAGGAGGTAGGTCCTATCTTCCTCTACGAATACGACCGACCGCGATAGAAAGCGTTTTCCGTTTGATTACCCTTGTAAAAAAAATAAATAAAAAATAAGAATTAGTCAAATGAAGCGTGTAGTATCGAATTCCGAACGAATAAATGAAATGAATAAAATGTGAAAGACTCACCGGATAGTGGTTTTTAAACCCCTAAATTAGGTGGGTGTGTGTATGCATGTGTGTGTGTATATGTAAAAAAAGTAAATGATGGCCACGTGGGGGCCGGAGAAGATAAATAAAAATGTAAAAGAGAGAAAGGGGAGGGCGTGCTTCGCCGAATGGTGAATAGCGCGGCGGCGTTGCCGATTGGACGACAGAAGATGTAGAGGAGGAGGATGTTGGTGCCTCGCTCCCGGATACGTGGACGACGGAGGATGGAGGAAGTTGAAGGTCGAACGGCGTGGCGAGAATCCGGCAAGACTTCGCCACTATCCTTGAGCCCCCCCCTCCCCCCCCCCCCCCCCCCACCCTGAACAATGACCTTCGGGTCCAATTTATAAGCATCAAGGATTCAAATCGCGTCCATCCCAGCGGACGCGACTTAAGACTGAAAAGCGTTCGGGCGGCAGGCCGCGATTAGAATAGCGTCGGGCAAGCGCGCCGCGACTTGATTTAAATCGCGTTTGGGCGGCAGGCCGTGATTCAGAAGGTCAAATTGATGTGATGGGCGCATCATGACCGTAGCCCCAGCTACGCTAGCTAGGAATCGCGTCGGGTCTGGCCGCCGTGACTTGAAATGCGGCGGCTTGGCCCGACGTGATTACAACTCGCGTGATTCCGAGGCAATCGACTCATAAATGCCCTGTCTGCTAATCAGATGTCGGATTTGACCTTATGAATCGTGTCTGCTGACAAAGACACGATTCGTATTAGAGCATGTGCCAGATAAACGCGTCGGCTTCATCGGCTGCGGATAAGGTCCTCCTGAAAAGCGTCCACTGAAGCGAACGCGAATTGATGAAGTTGTTCATGGGCCTTTCGTGAACTAAATTTAGCTTCCGCGACCGAACCACATTTGAAACGAAGGGGAAGCACTG
Organism: Colocasia esculenta; assembly: GCA_014218235.1. Classification (NCBI taxonomy): domain Eukaryota; kingdom Viridiplantae; phylum Streptophyta; class Magnoliopsida; order Alismatales; family Araceae; genus Colocasia; species Colocasia esculenta. Next base: position 112,949,693 of record CM024766.1, on the reverse strand, counting down.
AGAAAGAATGAGTAAGATCCAAAAATATTAGAAAATTTCTCTTGTAAGGCAAAATGAAAGTTATTTGTGGTATTATGGCGCAACATGAAATTTATCCGCAGTGGAGCCAAATTCGCGTGTCTACACCAATTTTCTAAAAATCGGCCCGACCCAGGCCCGGGGGTAGGCTCGGTATGGGTGGCCCGGGCCGGGCCCAGAGAAACCCGGTTACGCCCTGCCCGAAAAATATAAGAATAATAATATTATTATTTATATAATATATAATTTTAATATATCTACTATAATATATCTATAAAAAATAATATATATTTTACTTATATCTATATTAACATTTAACTTATAAAAGATTATATTTTTGAGTAGATTTATTGTAGAAAAAAATAAATATAATTCTTTTTTTAAATATAAATTTATATTTAATATAAATTATATTTATATTTATATTTTCCGGGCTAACTGGACCGGGCCTCACAAAACCCAAATCCGACATTCTTTTCCGGGCCGGGCCGGGTCGGATTAAAAAATTTTAACGGACTCATTTTTTCGGCCCAAGACTTCTGAGCCTCCGACCCGACCCGACCCGGCCCAAGTGACACTCCAACTAAACCCTTTGAATAGCAACCTTAATCCATCCACATCTCAACGTGGATGGTCCTCCCCTCTACCATTTTAGTTGGGTGCATTAATTAGATTTGTGGACACTAGAATCATGGGGGCGTCAAAAGATGGGTATCTTACTCTATCTGTATAAACTCATTTTGACAAAAGGATAAACAATCTCTTATTATTTTAATTAGGGATTGTTTAACCCATATTTTACACACATGTACTCAACATATCCCTCCTGTGGTGGTGTAATCCTGTTTGGGCCGGAGCCAAACGGGCCTCCACTAGAGAGAAAGGGAAGACGATCGCCGGTGAGGACGAAGACCTGCAAGACCAGAAGAGGATCAGGGGGGCCCGGGGAAACCCTCCGATGCCTAAGTCAGTGGAGAACTTGCAAGGCAGAGGGTTTCAGAGTATGAGAGTGCGTTGGCGTGAGCCAGAGAACGTACCGTTGCATGGTACTGTACCTGCATTTTTATAGGCGTCGGTGCCAGAGCCAACGTGCGTAACGTAGGCAGATCGTGCCTGAAAAGGCGCCATGATGGACGCACATAACGGGGGGAGTTATGCGCTCAGGCGCCCGTTGGGCTGCCGGCAGTTTGTGCCTCTTGATTATGGAGGACGTGGCCTGGGACGGTTACGACCGCTCCGTAAGCCAGAGAGCCTGCTCGAAACCCTTTGAACACACCTTCCGAGCAGGTGACCCACATGGAGGTTGAACATGCTGTTCGGTGATGTTGAGGGTCGTTCCGCGCAGCAGGGTTACCGTTCCTGTTCGGAACCTCTCCGCAGTTGTTCAGTAGCGGAGGTACAGATGATCTGCTCGAGGTCATACCGCCACGAGGCTTGACAGCGTCCGATCAAGGTGGCGGTATCTTGAAGATCTTCACACAGTCTTAGGGGGGGACGTAACCCGTCGGAATGGGGCCACGTCAGCTGACAAGACACGCGAGGGCCGTAGTGGGCCATCATGGGCCTAGGTGGCCAGATTTGGCCACCACACTTGCCCCCCACGCACTCGAGTGGCTCGGTGAGACGAGCACTTCGAGGGCGTCAATTCTGCATTTAATGTGATGGCTCGTTGCGGGGTGCCGCCGCTTGGAGCCTTGGCAGGCGGTTAACCCATCATGATGGGTGCAAAACCGCGCCATGCCTGTGGTGCCGTCGTCGCGTTCGGACGGTCGCCAACGCTATACCCGAAGGGGCATTTTCAAAAACGGGAAGGAGCGGCGTTTCAGGGCCCGCCTCGAATTTCGTTCCCTCCTCTTTCCTTATAAGGAGGGGAAGAGACGAGGGCGGGAGTTACGCCTCCCAGAATCCTTCCAGCCTTGAAACTTTCGTGCTTCCTTGCCTTCTCCTGTTTCCATCTTCTCCTTCGTCGCCTTGCGCCGTCGCTGACTCCTACGATCATTCCAGCGATGGCGAACAGAGGGAAGGCTGCTGCCGGAACGAGCGGGGTGACCGTCGCGGCGTCCAGCGGACCACGGTGCCGTCACTACAGCGGGGTCCGCGAGCGCTTCAGGATTGGGGATGAATACGAAATCATCGACGCCAAGGAGAGTGACTCCATCCTGGTGAACAAACCAGGCTGTCTGCTGCTCTCTGTGGATCACCTGGAGGCAGGTTTCCGGCTGCCGCTGCCGGAGGTGGCGAAGGCGCTCCTGAACATTTGGAGCGTTTCGCCGATACAGCTGACGCCCAACACCTGGAGGTACATCTGTATCTTCGGTGTTATCTGCAAGCTCAAAGAGATCCGAGGCTCGACGGACGTTTTCCGAGCTCATTTCAAGCTGTCTGCTTCACGGGCGTCGGGAGCAGACATCTACTACGTCAAGCACCGAACAGATCGGATGCACATCGGTGTAATCTTTTGTTCTATGCTTAGGGGTGTCAATGGGCCGGGCCTGGACCGGGTCTTGTTAGGCCCGGCCCAGGCTCAGTTTTATAAAAGTCGGCCCGGGCCCGGCCCAGGCCCGGGGGTAGGCCCGGCATGGCCCGGCCCAGAAAAAGCCCGAAAAGTCCGGCGCGGCCCGAAAAATAAAAAAGTATTATTTTTATTTATATAATATATAATTTTAATACATCTACTATAATATATCTATAAAAAATAATATATATTTTACTTATATCTATATTAACATTTAACTTGTAAAAGATTATAGTTTTGAGTAGATTTATTGTAGAAAAAATACATATAACTCTCTTTCTAATATAAATTTTATATTTAATATAAATTATATTTATTATTTTTTCGACCGGCGGGCCGACCGGACCGGGCCACACAAAGCTCAAGCCCGGCCCTATTTTTTTCCGAGCCGGGCGGACCGGGCCAAAAATTTGTAACGGGCTCATTTTTTCGGTCCAAAACCGGTAAAAACCGGGCCGGGCTTCCGGCCTCCGGACCGGCCCGGCCCAATTGACACCCCTATCTATGCTCGTAAACTTGCTAAATCCATGAAAATAACATGATATATTGGCATGAGCGCCACTAATCGCCTTTCATAATTGGCTTGACGGCTTGGACGTACCAAAATTATGTAAGAACTTCGCAATAGGTAAATGATATATATTTTTTCTTCTCTAAAGTCATCCGTATTCCACATGAACAAACGAGTGGCAAAATCCTAAATATGCACTACTTGAGTTCAACTCACCTAAGATCTAAACAAAATAGTGACTATAATAGATCCAGTAGTGAGAGAAATTAAGACGATGTTTCAAATTCCTCACTTTTCACATCTTATTTAAAAAGTAGCCTCTTACATAGTCACAAAAGTACTCACGTGGATTGAACTGTTTGATTTTTGTAGATTTTTAAGATCGAGAAATGTTTATTATAAAACATCTCTTGCAATAATTGATATGGATTGTTTGATAAGTGATCATATTGATTTAGAGGGAGAGAGAGAGAGAGAGAGAAAAATTTTGGGACGTTTTGAACCAATCGAATATTCGTCAAGTAATATATATTGAATTTTTTTGAAAAATATATTGTGACGATTTTCGACGCCCGAATCTTAATAGATATCTGATCTTACTCTGCCCCTCGTGAATCACTAAAACCCGTCAGAAATATCAACATACATATCTAGTGAGAATATAGAAAAGATAGTTAAACATACATAAAGATATACATTATCAACATGATCTTATACATATTTAAATAAAAATATATCGTTCTAATATAAAGACTCATATGCGAAAGAAAAAATACAATAACTTGAGACATACCCCCAAATTGTACAATTGGAGGAAAACTCATACTATTGATCGCACAGACCCACGTACACAACAGTCGATCTTAGATGGGAACAAAACTCGCTTGCTAGAGGTGTAACATGTGAGCCTGCCAAGTTCACCAACTTATTAGAAAAACTGCCAAAACACATGAATTCAAATGAATAAAGTGAACCAGACAAATAATGGGTACAATCTCATTGACCAATTAATGTGTAGACATTAAATATAATCCACATGTAAAAGGAAATAAAGTGCAATTAGTGGAAAATAAATCGTTCATTCTCTTATTCCATGTATACACACTTCCCAAACCACATAATAATTATAATCTCATAAGCAATAAAGCTAAAGCAACTGTTAAATATGAATTAAAACTAATCTACTAAAAAGAGCATTGTGAAGTAGAAAGTAACAAACTAGACTCTGAATCAGCACACCAATATCATTGCCAGAAATCCAAGTCAGAATGTGTGAAGCTACCCCTCAGATTGCAAAATTTGGTTCATGATGCTGGAATCTAACCTAGACAAATAACACAAAAAAAAATTCTCTCAGTCTCGCATCTACGTACGAAAGGTTCAACAACGATTCTACCTCTACAATAATAGGAACTGTGGAGACCAAACCAACCACCACCTACACCGAATTGCAGATCCACACTTGTCACACCTTAGGGCCCGTAGACTGAGAATGTAGAAACAAGGGACTAATTGAGGCCTAACATATTTGTTGGTGTTTGCTGCCCCAACCAGGAGTACATTGCAAACGACTGAAAATAAAGCCAACCACATCTTAAGTTCTTGTCCCACCACAGTCTTTTCCTTAACCGGATGAACAACTTACCATAAAAGAGTAAGAGAGTTTAGGTAGACGATGAAGACCTTAACGATACCATTGTACTGAGACTAATTTGGAACATACAAGTGCCTGACTCACAAAGAACCAGAGGGTTACCTAGATGAAGAGACATTCTAGAATAAGCGTTACCACCGAACTCGGTAAAACACGATTATAATACTGAACTAATATTCAAATCATCAGTTCTCAATTATCACCTTGCAGGAACAATACCCAATTACTAACTTTGCTATCATACCACAACTGAGTCATCAGATCCTCGAACCAGGGTGCAATTGGCCGAAGGGTCAATCCCTAAGTTCGACAGGTCTGTCCACACAAGAAATCACTTAACAATCTCAAATCTAGCTATTACACCACTATAAGACCATTAGATAACCAAATTTGAAACACAGTTGACTTAAGCGTCAACCCGAGAACACTGCTAAAGTGGACACCCTCGAAAAATCAGAACGCACTTGGGGCCCAAGCGCATTAAGTACGCGTTTGTTCGATAAACCGCATCTTTAAACGAGAATGAGTCATAGGTCACTATCGTATCATAAAACACAACTACCCAACCAACCGTGTTCTCAGAAAGAACACCCAAACTTGGGGTTTCACATAGAAACCCAAAAAATCTAACATTTCAAACCACTATAAACCACTATATGCATATAGAATGATCTGAAATTATCAAAAACATCCATCTCATTGCAATAAAACACCTTAATATGATCTAATGTTCATATAATCACATCCTAGCATATTTTCCAGCTTCAAATCATGGATTTAAATATTCTAAACACAATTTCCCAGGATTGTAAACTATTAACCAGGTTTCAAATGAATTGTGTCAGTCGTATTAGTTGAAAGAACACATAAGAAATGACGAGAAATTGTAGAATCCTTCTACCTAGGCGAAGACATTTGTAGAGGTTATTTCTAGCCTCCTAGCAAGGCAAAACGGCTATGGCCATTGCGCTTCGTGTCCTCGGCATCAGCCAACCTGCTGCCGAACATGTTTCAGCTGTTAAACACCCAAGGGTCCTAGCGGCAGTTTCCGAACACTGCACAGTCTGGTCGAACATGATTTGCCCTTACCGAGCAGACCAGGTGGCCCCTGCTGTGGTCCGCAATCGTCAAGATGTCCGAGCGCCGGGCACCGCGCGGGCTCCGCGCCGAAACACCTCCAGGATCCAGGGAGTGGTCTCCGGACACCCCTCATTCTGTTCGGTCCAGGCCCCAGCCTACCGATCAGGTCCTGCTCAAGGCACACCGTGGTCCCGTTGGCATGCGTTGCGCCTAGACACTAGCTACCGAACAATAGCTCTAGCCTACCGAACAGGCAACCTGCTCGGTACCTGTCGCCCAGGAGAATCCAAGCAGCCCATCGTCTCCTTGCGACGGTTACAACGGCTCCATCGTGCGCGCCCCACGATCATGAGGTGCGTTAACCGCAAGGCCCCTCAACGGGCTCCCGGACGCGTAACTTCCCCCCAAGGGCGTCAACCTGCGCGCCCTTTTCGACGTCATTAGGGGACGTTCCGTCCCACTCCTTCTGTACCTTCGCCTATAAAATGCCCATGTAACCTCCATGCAGAGGTAGGTAGTCTCGGACGCTCACAATCGCCCTCGCACCACTCACACACGAGAACTCCTTTTCCTTCAAGCCTCTCAAGTCTCATACTGACTTAGGCATCGGAGGGTTCCCCCCGGTTCTTCAACCGGGCCCCCTGATTCCATTCTCGTTTTGCAGGCCTTCGTCCGCTACCGGCGACCGTCTTCCCTCTTCTCAGTGGAGGCCTGTTTGGCTCAGGCCCAAACAGGAACACACCACCACAACATCGTTTGGTGACATTTTTAGGGATTTCACTTTTTTGAAATCTCAAATCTTTTAAAAAACTCCCTCCCTTACACTAATTTTTAAAGTCCAAAATCTAAAACATCATCATTAATTTTTTTTCTCTGTAACTCTCTCCTCTCTCTTAAATCTATTTTTACACAATTCAAAATCTATTTTACATGTTTGATAATTAGAAAGAGAAAAAATTTATTTTTAATCATTAAATGATTAAAACCTACACTTCAAAAATATTACCAAACAATATCGAAGAACATAGCTTGGAAAGACTTCCTTGCAATCTACAATACATGGCTGTGGGGATAGATAGATGGATAGGCTTGTAGGGGGTGGAGTGGTCGTGGTTATAAGCCGACATATTCTTTAACCTAGCATGCTAGATGTGGCAGTATATTGTTGTTGTTATTATGTTTCGAAGTTGATAGTAGGGCTGCATACGATCCTAGCCGAGCCGAGTATCACTCTGCTCGAGCTCGGCTCGCACGCTTCATATTAAGTTCAGACTCGGGCCCGATACTCGCGAGCTTCCCCAACATCCGTTCGAGCTCGGCTCATTTAAAAATCTTCACATTCGAGCTTGGCTCGTTAAGCCGCTCGATTAACCCATTCGTGCTCGCTCAAAAGTGTGATGGGGTGAGAAATTTTGTGTGATGTTTGAAACGTGGCTGGGGTCATTTTATAAAGACTGAAGTGCCCAGATTAAATCTCATATCCGATATGGGATATACTTGTGGCAAAGCTCTTTCATCCAGCGAAGGGGTCCGGCCTTCTTCCACCGGGAAAACTTGCCTTTGCCGTGCTTCTCCTTCTTCGCCTCGTCCTCCGTCGGCATCGCCGGTGGCAGATCGGGGGTGCTGTCCCACTGATCTGCCAACGACAACCCACCGTCCATCTCTCTCTCTCTCAAGATCTCTCTATCTAACACGAGAGCTTATTCCTTCTTCTTCTTGGAGAAGAAGGAATAGCTCCTCCAAATAATCTTTCTTCTGCTCGCGTCTGCCTCTGGGACATGGAGATGATATAGCGGCAGGCCCAACTGGGACACAGTGGCTAACTGCATTGCCCATTCGCCTAACGTACGTTGTTACGACCCACCTGTGGCGTGCACGGCCACTGCACAGGTAAACGGTGCCGGAAGAGACGGTGGCGGAGGGGAAAAGATGTTTTTCCCCAATTGCTATCCAGGGACCCAAAAACTTTTTTGGTTTTTATTTTTAAACCCCCAATTTACCTCATATGTTATAAGAACAGTTAAGTTACACATAAGATTTATGTATATATCTTATTTATGTACATATCTTATTTATATGATTTGTGTATATATCTTTGACATTTAGTCTTTAAATCTTTTACATTTAGATCTTCTTCAATATTTTATACTTCAACATAATTTTATGAAAATAAAGAAATATATTTATATTATCATATTTATTATATTTGAGTATATTAACGAGTATAAATTTGAGTATATTAACGAGTAATTTATCGAATATCTTAACGAATATTTTGTCGAGTATCTTAACGAGTTACTCGCGAACATAATCAAGTCGAGCATATATTTGTTCAAGCTCGGCTCGTTTATGAACCGAGCTTATTTTTTTGTTCAAACTCTGCTCGTTAATTTAATAAACGAGTCGAGTCGAGTTTTTATCGAGCCGAATTTCGAACTATTCGTCGAGTATATTGATTCGTTTGCAACCCTAGTTGATAGAGAGTGTTGGGCTATTGGCATGACGATGTTTTGGAGTAGCAAGGGCATGTTGGATAGATAATGTTGCGATGCCTGGAGCCAAAGGATGTGCCTGCTGCAATCTAGATGACCTCCTAGTCATGCAACTACGTACGAAGACTCACCCTTTTGACGATGGACGCGACTGGAGGTGTCCTACCAGCTTTGGTTGTGCGTCGAAGGGCCTTGTAGGTCTGGTAAATGGTGCTCTAGTGGGGCATGTCCACATTATCGATATAGGAGACTGACTCCAGTGAATTATGACTACAATTCTTCCTTCTTAAAGTTCTACTGTGAGTAAATGGGCTCTGATGGGCTTTGATCATGTAATCGCTCTCACCCCCCGGTTCCTTAAGCATCCTTTTTACATATTTTTAACAAATCACATCATCAAGTCTAATCATGTTTCCCAATGAGAGAAGACAGACTGGGTCCAGATGTCGTTTAAGATTTACGTGTTAAAAAAGGGGTTTAAGTCCAGCAGAGATCCTCAAATTACGGTTCTCTTCCATAATTACTCGCTCAAATCACCCGCACCAACGGCGATTGTTTCCCTTTGCTTTGTCTTCCTCCTTTTTACCGTTTCAAACGTTCTCCTCGTTTTTTGTTTTTTGTTTTTTCATTTTATCCATTTTATATGACAATGCCCCTTTTGAGCGTTTGGATTTTGTATATGCGGCCTTTTATAGGGGTACAATTGCAGTATTTTTTTTTGCATATTACCCGTGAAATTACTTATTTGTTAAACAATTAATTAAGTTTTCCGTATTTAGAGGACGCCGTGGACACAAACTTTGGTCATGCAAGTACCCAAGGCCCCGAGATGCGTCGGTGGCGATCGATATTGGCGTATGATCGTTGCAATCAACACGAAATCTTCCATCTTTCAGTTCGTACATTTGCAGGCACTCTAAAATCCATAAAGAAATAATTGGTATTTTGATCGAGCAGGGTAATTAATGTTCTAAAATTTTTAAAAAACCTCACACAGGATTACCTCTTTATAAACGAACTCCTCCTCTTAGATTTTTTTTTTTAAAAAAATCATGTCGTCCCTTTACTAGCATTACTCTCTATTCTCATGAAAGGGCCCGCCCACCACAGAGCAGACCACCTATATTAGCTCCAACAAATTGTACGCGGACCGGACCGGACCGGGCGACCGTACCAACAACCCAGTATCCAACCGGGCCGAGCGGCCCGAGCCACTGTGCCCACGCCACGGCACCGCCCTGGTACACCCCACGAACCGCCTTACGTTTGGATAAATCTCAAAGCGACACGACACCCACCAGTTGCATCCCGAATCGCCCTCGCACCGCCTTTCCGAAATCTCCCTCTTCCCCTCCGCTGCCCCTTTCCGTTCCCTCCACCACCATCATAAAAAGATCCATAAATCCCGCCGGGCCGCCCGCCCCACCCTTTTAAGTCTCTCGCCCCGGCTCTCTCCTCCGAAAAAACCAGAACTTTCCATTGCGCTCTCCAACCCATTCCCCCGGCCTTCCCGCCCTCTCTTGGTTGCCGAAACCCTTTTTAACCAGACCCCAACCCACCCCTCTAACCCTGGTTCCCCGTTTCCCGATGGGTCGCTGCCCCGTCCCCATCCTAGAAACCCTAACTTAACCCTGGTTTATTTTTTTTACTTTCCTATCCCTATCTTCTGCCGCCCTCTCGCCCCCTCCCCCCCCCGCGCCTCCAGTGGCCGCCGGAACCCCTCCGATCCAGGCCTTCCCCGTGTTTTCCCCCCGCGTGAGGGCCAGATCCGGCCAGATCCAGACACCTACGGCACCAGACGCCATGGTCGTGAACGGGAGACCGCTGAAGCGGGCGAAGAAGCGGGTGACCGCGGACCTCTACGATTTCCTGACGTTCCCGGGCGCGGCGGAGGCCGGCGGGTACGAGGGGCCGTTCCGGGCGAACGTGAGGGCCTTCCTCTCGCGGCACGCGCGGCTGCCCCCTCCGTCGTCGGTCCTGTCCCCCACCGCCGCCCCGCACCTCCTCACCTGGCGCGTCTCGTTCCGGATCGGGGGGTCGAAGCGGGAGGAGGAGGCCGGGGGGGAGGAGGCGCCGGGGCGGAAGAAAGTGGAGGAGGACGACGAGGCGGCGGCGGCGGCCTCGTCGCCCCAGGCGCTCGTCGTGGACCTCGATGTGGTCGAGGAGGACGTCGCCAGATCCAGATCGGTGTACTGCGACCAGTGCCGAGTAGTCGGTGAGTCGACTCGCCGGCCTCGATCCGCTTCCCCCACCTTCTGCTCTTCCTGCTCGATTTCCTTCTCCGAGTGTTGTCTGTGCGAATTTTCTTTTTTAGTTTGTAGATTTTTTCTCCGGTCTTTACGCCGGGGACCCTCGTTTTCCTCGGGTTTGGCTGCTTGTTAAATCGGCGATTTCTCGTCGTAATCGTATCCGCTGCACTCGTTTGGTTCCTGACTTCTTTGCGTGCCCCCGGCTATTGGTCAATTTTGGTTTTGACCGACAGCTGGTAGCGGAGATAATATATTGTAGTGACGTCATTATTGGATAAACGTGGATGCTACGCTGGCATGCATGCGCTTATGTATATGATGGATCTTGCTGATGGACGGCCGTGATCGACTGGTGCACTGTTCGCATTAATGCTGGACAGTGTGCAACACACTTGGCCGTGTTGCAGTGAGGCCGAAGAGATGCCACTACGTGGCATTGTGTCATTGGCTGTTGTATCTGGCGCAGTGGCGCACGATCTGGTCGTCTGCCACAGCGTAGTCTTTTCTGAGTTGTCCCATCATTTTTTAACAATATCTGAGTTGTCCTGTCTCCGTCGTTCTCTGATGTCGATGGCATATGGTGAGGTTGTCCTCGGGAGCTATGATGCCCGCCATGTTTGTGTGTGTTTTTAGTGTTTTTTTTATTTGAAGTCTTTGTAGAGTAGAAGGAAACGAACACAGTGCCCAGGGTTGTAACATGCGGATCTTGGTCTCTCGATTAGCACTGTGCAGCCTCTGTAGAAATTGTGAGATCTACTTTGGGGAACAGTGAAAGTTGTTAGCTTTTGTAGCCGTCCCTTTCTCGTGGGGTTGTTGGTGCAAGACTGTTGTGTTTGCTTTATCGCGTCTGCAGTAGTTTATTGCCATAATTTGACTGGCTTTTGTGGGGATGCTTTGATGCTTTCAGGTTGGAGTGGGCACCCAGTTTGTGGGAAACGTTACCACTTTATTATTCGAAACGACAGCGGTGCCTCGTCGTATTTTAATCAGACTTGTACGAGGTGTGGATCGTTGTTGCAGTTTTGTGATACAAGGTAAGTATCCATGTGTAAAAAAACGCTGTGTTCAAAACAAAGATAGTCGCAATTACATTTCCACAATTTCTAGCTCGCTCCCTCACTTTGTTCTCGGCTTGCCCGCTTCCTTGGCCGCTGTCGGTTGTTTTGGAATGGGCAAGGTTCTTAAATTGCCGCTTTGAAATGGATATTCGCTTTTTTTTTTATTTGTAAATATGTATGTTTCTGATTTATACGATAACTTCGGTAAGAGAAAGTCTTAGTACACTTTCATATTACAGTTTAAGTGCAATATGACTAAACAATAATCTATGTACCACTCCTGTAGAGTGATAAAGTGGCAATCTAATTGTTAGATGCCACGTGGAGTTGTTGCTTAGTCATATTGAACTTAAGTGTAATATTAAAGTACACTAAGTCTTTCTCCTTGGTAATTATTCATTCGATTGACACGGTGTTCCAAATCCAATAACCGACTAGGAATAGCTTGTAAGGTTATCATTAGTTGTGCACTTGTTCCTTTAATATATTTACCAAGTGTTCTATAAAATGTTTGTTATTTGTTATTTGATTATTTTCCACCTAGTTTGTGGTTTCAATGGATATTTGTTTTTCTCTGGACTGGTTTTTAGGTGCACAACTTGCAACTACGAGATGAGCGCAGATGATCTCGAAGATTGGGCTTACCTCCAGCTAGGCGACTCTACCCATTTACTGCATGGGGTGGTCCATACTAATGGGTACGGCCACCTTCTTAGAATTAATGGTCGTGAAGGTGGCTCAAAATGTCTGACAGGGTGCGTTGTGATGGACTTCTGGGATCGCCTGTGCAAGATGCTTCGGGTCAGGTATGGGCATTTAAGTTTCTGTCCGATCGTCGTTTTGTGTCTTCACTACTTTAGGCGTTCATGGTTCGGTATTCAGAATGGTATACATTGTTTGCTCTTGGCATCTGGCTTGTGTTCTCATGATTCAATAGTGCTTATCATATTAACACCACCTTCACCACCAAATCCTCAAATATATGCACAATTTTTGGGTAATCAAGGCCTGCTATGGAGTCTCAAAATATTAAATACTCTTCGAGGTTATAAGATTTCCGACAACAATCACCCATGTCGAATCTTGTATGCATTTACTAGATGCAATTATCATTACGGTTGTTCATGTTGCTGATGACTGTGCCTTTCAATATCTGGTGATGGACAAGAAGTTTCACACCTATGTTTTAAAATTTTGGCGTGCATATTTTGCCACAAGCAAATGAACATTATAATCGCCAGACCATTTTTGGTGGAGATGTACTTATGTGCAAGACCTATCTTGGTGGATTGCATGAGTCAATCCTGTTGACCGAAAAAAAAAACAGAGAGAGAGAGAGAGAAGGTTCTTTTCATGTCCTCTCCACCAATCCACCCTAACCTTATTGCAAGATAGGTTTTGCAATAAGCATCTCTCTCTTTTGTGCGCTTTCTTGGGTCTTTTGGTAAAACAAACATCAGTTTCGTTTCCTAATTCTGTCGTGTTGTTAGCTTTATCCAATGCTACAATATGGTTTTGGAAGCAGCCGCGCCTACTTATCGACCGCGTACCTAGCCTCTTGAGCCCTCTGGTGTTGGAATTAGTTTTACTATATAAGCCCACAAAGAAGGCATCCTCCTCCCTCCCGAAGGTTACTCGTTAAAGTCTTCAGAAACTAAAAGATGGTTTAATTGGCTGGGTGAATGCTTAATTGTCTGCAAGATTGGCTACCATAAAGTTAGGCTACGAGATTGTTGTTTAACAACATGAATTAGAAGGTCATGGTATGAAGATCCGTACCACGTACAGGATGACCGAGCCCAAGGGGATCCAGCAAATACCTCCATACCAATAACAATAAGCTGACAGCTCTCTTGAACATTAAGAGAATTCATAGTAAAATAGATTAAACTGAAAGGCCTTCCCTTCAAAACAAAAGTTCCAAAGTGATCATGTTGTCCAGAGAGATGCAGCAGAAACATTGCCATCTCCGCACGCTTCATCTAGTTGTCATAGTTTCCTGCGAATCCTGCCAACATATCCAGATAAACATTGTGAGGCCTTGCGATGAAAGATTATAAATGATTTAAAGTCTCCTGAGCACGGTGGTTGTGCGAGTTTTCGAGATGAAAACAGCCATTTGTCTGATGATGGGGCCTTTCATGGATTTTGAAACATCAAGAGACACGAACCACAACCCCCTCTATTAAATTGCCAACTCAAAGCCTGCAGCACAATGATGTTTTGGCATGCTTTTATTTGCTGGTGTCATGATTTTCGAATTTATTTGCTGGTGTCATGCTTACCTGGAAAGTTTTTTTTAATTCTATACTTTTACAAAATAAAGTTTTACGAGGTTTGGTTGTTCCTGCTTTCTGTTTCTAGCATTTTCTTTTTAGTCGTACACAAAGTTTCCTTGCACTTAATCAAGGCCACCTAATCTTTCTTGTCGTACACAAAGCAAGATCGACATTCTACCTAATCTTTCCAAATTGTCATATCTGGCTTTCCAGCGTGTCTAATCGTCCGGGCGAGCAATTTCCTGACGGGTTTCCTCGTTTAGAATCCCAGATTTATGCACCTACCACTTCAAATGATAACATTTCTTTTGCTAAACAAATAATAGCATCGCCTTTCTGGCATACAGACTACCTTGCTATCGTTTTGCCTATGGACAAATTTTGATAAACCCTGACATTGGAAACATCTTGGTTGTGACAGGAAGGTGACCGTGATGGATAAATCGAAAAAGTACGGATTGGAGTACCGACTCGTACACGCGGTGACCACCGGCCACTCGTGGTATGGTAACTGGGGCTACGAGTTCGGAGCCGGAAGCTTCGCCCTCACGGCCGACGCCTACCGGAAGGCAGTGGACTCTCTGTCCAACCTCCCACTGTCCATCTACTTCTCCCACTCGCGGTCTCCGCGCACGCACCTGCAGGACGTCATCGCGATGTACCGCTCCCTATCAGATCGCCCGCTGCTGACCGTCAGGGAGCTCCTCACCTTCGTGATGCATCTGCTACGCGATGCGGGCAGCAGGCAAACCTACCCTGGCTTGTCTAATAGCGAGAAGCCATCAGAGGCTTCCTGCGGGGTTCTCTGCGCGTGGACCAAGGAAGATGTTGAGCAAGTGGAATGTGCGATGGTCAAGGTCCTTCGTGCTGTGGCCGGGTCCAGTTGGGTCTCGTGGCGTGCTCTAAGAGGCGCGACATGCAGTGTAGCGAGTTCCCCAGTGCTACTAGATTACTGCCTAAAGGGCTTGGGAGGTAAGGTGATGGATGATGGCATGGTGATTGCTGTGCGGTGCAACGCGGAGACAAATTCCATTGAATACAGGTCAAGTATTATTCTGAATCAAATTTTGGTGTGTCCCAACCTTCGATCCTTTATGTTTACTGAAAGAAAGCTGTGTGTATGATCTGACTGCAGGCTGGAAGCATTCACCGACGGGCCGCGTTTGCTATCTCCAATTCATTGCAAGCCGTCCAAGGGCCACATCCTACGGGACCTCAAGTATCTCTACGAAGCACTCCTCAATCCCAAGACCATGTATTCTTATAGGCCCAAGCCATTACGGCAGCTGGCCGAGGAGTCGGCATCAAAGCTTCTAGACTGCAAGCAATTTGTGAAGGATTACGAGAAACTTGGTCAGGTTGAGGCGAACCCGTTCGCAATCCACATCTGGTGCCAGATCGAACTTGATCAGCCCAAGAACTATGGGGCGCCCCCTGCCGAGCTCCTCGTCCTGTCGATCACGGCCACGGTGGCCGATCTCAAGGCAGAGGCCACGAGAGCTTTCCGGGAGTCGTACCTGGCCTTCCAGAAGTTTCAAGTGGAGCAGCTGGTGGCCTATGGGGACGTGGCGGACACCACCCATGTGAAGCTCCTCCTAGGGTCCACTGCCAACATTCGGGTGAAGGGGAAATGGTATGGAGACCATCAGCGGCTGGGGCAGTTCCGGATGGAAAGGGGAACAGAGAATTGGACGGTGGATTGCTCGTGCGGGGCCAAGGACGACGATGGGGAGAGGATGCTGGCGTGCGATGCCTGCGGCGTGTGGCAGCATACGCGCTGCTCGGGCATCGGCGACGCTGAGGAAGTGCCTGCGAGGTTCATCTGCAGGAGGTGCGCGGGCCCCCGCAAAACGACCGGACCAGGGAGGAAGTGTAAATACCCGAGGGATCCCGGTCTTGGCGGTGGTGGGAGGTGTAAGCAGGAGCCAGCTTGCAAGACAACAGCGACCATTATGGACGGTGGTGGGTATGGCTGTTTGACGCAGGTTCGGTGATGATTTGTACCATATGTAAAATGTACAGCGTCCTGTAGGCTTCTTCGGTCCTTGCTACTGTATATGTTTCTAGTTTGGACCGAGTGAAAAACCTTTCAACCCTCTTCTCTTTTTTTTCTCTTTTTTTTTTAACTTGTCTGGTTGCTAGTGAGTTTTTTGTTTCTCCAATCCTATTTTTTTTTCTCCCTTTTCATGTCTTCTAAAAAAAAATTGGCTGGCCAAGAAAACATATCCAAATAGGTGACGGTTGATTGCATCTGTGTAAAGCTAGAGACCTTCAGCATATGTTTAGATTTGAGTGAGAAAGAAACATACCATAAACATCGGATGCGTCCTGTTTGCAAAAGGTGATTCCAAACGTTTGCTAGCTGAATGTAGCTTGTCATCTGTAGAAAAGGAAACGAACATGTTATTCATTTCTGCACTGCACTGGGAAGAAAATCACAGCTAGACCTTCAGCATGTCTTTAGATTTGAGTGAGAAAGAAACATACCATAAACATCGGATGCGTCCTGTTTGCAAAAGGTCATTCCAAACGTTTGCTAGCTGAATGTAGCTTGTCATCTGTAAAAAAGGAAACGAACATGTTTATTCATTTCTGCACTGCACTGGGAAGAAAATCACAGAAACCAGGAACTGGAGAACAAGGACCTCGTAAATATTCTGAAGTCCATACTCCTAATTCATCACTTTCTGAACGAGACATTTAGATCCTTAGAAAATGAAATTCCCACCAACTCAAAAACATAACTTTTCAGATTTTGGTATGGGTACCACGATGAACACTCTTTAAGAAAAACTTTGTTAAAGCTGCTTATTAAACATATTAGTAACAACAACATTTTAACTACCTGAACATTGTTTAGGAAAAGATCATTGCTGTAGTTGCTAAATAGGAATGTTTAAAGTCGCTCACCCTAATGCTTAAGCAGTAGAACAGTTTGCATCCTTAGTTGCAGCTCTTCCATCTCCTTCAATATCTCCTCGCACTTTGCTCTGCAAGAAGAGAAGTTAATTAATTTTTCTAAGGTAGTGCGATTAGAGATTTGTTGTCATGCATGGAACCATAAATTATAAATTAGTTGGTTAACAAATCATCCGAGCTACATTTGTGCATGTTGTATATCGAACTAGAGAAGTCTATTTAATGGACTACGATTTCCTGTAAGATTAGCTGCCCTTAATCAAAGTATTCTACTCTCTAAGATGCAAAACTCATGGAGAAGCCACAGTATGCACATTTATCCAAAAAGGGTTTCCATCTTTTTGAGTTTTGTTTTTCCGTAACGACAGGAGTAAAGGCACATTGGACACACATGAGATTGACGAATGGATGCATGCTGTTCATGAAATAGGATTAGAGACATGTTTGATCCAGCGGATAAACATTGTCTCAGTATTACTTGCAAGGCAAAGCAAGGTCTAAGTTCAAAACACACGATAAAAGCAAGGAAGGAAATTACTTTCCTTTTCTTGGAAGGT
Organism: Colocasia esculenta; assembly: GCA_014218235.1. Classification (NCBI taxonomy): domain Eukaryota; kingdom Viridiplantae; phylum Streptophyta; class Magnoliopsida; order Alismatales; family Araceae; genus Colocasia; species Colocasia esculenta. Next base: position 112,932,361 of record CM024766.1, on the reverse strand, counting down.
AGATATGAAAATAAGTAAGAAAAACTGTTTTATTGTGAAACAATATTTCAAAAGATTTATTTAGGAAGTAAATTGGTATTTCTTGGTAAAATGTTATGGAAGTTGGCAACCGCATTTTATTAGAATAAAGGAAGGAATCAATCTATTTCAGGATAAAAAAAAGGACTGTTGCAAGCTGTGAAAAAAAGAGACAATGATTGAGATCTAATCATGTATGTGCACTTCAGAAATGATAAAGAATTGCAGAATACCAATCAAACTTTGCCTTAGAATGGCTTAGCATGATGTGGAATTTGTTAAAACCTGAGACCAGAGTAAATAGTCTTCTGTACTTCTTGCATTGAGATCTACAAATTAATGCAACCCTTCTTAGAAAAGTATGAGGCATATCCAACATGTCAAATACTTTAGTTGGAGCAACAAAACCGTAAAACTTTTCTGAGCATCCATGAGAAGTGCAACAAGCATGCATGAGAAAATGATGTTTTGAGGATATCCAACTTCTGTACAATCAATACATAAAAAATATATGAGAAAAACCTTTCTTTTCAGCATGCATAACGAAAAAAGTTAATGCAGCACTGCAAGTAACTCATTCTAAAAGGAAAGCTCAGAAACCATATTACTGCTCCATCAGATCCACCGCTATCTAAAACCCATTCAGAACTAGGTTAGGAGGGACTAAAATGACCTAACGCAATACCATTTCTGAAGCATTCTCCATCTAATGCTAGAAGGTCACTGTGCATATCTAGGAATAACAAGTCATTCACTAAACTCATGAAAGAAACACAAATCAAAGGAAAAATCTTCATGGTTCTTTGACGATGCTTCGATGCTGATGGAAAAGGCAATTCAACTTGATCAGCTAGCAGCAATTTGATTTGACAAATCAGATAGAAGCTCAAGAACATAGGAAATTGGAAATTATGTTCTCTTTTGTTATTCGAAAGGCCGTGTACTTCCTAATGAAGTCTCCGACCCTTGACCTTCGGAGATCAATTTTTAAAATGAACTACACACCATCACTCGCATGAACAGCAGATGCAAAGAGACATGAATACGCTATGCTAAATTGCCAAGACACCAAATTATGCACATGATGACTGGGCATTGATCTTGCCAAGAGACCAAACCCTTCAGGTCCACGTCATTCATGCCCCCCATCATCTATAATTAAATCATAGTGGCGGGATATCTGCAGGTCCATGACCTCCGCCCTCTCTCCATATTGAACACAGTCATGAGGCTTGTTCTAAAGATGATGGGTACAGCCAAGTGCTTAGGACTTGCCAAAAGTATCAAAACATTTTTTCCTAAAATCCTTATGATTGTGTGGAGGAAAAGGATGTGCAGTTGAACATTTTGCATGCATAACTAAGGCCCTGATTTTTTTTCCTTTTTACTTTTGAAAGGAAGTGGATTATTCACCAATTTTATTAGTAAAAGGTAGTGATGCAATCAATATGCATTAACCTAAAAAATGCAATTCACCATCTGTGCAAAAAACATGCAGTGGATTACATGAGCGTTAGAAGAAACAGCCAGGACTCACAGGTAAATTATTGTCGTTAACCAGAATAAGAGCACTTTGAGGATATACATGAGCGTTAGAAGAAGAAACTGCAGTCAAAATATCATGCACAAAAAACAAAGAAGGAAAAAAAGAATCGGATCGGCCAACTTGCCAGAAGTCTGGCCAATCCTGGATCAGCCAGATTAAAAAAAATTTTTGGGGGGAAAATGAGGCAGAATCAGAGAAAAAACAGAAAAAAAATTAGGAAAAAATGTATTCAATATTACATATATATATACACACACACTTATATATATGCAATCATACATATAAATTACACATTCATACATATATATACAAAATACATGTAATCATATAGATATATACATATCATACTAATGTACAAAAAATATTAATATGTATATCCTTATAAATGTAGACAAATATATACATTATACATATATAGATATGGGATAATGTATACAGTCATATATTTTACATAATATACTACATATATATATGTATACAATTCTTACACCTATTTATGATATATGTATACAATATATATCTAATCATATACATATATATTAATGTACATACAATCATACAGTAATGTAAATGTAATAATAATATATATATATATATGTATGTATGTATGTATGTATGTATGTATGTATGTCGAATATGATATAGAATACATATATCATATGTCATATATGTCTATATGTATTTGTGTACTAATATACATAAATATGTAAATTAATGTACACAATTGTATTAGACATATTAATTTGTGTATATATACATATGTACTAATTTATACACGTGAAATGATGGTTTAATGCATGTATAAATTAATTCTTACAAGAAAAAATTTTCATTTGGAAGCATTGGCCGAATTGGCTTGGGATCAGTCAATCCGGATCGAATGGTCCAATTCTGGCCAGTTTGGCTGGAATTTCTTCGATCCAACAGGCTACCCCCTGGAATCGGCCAACTCCGATCAGGATCAGCCGCCGCGATCCATGAAATAAAGAGCCATAACAGCAATCAAAACCACAAAACTTTGCATTTGTCTGAAAATCAAACACAGAAAATTTTTAGGCCCATACTTAGAAAAGCCAGTTCAGTGGTGTATTGATGTGCCCAAACAATGGTACAATTAAATACTGTCAACTGCCTACATCACTCCATTGTGAAGACGAAGATAAGCTGATGTTAATATTTATAAAAGAAACATGTACTGTTCAATTATGGACTTTGGCAGGATGACGTATATTAGATTAGAAGGGGAAAGACCTGGTAAAGGAAGTCCAAACTACAATTAAATTTGGACCAGAAAACATTTCCAAGAATGTTTGAGCTAAATATGAAGGGTTTCCAAGTGGATAACAAGGATAAGAGATTTTTTTCCCCCACATGTTATCATGAACCAAGACACCTTCAAACTAAACTTCTTTTCTTTTTCTAGTGTACAACCTTTAATTCCGAGTACCTATAATGAAGTAAGGCTAGATGATCGCGCTTAGAGGAATTCACACCCCCCAACTCATGGGAAATCATTTCCAGTGAAGTAAAACCACGAGTTCATAACTTTTTAGGAAAACTCTATGTAAATGAAATGCAGTGTTTGCATTAGTTGGGGATAAGTGTGAGAGAGGGAGTGAGTTCACATGGAGACGAGAGAGAACCAGTGGGAAATATTCCCCCATGGGGGAGGTGGAGAAATAATATTCCCGATATTTGGGGAAACAAAAACCCAGCTAACATTTACATGTGATTGCAAAACCTGTGAAAGTTGGTTGGGAAACTAAATTCCCCAGGGATTTATAGAATAACACCCCAACACTCGTCGCACACCCCCAGCCCATCCTTAAGTGGAGGATCTGGCCGCTACAAAAATGGGGTGCACAAAACAGAAGTATCTGATATGAATCATGGTATGCAGAAATGGCAGACTGGTCTGGAACTGCCTTGAGAGCCGGAAAGGCACCTGCCATTTCCAGTTCTTCAAATCTGGCCTCGACATTAATTAGGTGGCAATAGAGCAACTAAACCCTCTGCCTAGAGAAACAGCAAGAATAATGGAAGTCCCTACGAAGCCTTAGAAAAAGATTTCACCTTGTCTTCTAACTCACAGAAACCACTGGCAGTTTGATTTTAGAGGTCTACATATATTGTTAACTATTTCATAATTATCCAAATTATCCAACCCTAAAAGTTAGAAGATAGAGGTCACTTAAACCAAATTATCCGTCATATAATCACACTAGATTTAGATATATTCAGTATAGAAGAACAATGAAACACAACTGGGAATTGGATGTTAAAAGTCTATATATGAAGTTTCCAATTTCATCTGCCACTCTTATGCATCACATGATCACCTTATATTTAATTCTATTTACTAGAGAAAAACAATGAACAGAATTAGAATGTCACAGACATGGAAAAACCGGCATACAAGGCAGAATTGGGAAAATTAAATGAACCATCTCTTTTAAAAATTTCACTGGCAAAACCCTCAATGATCCTCTTGATCAAAACATGTTAACATATAAGGTGTCCTCCTAAGGAGCATGAATTTGACAGTTATAAAACTATGGCAAGCAGTAGAAAATGTAGCACTACAAAATGTAGCATAAATGGAGGCCACATACGCAGGCGGTAAATAGCATTTAATACTCCAGTATCCATTTCTTTTACCATTGCAGCGTAAAAAATGGATTTGAATGTGAAAGACACATGCCATACCAAAGTTGAAGTGGAGTATAAGAAATCCACATCCTGATCCCCAATCAAACACCCCAGTCTTCGATAATATCTTTCAAGTCATCCACATTTCAAAAAGTGGATTTGAATGTGAAAGACACATGCCATACCAAAGTTGAAGTGGAGTATAAGAAATCCACATCCTGATCCCCAATCAAACACCCCAGTCTTCGATAATATCTTTCAAGTCATCCACATTTCAAAAAGTGTGTATTACATTTATAACATGAAGGCGAACATAGACAACCAAGATCAACTTGTAGTAACCTGGATGGTCTCTTGATGGAAAAGCTTACAAGCCAGATCAACTTGTCATCAAACTTAGTTGACTCTTAGTGTCAAAGATAAGGGCCTTTGGCAAGTCTCTAGGCCTAATTTGAATCCAATACGTCATGTTGGGTCATACAATGCGAATGACCTATTAGAACATACGGAACTATGGCCAACCATGACAAAAGGCCCAGAGAGATCCTCAAATGCAGAACAGATACACATGCACAGCGTGTTCCCAGTGGGACTCAAATGCATGATGATCTTAGCTGTAAAACCCATTGTGGCAATTGAAGCAGCAACACCTTAGGGTCTATTGTTACAACGAAGACATAAGATGAGAATCAATTTCTAGGCGCAACTAGTTTCGTACAACTGTTAATTTCTTTGCAATTCCAAGGGCTCTGAAGTTTTATGTGGGACGCCGTTAAGTCCAGGGATAAAGAGAAAGGATGGATTCCAATTATTAATGTCAATACGAAGGGCAAGATAAAAGAATGAAGTCAAAGGAACACGCAATTTCATTTCTAAATGGGACATCAACCTTGTGATCTATCAACTGAGCAATAAAATCACAGAAACCGCACATAGACTAACAAGAAACAACCGAGTCAACGCAAAGAAAAAAAAGGGAACAACGCAGCCAGTAAGGCAGAGAAGAACATCCGCCGAATCGTGCACATGTTAGATTCTGAAGAAGGAACATATCGCAAAGATGATAGTATCATCTGTAGTGCCATGGCAGTTGATAAAAGGAACTTTGAGGAACATTGGTCGACATCAATTGCCGTCTCTTCCAAGTCAATTTACACAGAGAATATTCTTTCCCTCCCAAAGACGATCGGCAGGTTATATACTCTTCAATATAGCCTTCCTAGAAACTACTAAGATTAACGTTGCAATCCCACGCTGATTTCCCCAACCAATCCCGCAGGAAAGATCCCCACATCCCCTCCATCATCAAAACAGAAGAAAACCTTATTTGTGCCATTCGATAAAACCCTCTCACAAGGTAGCACCACCATACGATTCCATCAGGAAAGACGAACACGAAAAACTTCAAACAGAAAAACCAGGTCGAACAATCTCAGAGCAGCAGCACACAATGCATCAAGCGTCGACAACCATAGAGAAACCCGAAGAGCCAAAAAGAGCACGATAATTAACAAGAAAAATCGCGGCAAGAGAAGAGGCGACCTCCGGACGAATCCGGCGGCGGCCGCGGGAGCAGGACTGCGCGTCTCGATCGAAGAACACCCGGAAACGACCAGTGGACGAAGCCAGGGATCCATGCGGAGCCCTAGATCGCGGGAATTGGATGCCGCGAGCGTAGTGCAGGGCCTCCGTCGCCTCCCAAATCTCACTGCATTGCTCGATTGCGGAGCACCCGGACAGGTCACCGACCGCGGGGGAGGAAGGATAGGCCATGTGTGTTATATATATACACACATATTATATTATTATATTGCGGGAAAAAAATACATATATATTTATAAAGAAAAAGAAAATTAATTAAAATTCTTTGACTATAATAGTGAAGTCTTTAACGTGTACCGTAACATGAGTTAACATTTACCGTAATGAATTACAGTTTTATTAGGGACTAAAAAAAAGTCAAATATCTGTGAGAGACTCCTAATTAATTTGTCCATAAAAATATCATATTATCTTTAAAATCTTCATATATATCTTATATATTAAAGTTAAAAAGTCATCAATTATAGTTATATTTTTATGACTAACAATCAGTCAAAATAGAAAAAATATTCTACTAATATGTGGATGTAACCGTTAAATAAGTAGTGAAAATATTAAAATATTCCACTTCAAAAGGAGATATAGAGAAGTGGTTTAACGGTAGGGCTGCCAACCGATCTCTATTTTCTATTTGTTCGAATCCTTTATATATTTTTTATAAGATGTGAAATTTTGAAAAGAATTTTTTAATAATTTAATAGAAACAAAAATAGATATTAAAATTCTTATAAAATGTGAAAGTGGAAACATCCAATTATGCATCAATTTTACTGCTAACGTTTTTGATAATTTTTTAATATGTATTATATAATATTTTACAATAAAAATTCCTCAACCTCAAAACTGTAACTCTTAAAATTTTAATTTATTATCCTCCACCTCTAATCTATATGCAAATATCATATATCTTTGTCCCAATTAGTGGCTAGTGATCACTCTCTTGTTCCATCATATATAATATTTTTCTTTAACAATCTTCATACTTACATATGTCGATTATCTATTATTTCACTATTATATATAACTATGTGATGTTACCATGCTAATTTGATTTTGTTATATATATTTTGTTTAATAAAGGTCATTATAATGTATGTTATGGAGAAGATACCTTTTTATTTATTATGTTAGTTATCTATGTTAGTAAATTAGTAAATTTATATTTGAAATTATTTATAATTTTAATAATCAATGTACTTGTAAATTTATAAATATTATTACATTTGAAGTTTTTATTTTATTTATGTTTCAATTTTTCTGACTTAAAAGTTTTATTTATTATTGTTAGTTATCTATGTTAGTAAATTAGTAAATTTATATTTGAAATTATTTATAATTTTAATAATCAATGTGAAGTTTTTATTTTATTTATGTCGCACGCGCGCGCACAGCTTACAACACTGGAGAGGTTTTTGCGGTTACAGCCACCCACATATTCAGGAGGTCCAAATCCCGACACAGCAGAGCATTGGATGCATGAAATTGAAAGAGTTTTTGTTATTATGAGGTGTTCGCAAGCTTGTAGAGTGATGCTAGCTGCTTATCAGTTGTATAAAGAGAGAGTAGAGGGAGAGCACACACACCACCGACAGTGGAGGAGGCAGTACCAGTGGCACCACCACCACCACCACCACCACCACCAGTAGTTGAGGTACCACCTGTTGTACATGTACCTCCTAAGTACCAGCGCGGATAGTCAGTGTGGAGAAGCTTACAACACTAGTGGAGAGGTTTTTGCGGTTACAGCCACCCACATATTCAGGAGATCCAAATCCCGACACAGCAGAGCATTGGATGCATGAAATTGAAAGAGTTTTTGTTATTATGAGGTGTTCGCAAGCTTGTAGAGTGATGCTAGCTGCTTATCAGTTGGATAAAGAGAGAGTAGAGGGAGAGCAGTATTCAGTTAAGTTTTCTGAGAAGGATATGATTTAGTGTGATGAAGGTGCTTTTAGCAAGATAGAGAATCAGCAGAGACATGTATAAGTTAATGGTTGTGAATATGTGTAGCAGGAAGTTATTACAGAGGTAGTTGTATTTTTCTCTTGGACATGTAATAATGTATTGGGACAATGTAATATGTTGTGATTGTGTTTTATATTACTATTGGACACTTGTGTGAGATATTTCTTGCGAGACTTCGGTCCGATCGCGGAAGGCGGACTTAGATATGGAGCTTTATTGGGCATAAATATCCAGGGCCGCTACTCTCTCTCTCTCTCTCGCTCTCTCTCTCTCTCTCTCTCTCTCTCTCTCTCTCTCTCTCTCTCTCTGTGATGCTTTCCCACAATCTTTCTATCATATGTTGTGTAGTCTCCTCTCCCGGCTCATCTCCACCACCTCCCCAATCTCTCATGTCTGCCATTTGTAATCTTGCACAAATATCATTCCAACCACACAACACGCAACAAATCAATACAGAAACCATGGTCATCTACCAACAGTGGGCTAAAGTAGAGGAAATGCTATGTAAATTTCCAATTCCTTTATATTCACACGGACCATACTCTGATACCAACTATAGCGGCTCTAGATATTTATGCTCAATAAGGCTCCATATCTAAGTCCGCCTCCTACGATCGGACTAAAGTCTCGTAAGGGATATCTCACACAAGTATCCAATAGGAATATAAAAGACAATCACAAGAATATAAGACACAAGAAAGTACAGATTCTCATATTCATTCACAACACATTACACTGTCCCAATATATTATTACATGTCCAAGAGAAAAATACAACTACCTCTGCAATAACTTCCTGCTACACATATTCACAACCATTAACTTATACATGTCTCTACTGATTCTCTATATATCTTGCTAAAAGCACCTTCATCACACTAAATCATATCTTTGTAAGAAAACTTAACTGAATACTGCTCTCCCTTTACTCTCTCTTTATCCAACTGATAAGCAACTAGCATCATTCTATTAGCTTGCGAACACCTCATAATAACAAAAACTCTTTCTATTTCATGTACCCAATACTCTGCTGTGTCGGGATTTGGACCTCCTGAATATGTGGGTGGCTGCAACCGCAAAAACCTCTCCACTAGTGTTGTAAGCTCCTCCACACTGACTATCCGCGCTGGTACTCCAGGAGGTACATGTACAACATGTGGTACCTCAACTACATGTGGTGGTGGGGGTGGTGCCACTGGTACTGCCTCCTCTTCTGTCGGTGGTGCCACTACTGCTGGCTGTACTAGTGCCTGATGATCCAGCCTCGTCCGGATATCTGTGATACTTTCCCACAATCTTTCTATCATCTACTGTGTAGTCTCCTCTCCCGGCTCATCTTCACCACCTCTCCAATCTCTCATGTCTGTCATTTCTAATCCTGCACAAACATCATTCCAACCACACAACACGCAACAAATCAATACAGAAACCAGGGTCATCTACCAGCAGTGTAATTTTCTTACTTTGTTCTCCTCGGGATATGTCTCAAGTTGTTGTTGTAGTTGTGTCTGGTTACTGTTGAGAAATGACTATATATATTTCATGTAAATATTTGTGAGATGGAAATCTTATATATATTTAAACAGTTTCCTTTATATTTCTACGGACTTGTGAATGGTATCTCTTGCGAGACTTCGGCCCGGTCGCGGGAGATGGAGTCAGATCAGACTCATTATTAGGTTAACGGGTTTGAACAACGAGGACCGCCACACAGAGAGAGAGAGAGAGAGAGAGAGAGAGAGAGAGAGAGAGAGGAGAGAGAGAGGAGAGAGAGAGAGAGAGAGGTGGTAAGGAGTGGGGGGGCACATCGTTAAATTTTTTGAAAAATTTGTAGAAGTGTTAACTAAATAAAATCAAATAGTAGAGATATATATAATAAATACATGAGTACAAGACATAATGTATAGAATTAAAAAAAAATATGATATATTTTAAAGGTATATATAAATTTTTATATTACGATATATATTATATATATTAATATATTAATGAATATAATATATGATGTTTGAGAGCCCTGAGTTGGTTCGCGCGAGGGCCTGGATCGCCAACTTCCGGCCTTACTGATGTTATTGCGCTTTCACACACGCATGTTTTTTTATTTTTTTATTTTTTGAGGAGCACATGCTTGTTTGGTGTGAGCCTTTTTTTTATTAGATTTTTTTTTTGAAAATATTTTGATTAACTCACCATACTCATATTTAACCGTTTTGGCAAACTGCTCATTATGCAAATAACTCTTAAATGCATCTACATATATAGTTATGTTTATAACATGTTTAATCGCTAAAAAATTATTGAACTGACCATGTCACATGTGACTATTGTGACTGGAGAGAGCATGTGATCAAAGGCGTCAAACAATATCTCACACATGTTTTAAACTATTTTTGACAAATAAATCAGAGGTCGGAATAATAGGAGGAGAGGAATTTAGAGGTGCCGCGAATCTAACCCCGCGTCGTGGGGTTCGCGTCCGAAATTACCACGAGGACCGTACGTGGTCAGTTGGATCACAGGAGAGGGGTGGGTTGTCCTATCTACCACAACATCGGCTTGGAGGAACAAATAAGGATGAGAAAGTTTTATTACACTTATATATTACATTTTAAATATAATATGATTAGAGGTGTCAATGAATCGGGCTAGCTCATAAACCCGCTCATTTGACAGGTCAAAGGTCCGTCTAAAATCTAAAGTTTCAGCCCGAGCCCATGAAGTTATTTAAAAAATTAAGTCCATGTTTTGTTGGGTTTGGACAGGTTGGCCCATCAGTCCAGCTACTGATCCTAAATCCACCGGCTCCACCCTCTCGATCCCTCCTCGACCCCGTGCCTGGCTTCATGGCTGCCGTGCCCAGTTGGCCAGCACCGTGTCCTCCCTCGCCGTCGTGCTCGCTCTAGCCGCTGCGATACTGGAGCGCTACAGCTACAGTATCGCGACAGTAGAAGATAGTTCAATTTATTTTTCTACTTAGTTTTAAATTTTTATTTTAAAATCTGATTATGTAACATTATATTTTTTAATTTATAGTTTTTTAAAAAATATATAAAAAATCATTAAAAAATTGTGCATATTACTGTGCGCCGGGTCCGAGATCCGAACGGTGACCTGCTACTCACCAAACACACCATTACGTCGTTAGCCATCGTAGAAAAATGTGATGTAAATGTGATTTAGTGGTACTCCAAATATCTTCATTATTACCGTAGCTACAGTGAAATAGAGAAGAAAAAGTATAAAATTATTTGTTATTTCACTGTAGCAAAGTTGGGAAGCTACGTTAGCTACAATTAAATAGAGAAGAAAAAATATTAAAAAATTGCTTTTCGCTTTTCTATTGTAGCCATTGAATTTTCGTAACTTTGGTATAGCCACTGTTTTTTAGAATTTATTAAATAGAGATATATATGCACAATTATGATTGAGTATATTTTTCAATATGTTAAACTTGGTTAACATTTTAACAAAATTTTACCAGATCGTTTCAGATGTAGTAATATTTTTACAATCTACTGGTAATCAATATAAAGCCAATTTTGACAAAATTTGATGATTTGTTTTTACCAGAACAAAATTTGACAAATTTTTTATTTTATTTACAGAAGATAGTAAAAGATCTTTGCACCATAAATTTTGATTTAAAAATTAAGTGTTTTTTAGTTATGTTATACTAATAAAAGAGGTAAATGACTAATAATAAATTGTAATTTGTGTGAATGACTTGTTTGGCTAGATGGGCCCCAACGGGTCAATCTGGGTTTCATTTGGGCCATGATTCATTAGATAGTGCAGGCCCACTGCATTTTGGACTGGGTTGGACTGGGTCAAAGTAGTTACGGGCCAATGGTGGGCTTGGGCTGGGCCAGTCCAAGCCCAACCCGTTGACAGTCCTAAATATGACTGGGTAATAATTTATGTGGCCTCCTCTCACGTGAGGAGTGATAAAGTGACAATCTAATTGTTAGATGTCATATGGATTTGTTGCCTATATGTAAGTGCAATAAGCCTTTCTCAATAAAGATATGTAACGAACCGTTTTATTTATTTATCAACTTGTAGAAGAGGAATGCCCTTTTTTTAGAATTTATATTGTTTTGAAGTAGATAAACCCATGATTATAAAATCTTGATAAAGTTTAGAGATTATTTCCCTTTATTTATGTTACATTTTTTTGTTTTGCCGCATAGTTTTTAAATTGAGATTACTTTTTTTTTTTAGACTGACATTGATATTATATGAAAGATTTTATCTTTTATCTTACATATTCTTCTGGTAGGGTAGTAGACCAGTTAATGTTAAACTTTGATATCCTCGCCTGCAATTAGCTAGCTAATCAGCAACTCCATTAAGTGTTCTTGGAATGATTTGCACACAGTGATACTTCCGCTTGTTCAGCATGTTTCTAGTGTGCACTGCCAAATCCTTAATTTCCATAGGTGCCTTCTCTGGATCTAAAATTGTTCTAATGATCTCTATATTATCCCCTTCATTAATTAACAGACCATGATAGTTCATTGTCCTGAATAAGAAATAAACAAGTACAGTCAGCTGCAGAGTATTGCCCATAATAAGAAATAAACAAGGACAGAGAGCAACCCTGAATAAACAATAAGAACGGAGAGGAGGAGGGCGAGCGCCAGCATGCCGACGAACTTGCCGGTGGCCATCGAGGAACAACAGGCGAAGTGTGACGTAGCTAAAGAAGTACTTGTTCTTCCCAGCGCGAGGTTATTTTCCTTGGTCGCTCCAAAGGCTCTCTTTTTATAGGGGTGAAGTACTTAGCTACTGTGAGAGTTCAGACAGGGAATTGAGGGCACGAAGTAAAAATTTGAGAATTGGGAAAATTAATTCTCAGTCAAAGAGGAGAGGAGTACTGTTAAATAGATTTTTTTTATAAGTCTTGGCTAATTAAAGTTCTTAACATCGAGGCTATATATTGACTGTGGTTAAATTAATGTTATTCCCCATAATTAACACTTATCACATAGGATTTGATTTCTTGGAAAATCCCAGTTGCATATGCATGCACTAGGTGAGATACTCCCCCTAATCAAACATCCTTAATGCAAGACATTATGACATTCTCTCTCTTCTTCTCTTCGTCTGACCTCCAGTACTTAAGGTGTTCCAAGTCCCGGCTTTTGGCAACAAGGTGATGTCAGAGTAGCATCAGAGAAGATTGTAATAAGCCAGAAAAAGAAGGGTTGCTTTTGGATTTCTATCACCCTCTCTTAATTAATAGAGTTGATGGTTTCAGCAGTTAAACTTGGATCGAAAATTTTTGCTCTATCTCCGGTTTTGAATACACCATAGTGAAAGATTTATCTTTAAACGACCTCTATTTTTAGATCGGAACTATATGTAGAATTGATGGACCGAGATGTAGGCTGGTCAAATGTTGTCTCTTGGGCGGGGGTCAAAATATACACACGTCAACCACACACACACACACTCAGAGAGAGAGAGAGAGAGAGAGAGAGAGAGAGAGAGAGAGAGAGAGAGAGAGGAGAGAGAAGAGAGAGAGAGAGAGAGGAGAGAGAGAGAGAGAGAGGAGAGGAGGGAGGGGGAGAGAGAGAGAGAGAGAGTTTTCTCAATTGGTTTATTTATATTCTCCATTGATTTCTCATGTTTATAGAAAAGTAAATGCTCTGACAGATTTCATGGTTAATTTTGGACTTATTATGAAAGGATCTTTTTATTTAAGAAAGAGATCTACCTTACAAAGTTAAAGACATCGCGAGATTGGACAGATCTAGTTTACCTTATGTTCGAATTATGTAACTGGGTGGGAGGTTTTGTTTTTCTTTTTTGATCAGTTTCTAAATATCGGGATAATAGATCCCCCGACTATGTACCTTTTAGCAATTGTGTAATGAAAAGTTAAGGACGGCCCAGAGTCTAAATAAGTTCTGGGTTAAAAAGAGAGAGAGAGAGAGAGTTTAGACTTTTATTTAGAAAAATAGTTTAATAACATAATTTGATAATATATTAAAATAACACATCAATTAAAATATACCGCAATTTCATCATTTATGAGATGTTTTTAATTTTTTTATTTTAATTATTGATGTGGCACAATTTTAATAATAATATTATTTTAATGTGTTATCAAATGGTGTTATAACATTGTTTCTATTATTTATGTTTCCAAATAAAACAGCAAGTTCCATCATGAACCTGTGTAAACCCCTCCAACATAAGAAGAAAAAAAGGTAAGCCTCGGAATCCCCTTCGAAGTCCAAACCTTCAGCATCAGTTGACGCAGCAGCACGCCGGGCCGCTGGTGAATGGAATGCAGAAGGCAGTACTTGCATGGAGGCCTGCGTCTATGCACTGCTGCAAACAGATCGGGCCCGTCCTACACCGACCGGCAAAGGCACCTGGGCATTTTGGCTCCACTGCAAGGAGCACCCACAGAACAGTTAAACAAAACGGAAGGCAAGCATATACAAAGATGAGAAATGCTAGGCTCCCGGCATTGTCGGGAGCCCAGTCACGTTGGAGGGGCCGCGTGCGTCGCGTGGAGGGCGCGGGTCCCTCAATATTAAATATTTTTTTAATTTTTATATATTATTTATATGCACAAATGATGTATTTGTGTGTATAAATATATTATTGTGTACATAAATTGTAAAAAAAAAACAACAACATTAAATCCTGAAGGGACCCGCGCCCTCCACGCGGCGCACGCATGGGGGCGCGCGGCCCCTCCAGCACAACTATGTATTTCTCTACAAAGATATGTGCATGATTTAAGGAATCAGATGAGCTCGTCGATCATAAGCTGCATGGTTTTGCAACTGGGAAATGGGATGGGAACCAAACCACGAGACTCTGCGAAGACGATGAGAGAGACGAAGAGGGCGAGTGCGAGCCAGCTGATCACAAACTTGCTTGTAGCCATCTGAGAACAACAGGTGTAGAATATGATGTAGAGCAGGAAAGTTCTTCCTGGGGACGAGGCTTCCGAGGTGGCTGCAAAGGTCTTTGTAGGGTTTGGAATTGTATAACGTGAGAGAAGTTATTAATTAGGTGGTGAATTAATCTCAATTGGAAATTAAAAAAAATAATTCTTGGTCAAAGAAAGGAGTACTAGTGTTAAATTCATCTCTACTTTTGACTACTTATTAAGTTCTCAGGATCATACTTCATTGACTACTAGCTGTCAAATTGTTAAATGTATCCCCCGGTCTATTCAAACATTTAAACCTATAATTATTGGTTTCTCTGGATAACCCAATTGCACTGATCAAGTCATAACCAACACAGGTAATTGGTAACAGCACTGCATGTGATTATGATTCCAAATGGAACAATAAACATGAACAGTAGCCTATTATATTATCCTTTATGTATGTTGTAGGCACCCCTTTCGTTAATGGGCCCAAACTATTGGCCCATTACCCAAGCCGCTAGCGCCGGTTTTTAGCCCCTCATGGGCTGTGCGTAAGAGGGCCAAAAGGCCCATTCAAAGGCCACCAAGGCCCATCTGAAATCAACCCTCATCTCATCCCATAAAGTAGGGGGTGAGAGTAAGCATTTGTGACACCTCCCAAAAGGGAGTGCCACAAATGGAAAAAGGCAAGTCTGCCATTTCTGCTGCGCAGGGAGCTGGTTGGGCCTGTTTTTGGCCTTTCTTCTCTTCTAGAAGGCAAGGGGAAGAGAGGAGAAAAGGAGGCCAGCCAAGGGTTACGTGAAGAGGGGCCAAGAGGAGAGGAAGGGGACTGGTTCCTTTTGGGTTTTCTGAAGAAGCCAAGGAGAAGAAGGAGGAGCCCTGCGTTTCTGCTCAAGAGGAGCCTTCCACCCGTGAAGAAGAAAGAGGAAAAGAGAGAGAAGAGAAAGGTGAGAAGAGAAAGCAAGAGAGAGAGGAGTCCTTCTTTGGGGGGGGGGGGGGTTTCTTGTCTTGTCACATCAAGAGAGCAAGAGGGCTCCCACGTTGGTTTTCTCCCCCTCCTTTTCTCTTGCTTTGCAAGCTTTGTACTCCCTTGCATTTCTTTAATGGAAAAGGCCATGCCCTTGTGCATTTAATGCTTGTTTTCCCTCATTTCACTTGGGTTTTCTATGCATCTCCTCTCTTCACCATAGGGTTACGGGATGGGATGGCCTCTCTATAGAGGTACATCTCTCTCCCTCCTAACACCCCATATGAGGTCAAAAAGCCCCCCCATACCTCAATAAATGAGGTCATGGGAGCATGGGACCTCATGCTACATTCGATGCATGCATGGCATACCATTCTCTCCTCCAAATAGGCCATGTTTTCTACTGTTTAGAACCTGCAAAAAACCAGTCTTCTGCTGCCTTGGCCGCCTCCTAAGAGATCCCCTTTGTGTCCAATGTGCACCCATGGCCATGGTTAAAGAGATTGAGCAAACAATGCTCATATCCCTTTGCTCAAATGCCATTTTCAAAAGACCCTTTCAAAAGAAATCATCAAGCATAGCTCGCCCTTTTCAATAGACCATCCCATTGCGGTTTTCAGCCCCCCATTGATGTGTGTTTCAGACCAACACCAATAGCCCTTCAAGAGTCTCATTTCGCTACTCAAAGGGGGTTGGGCAAATGATGCCTAAATCCCTTTGTTTAGCCCATCTAGCAATGGGTTGCAATACCATCTCGATATCCAAAATCACCCCGGCCATGAGCAAGGGCGTTCTTGGAGAGAGGCATGGTCACCCCTTGCACATGTGACTGGCTGCGCCGATTCAGCCTGTTTCTGGTTTCTGGCAGTCATGTAAGACTAGAACAGAGCTGCGACGATTCGTCGTCCGGGCCATCACATTGGCCGAAATCATGTGAGCAAAACCATTGCTCTATGTGACACCGGCTGATAAACAGTCAAAAGACATAATATTAGACCCATCCACATCCCCGGATCGGACAATATAATGTTTGTGTCCGGACGGGTGGGTTCGCATGTGATTCGTCGTCCCGCGGGTTGTTTTGGCCATAACATTGCCCGAATCTCCGTAGGCATGTCTGGGGGATCGAGGTCATAGGCCGCCGGAGTTACGCCGTACACTCTCCCTTTTGGTGCCATCTCTGCTTGTGGTGGATGAGCATCGCGCTTTCCCCTCTATCACCGCGATAAGGGGAAATGCTGCCGAATTTCCCCCGCGAGGGTCGAGTCGGCGCAAAACTTCTAAAAGAGGTCATTAGCTTCTAATTGAGTTGGCAACGTTGCAAACGAAAGCCAATTCGATGATGTCTATGATTTCAGCCGGGCTGCGCCGATTCGCCCTATCTCGTCAGCTGCGCCGATTCGAGGACGTTTGCGAAGCGCGTTGAGCCATCGAGCTCCGCCGAACGAATAGAACTCCGCTTCAAATTCTCAAGGGACCCAAACGGCAAATTAAAATCGTGTAATGATAAAAAAGAATTGTAAAGGCAAATTGACCTCTTTTCAAACCAAAGAGAAGAAGAAAGTAAAAGGCCATTCCATGTTGTTAAGTGACTAAGTACAACTCTTTTCAAATGACAAAATCCCCTCGAGTTTTACAAAATATCAAAGGGTCAAATCGAACCTTCTTTTAAAAAAGCAAAGGATCGTCTCATATTTTGCAAAAGAGCAAAGGACCAACTTGAACTATTTTCAAACAAATCAAAAGGTCATCCTATGTTTTCAAAAGAGCAAGAGATCAAATTAGACTTTTTCTCAAGTCATAAAAGATTGCATCACCGTGCACAAAAGAGTCAAACAAAACTTTTCTAAACAAATAAATGATCATCACATGTTTTGCAATCCAAAAGAACCAAATTGAAATGATTTTCAACAAAAGACCAAATTGTGCATATTTTTCAACAAAAGAACCAAAGAGACCATCCTCTTCAAAACTATCTCTCTCAAATAGACCCAAAAGGTCGAAATGAACTTGTTTCGCAATAAAAGAATCAAATGAACAAATAGGCGAATAGACTTTCGATAATGGGCTGAGCGGAAGGTCTGTTGGGCCGGATGGGCATTCGTCCCGTCCCTTAGTACTTCGGTTCTCCCCTTTTAAATAATACTTTGCACCTTTATCGGATGTCCCGTTTTAAGGTCATGAGGCTTTCTAATCTGACGATTAATCAAGGGTTTTCTCCTTTCTTTTAGGAGATGTAATTAACGTCGTTGCGCTTAGGCAACGGCGGGTTTTTGGTCCAGGACCCGACCACTCACTTTCGTTTGACGAAGTCAAACGGTGCGCACAAAAGACTTGAAAGCCCTCCGACTCTCGGAGGCAAACCATTTGGTTGTCGCTTCGGTGACTGGCACGTCCGCGCTGCGCGGATTGCCGATTCATCTCACGTCGCCATTGCTCGTGTAGCATCCGACGGGACTTGGATGGGCAATACGTATGCATCCATGAGAATATGAGACAACATGATAAATAGATATCTTAAAAGATTTAAAAAAAATAAATTCCATTTCCACATTGTCAAGAGGATATTTTTGAGATCCAAGAGTAGGTTAATTTATAAGGAACAATAAACATGAACAGTAGCCTATTATATTATCTTTTTAAAATTCCTTATAATAAACCTACTCTTGGATCTCAAAAATATCCTCTTGACATACATTATTTATGCAACATCTTCAAATCCATCCTCATGGGGTAAAATGTTACTCAAACTAGTTGGACACCGGAATTTTTTCACGGATATGAATTTAAAAAAGTTTCAAAAAATCTCAAAAGAAGATTAAAAAAGTTTAAAATTTTAAAAGTTTTATTTTTTTTAGAAAAATGAAGACGTTGTGCGGGTCGCCCTCGGTTTTGGGAGAGAAAAAAAGGCGGACTGCCCCCATTTTAAATAAAAAAAAAAAGAGATTTCTCACCCCTCCAATTTTGAAAAAAAATCAAAGAAAACTTCGTTTTATTAGATAGTATAGATCCGCAATTCGCCACATACTTTATGCAACTCGTTCATATCCATCCTACGACCTGATTGCAACGGCAACAAGTGTGTAAAGAGCCTGTTAATTGGGATCGCTAGTAATGGGATCCAAATGCCTACATTTCGTAAGACTCTCTCTCTCTATATATATATAAATATAACCAGAGACTGATCCAATCCTATTTGGGTGTATGATAGAGAGAGGGAGAGATCGAGATTTGCACTTAAAAGATGTTTTTAATCAACAGTGAAAAGAGATGCCGGAGATGCTTATAACAATGACATAACATAACCAGCACACAGCAGGATCAAAGAACAGGTGTCATTTCATGAACCCAAATGGAACAGTCAAGGCCCAACAGCACTTAAGCCCTTGGAACCCCCCTGGGGTCCAAAATCTTCAGCATGATCAAACAAAGACGACAGCATGCCTTCATGAACCCAGATGCAACAGTCAAGGCTCCAACAGCATTTAAGCCCTTGGAAACAAGGCAACAGCATGCCGGCACCGACCCGATTCTCTCACACTGGTCCATACAATTTTTACCCGCTCTGCACCGACCCGCCCAGGTGCATCTTCCCGTTGCTTGGTCCACAATGGAGCTAGCCTGCAAAGAGCAACCCCACACGTACCAGTTGATGAAACAGTGAGGCAAGCATCAAGAGAGGGAAAAAGAAAGAAAGAGACAAACGATCGACTAACTAATCCATGCATCTATGTATGATAGTTTTATTTTGATCTTTTAACAGGGCATATGAGAGCTACTAGGTATTGCATGTCAATTACTCTCATCTGTTCACGTTCTCTCTACTCTCTCATATAGTTCATCTATTATTCTCATCTATTTTTTGGTACTCTATTGACCATTCTTGTCAATGCCAATGCCAATGCCAAGCCCCGTTATGATCAAAGTGTAAGAGCTGCTCGTTAATGAAACAGACGAGCACACTTAGCAAAGGATTTGTGCATCTGCAACATAACCAAGGTTCCATTCTAGTTGAGACTTACAGCTAAACACCACCTTCTTAGGATTTAGAGTGTGAATCTATGATGTTATCTATAGTAGACTATGTAAAACATGTTCCGAACACTCGCTTCCGCCGAGTATTTCATTAGATATGCTCATCCGTCACCAAGTATATATGAAAGCTAGCTACAGCTGCCAATACCAAGTGAAAAGGATAAAGAAGAAAAAGAACTCACCACGACACTCTGCAGTGATAGCAAGTGAGAAGAGGAAAGCGAGCAGTGGCGGAGCCATCTTGGGGTCTAGTGGAGTCCTGTGATTTTATTGAATTGAAAAGTTTTCATTAGTGATGTAAAATTTCATCATTAATAATTTCACTGGATCAAAAAAATACGTCTAAAAATATATTTACTGAACGAAAATTTTGGATCCGCCACTGAAGGCGAGGTGGCGAACTTGGTGGTAGCCATATCTAATCTAGGTAAGAAGAGCTAGAACAAGTAAACAACGAAGGGAGGGAATTCTTCCTGGGTGAGATTTTACAGCTTCTTGGTCGTTTCAGTAATGCTCTTTATAACGGGGTGCACTTCTCGGAAGTCCCAGCACTGATTTAGACACTTCGAAGGACGTGTTTTGGCGACTGTCTTGAGAAAGCAAGAGAAGCTAAATTTATTCAAGGGAAAAGATTACTACAGGCCAAGTCGGATAATAATCAGCATCCTCTTGATTGGTGGGACGTTCGGACCTCATGTACGTCGTGATGACGTGATTTAGGAGGGCGGCTGCATCTCTACAAACATAGGAAGTCGCTCTCTTTATTCAATGGGGTATTCTAACATATTTTGGAGAAGGAAACAAATCTGATAATTTTGAGAAAAGAGTATTCATTGTTCTTGCCTTAATTATAAAGAGTAAGACTGCTTTGTTGTGGTCAAGGGGAGTAGAAAATTAGTTGCATTGATTAGTTGAAAGAAGAAATTTAGGAAAGCAAATTCCCAAATCCACCGTCCAAAAATGTTTTCCGAAATTGTAGACACTTTCAAATCCCATACTTTCTCCATATATATGGCTTCAAACAACTCTAATTGTGGAGGGAAAAAATGGATTGACTTTTCAAGCCCAATCGTCTGGCCCACCGGCCGGCTCAGAGCTCAACATGAAATTGACTCTTTGAATCGGTCCAACATCGAGTCCTCAACCTCAAAAGTCATGATATGCCCTCTGCATACGTAGCACATGAGACCCACTCCCATCACTAGATGTGTCTTTGTCACGCCGCAATATGATCTGACAGCCTTAGAACGTGTATGAGGTGGTGTGAGAGGCTCCTCTCTTCCACAACTCACAATGTTTAGATCAAGGAATTGGGCCTCTCAAAAGGGGATCCGTAGGCCCTCTCTATGGACATCGAGATGACAGAAGTGATACATCACTTCACTTGAGGAGAACGATAAGCTATCTCATCTAATGGAGATCCTCTCTCCCCTACGACTCATCTACACAATTAAGAGATGAGAGAATAGACGCAATGAGTTTTGAGCGGTGCCATCATCTCCTATTCCCTAATAATTACACGGTTAGAAAATGGGGGATATGCGCTCACTGAATTAGGGGTGCTCATTATTCAGTTCAAATCGAAAAATCAAACTGAACCGAACGATTCGGTTTGTTTTGATTTGGTTTGAACATGAAAAAAAATTGGTTTGGTCTCAAATTAAATCGAAAAAGAAAATTCGGTTTGGTTCGATTTCTAAGTTCTAAAAACCAAACGAAAACGATTAAATCGAATTACAATAATAAGATTTAATTTGTATAATCTATCAAATTTTTTCAATATATTTATTTAAAAATATATATTATGGAGGTTAATATAGTCATCAACGTTTAATACTTCATTTTAAATATTATTTGATAGTAATTTATTAGAAAAATAAGTGATTAAAATTTTATTTAAGATTAAGAGAATCTGAAGACCCATTTATTTTCAAGTTAAACCGAATTAAATCAAATTTTTACCGAATTTTGGTTTCAAAGGACTTCGATTTGATTTGGTTTGGGTTAGATCCAAATTTGGTTTGATTTGATTTCTTAAATATCTCCTATAAATCAAATCAAACCAAACCAAATCATGAACACCTCTATCCTGAGCCTCCGAAAAAGTTAAAAAAAGATATTCTAACCCTGATTGCATGGAGCAGCTTCTCCGCGTGCGGATGAGGAAGGAAGTTTACCCGAGTGCAAGTTATAAAAGTACACACTGCTCTTACTCTTGCACAGCAAGGCATGGGTGGAAAATAGAATAGAGGTGGATATCCTATATATCATTTAATTGCCGGATTAGTTAATTAAGGATTGGAAAAAAGTCAGATTTGTTACACTGGGCTTGTTCAAGTCTCTTTGCTGACTGGTTATAACTAATCCTGATTGCCAGTGCAGAATTACAATCCATGAATCGTAACAAATTGAGAAAACAAAAAGGTGGAGTTGAGTACTGATCTGCAGACTGCTTATCCAGTTTTCAAATCAGGCCAAATATTATATATATATCTAATATTTTTAAATTAAAAAATAAAGTTAATATATCCGAATGATCTCACTAAAAGAGAGTTTTTTTTTTCATCTATATCCCTCTTAGACGACTAGTTGTGCGATAATGTGTCTTATATTTGCATTGTTGTGTATATTCATTTATGCATTATAAATATCTTTGCCCTTGCCCATGGACGGACGCAGCATGTGTCCAGTGGAGTCACGTGATTTCACTAATTTTTTTTTTTAGAAATAACTATTTAAATTATGAATTTTCAGGAGTTTTTATAAGATGATGACTCTACTGGAATCGGCAGTGTCCAGCCCCAAGAGCCCAAGACCCCAAATTTTCATTTTTTTTAGCTCTAACCTTGCTCCTACTATTGATGAATAAAAATAATTTGAGTGACCCCACTGAACAAAATTTCTGCGTCCGTCCCTGCCCTTGCCTTGGCCAACGCCATGTCGATAGATCACATCTTACTCATTCGTATTGTGTCCTTCCTCACCGAGCTAGTTGGGGGTGTACCATGTCCGTCGAAGGGCATGGCGGGTGGCAAACATGGTGTTAGCACGTGTGAGAGAGTGTGAGAAGGAGAGAGAACGATAGGCGGCATTTGGGGGAGAGAGAGAGTAGGGGGAGGCGGTGTGGCTATGGAGGTGCCAAAGAGGGATCATCCCCTCCGGTGCCAATCGGAGAGAGAAAGAGAAAGAGGGTAATGTGGCAGTGGAAAGAGCGAGAAAAAATTTTATCCTCCGACTTCGACACACTCAGGGGAGAGAGAGAGAGAGGAGAGAGAGAGAGAGAGAGAGAGAGAAAACATATATATATAGTTGCAACATGGAGATTGCTGCATTGGCTTGGGGTGTTAAGGAGTTTCTCCCTCTTGCTCTAACAAATGAGAGAGAGAGATAAGTGAGAGTTGGTATATTTTATATATAATTAAATTATTTGAGACATTTTACACAAAATATAACCTCCAATAAATACTATTCCATCACGGTAAGATCTATCAATAAATAGATGGGAAACAACACGATCGGCACCCCGCCACATCATCACGCTGTGGCATGGGACCCCAGACGTCAACCAATGGAGGGGCACCCGTGTAGATTTCCTATCCAGATAGTAAACATTTTTCTAAGGAAAAGTCTTGATGTAAATTTGCAATAAGTGTTGCAAACTCAAAAAAATTTACCACCTAATCCGTTAGAGTTAAATAATCATATCTCATGTCATGAGGTGGTAAACCCCCGTTAAATTTGCAACCAAGTTGTTCTCTTTTCCTAATTATAATAGATAAGAGTGACATACGTAATAACACAAATATAAAATGGATTCTCCCTCTGAGAGTGATAACAAAAAGCAGCAACAAATGACCTCGACATTCTGTACCTTTGCATATAAAATGCTCTCCCACCACGACCATCCCGTGTTCCCATCTCTCGGAGTTTTCTAGTTCAGGAGTTCTGACCATTTGCTCGTGAATACGTGATCAATATGTATAACTTATCCATTATAAATTTATAACGGGGCCCATCGATTAGAAAAGAGTTATGTTGTCACTTTGGCGAGAAAGTGTACACGTCTCTGTACAACTTCTTTGTACAGTGCTTCCCCAGTTGTCAACTTTAGAAGGTGATTACTAGAGACCTCACATATCTCCATCACTTTGCAATGTCATGTGTATAAGTCAGATTCTATTGCCGTACAAGTTAGACCTTGTCCACATAACGCGCTTAGCATAAAATGTAACAATTACGGCTGGATGGCGAGAGTGGAGATTGCCCATGTCATGGCATTTATAAAGATATACCTTTTAATCTTGGAGAACATAAATAAGAGTCCAAATAACACTCGATTTCACAAGTAAATGTACAAACAATAAAGTTGGGTCAAATAAGAATTAAATATCTCGAAGATTAGATAGTGAACTACTTTTTGCAATCATATATATAGTTAGGCGGGCGTTCTTAGTAAAATAATTATGCCTATTAGCCTAGGTGAGTGAATATCACGTAATAAAAAACTAATTAGACTGACTTTGAAGATCACATAATACAATATAATCGTGTTTCATGAAAATATTTTACTTCAATGGTATTTTTACAATAGTAAGATTTGTTTATTATCTCTATCGAGTTCAAGGTTTGTCGGATCGGTATATCGCGCCGACCCAAATTTTTCCTGAGTCGTCGATACGATACATCTTGTACCGTCATGATCCCCACCTCACCCTGTTGGACACTGCAACCCCCCAATCCGCAGTGCTTTCACCTCTGGCCCTCCCCTCTCTGCTCCTCCCCCCCCCCTCCCTAGTTG
Source organism: Colocasia esculenta (assembly GCA_014218235.1). Classification (NCBI taxonomy): domain Eukaryota; kingdom Viridiplantae; phylum Streptophyta; class Magnoliopsida; order Alismatales; family Araceae; genus Colocasia; species Colocasia esculenta. The sequence goes on along the minus strand of CM024766.1, from coordinate 112,907,884 downwards.
TAACCAGCCCCCAAGCCGATGCCCTTCTGCCCCCCCCCCCCCCCCCCCCCCCAAGTCCACCCCCTTCTCCAACTGCGACAAGCCCCCATCCCACGGCCGGTCATCTCGTTGGTCCAGTTGTAGAAGACCCTCTACGGTTTCCCATCCCACCTCCCAATCGCGGCACATATCTCTCCCTTCTTGAATTTGACGGGCACGACAGTAGCGAGGATGTGGCTAGCGATACCGAACAGGGCCTCCCACCAGTGGCGGATCCTCTCAACAGTCAGTGGGGTCACGTGACCCCACTGACTTGGAAGGGGAGCTTTAAAAGGTTCTCTTTTTTTGTTTATATATGTCAAAATTTTATGTAAAGTTATATAAGGTGACCCCACTGAATTTAAGGGTGACTCCCCTACATTCAAGTGACCCCACTGAACTAATGTTCAGGATCCGCCACTGCCTCCCACCCCAGCAGCACGCGAGTATGTTCGCCTCGTAGAGAAGGCGGGCATGGAGGTGCTAGGGACCGGTCATTCTCTGGAACGGCAAACCCTGAGGTTGCAGCAGGGAAGGGGGCTGCCGGAATCCGGGGAAGGGGGGGTGTGGGGTGTGTAGTTATGGGTGTTCATGATTTGATTTGATTTATAGGATATTTTTAGGAAACTAAACCAAACCAAATTCAGACCCAACCCGATTCAAATCAAACCGAAGTCCCTTGAAACCAAACCAAACTAAATTAAGGTTTGATTTAGTTTGGTTTAACTTGAAAATAAATGGGTATTTAGATTCTCTTAGTTTTAAATAAGATTTTAATTATTTATTTCTCTAATAAATCACTATCAAATAATATTTGAAATAAAGTAATAAATGTTGATGACTATATTAACCTCCATAATATATATTTTTACGTAAATATATTGAAAGTTTTTGATAGATATATACAAATTAAAATTTATTATTATAATTCAGTTAATCGATTTGGTTTGGTTTCTAGAGCTTAGAAACCGAACCAAACTGAATTTTCTTTTTCGGTTTGGTTTGAAACCAAACCAATTTTTTTTCATGTTCAAACTGAACTAAACCAAATCGAATCACTCGGTTCGGTTTGATTTTTTGGTTTGAACCGAATAATGAACACTCCTATGTGTAGTGAGGAAGGGGAGGGAGGGTTTCACTTGGTCGGGACCTGACCGTATCAGAGACCGCCCTTTCCCTGGCACGGTCCAATACACTAGATCGTGGCGGTACGACGAACCTTAATCAAGCCATGCCTTTTCACGTAGGACAATATTATAAAAAGGATATAAATTTTAAGATATGTATATATTTCAAATAACATCTCAAATATTCTTGTTGAGGCAAAATATGACTTTAACTGACTTCCTCGCCGGCCCAAGGAAAAATGTGGGTCCTTGCACTAGAGTTCAATGTTCCAAAAGCACAAGATCTCTTTGACACTCAACTTAGAATGAGTGTGAGGAGCTCTTAGTTAGATTCATTGTCCCCGAATGATCCACTGATAATGAAAAGATAATTCTTTGAGGCGCCCCTATGATGTTAGAGCATGACCACATCCACAAGCAAACACGCTCAAGACTTTCATGACATGACAATGTCGATGGCTCGAAACGCCCTTGCACACTTGAAACTTGATAATAGTGATAAGACACCTCTCACGTGTGATAAATTGGATCAGAAAACATGTCAATCTCTTACCTAAGACATTTTATCTCTACATAAATTTCAACTACCTTAAAAAATTAGACAATGTGATGGGTGAAAGGTGATGGCAAAAATAAGGAGACCTCCGACTAACACTTACAGAAAGGGAGGAGAGAGATTGAAAGAAGTAAATATTTATGAACTTTCACATCTATATATTTGAGCACCCAACACCTCTTCTATCGGTAAAGTTACTTTCGTTCTTAGTAATTTTTTAACTTGAGTATTGAAAAGTCTCCCTTAATTAAATCACCTCTAAATCTTTGATTGCTTTCATTTAGTTACAGGTAGGAGCGATGTTCCTCCTTTCAACAAATTTAAAAATATGCTAAGATCGAATGGTGGAATAGTCAGAACATTTTTTGGGTGTCTGCTCTTCTATTTACATAATTGGGTATTCTAATTTAAAATTATTTTCATAAAATAAATTTTATGTATTGGGCAACGAAGAACAAACTGTTGTTAAAGTAGCGTGGAGTAGGGCACAATCATGGCAAGTATCGGATACACACATGTGCACGCAGAACTATAGTAAACATGTATATGGAAATAGTCCAAATAACAACAATCAAAAGATAAAATACATGAGATGGATTACAGTAATGAATATGTTGAAATTAGGCAGAAACGAATGTAGTAGAAGCGCCTCTAAGGAGACTCCCCTTAGAGAAGATATCGCCTCCACAAAATAGTGTGTCGGGTAAGGCGATCTCCTCCCAAGATATAACTACCACCACGAGATTAGAAATCACACTTATATTAATCTCGTAAACAATGCTATAGGAAACCTAAACCTCTTCTAAAAGGAAGGAAAAACGAGAACAGAGGACGTGCATCGGTCACCGGAGAGAAGGAACGCAGCGGTGAAGACCGGAGAAGCTGTCAGCATCGTCGGGGCGAAATAGCGCAGTCGTTGGCAGGGGAACAAGAGAGCGAGCGACCGGACGACGAGCGGTTCCTCATTGGGAGAGTCGAGAAGACGCTTCGATTACTGTTAGAAACCATGATTAGGAAACCTAATCACCATATGAAGCACCTAACGCCTGCGTAGACCAAGACAATGGACCGGTATGAGAACTGGCCCAAAACAGCTCCAATCTCTCCAAGAAAGGCCTAAAACGAAAAAAGAAGAAGTAAAAAGGTGTCAAATCAAGTCGACTGGACCGCGTCATCACAGGCGCGCACCCGCCCTAAAGACCCCACACATAAGGATAAACTAGCACAACTTTTGATGTACCTTTTACTTTATCAACCTTGAGTTTTACCTTTCTTTTATATTGCCTCCTTAACACCCTTTATATCCAACATTCCCCCACAAACTCAAGGTTTGATAATAGGGAATAAACAGAAGAGGACAAACATACCATGCTTTCAATAAAAGATACCTTTCAAATTTGAACCTTTACTTAAGTATTTTCAACTTTTACCCTTACAGAACCAAAGTGAATTAAATCTTGAACTTGAATATTTGATGTGAGGATTACTTGTCGAAAAACAACATGATATAAGGCTTTTGATAGCAATTTATAAACTTGGCACTTTAAAGGCCATCCGCCCTATCCTGTATCATAAGTACATTCAGGAACAACCCAATTCCCTTAACTATGGCCTCACAGTAGTACTCACTTAGGTGGGCTTCTCCAAGGATATACTGTTATTCTGCTAATATCTTGCCTTAGTAGGCTTGAACCCATTCAGAGTAATAAAAACTCTTCCTATACAGTAGTATCAGGCACTTGATCAGGATATCAGGGGATAGACATAGATACAATGTATCAAAGTAGTAAGTGCCTCCAAATTCTCTCAGCAGATTGTTGTTACCACATTGAACCTGTTGAATTCTCATATGTTGAATACTTAATGAGAATGCTAAGCCAACAAATCACATCTTTATTTTTGATGATGAGCATGAACATTTCATGGACAAAATTGATGAATGTTAAGTAATGAAACTTGATGATAATGACTCTGGAATGCAAATGAAACAAACATGTTAATTGATCATGTATATGTCATTGTATCTCCCTAACTAAGTTCTTTTATGTAGGTGAGATACTATGCAAGACATGTACCAAAATAAGGTTCAAAAGATCAAGAAAAGCAAGAAAAACAGGTACCTGTCGACAGCCAGAAAGGTCCCTGTCGAAAGCTACAAACAGGCCAGAAAGCCATACCTCAGGACAGGAGTGCCTGTTGACAGCACCAGTGTCGCCTGTCGACAGCCACTGAATACAGGAAACTGTCTCCCGAACTCCCAATCCTCTACCTGTGAGCACCTATCGACAGGAGCACCCAGTGCTGTCGACAGACAAAGAAAACCTTCAGATACGGAAAGTTTTTAAGTTGCCAATCATGGTGATTCCAACTACCACGTCTCTCCGTGTATGGACACCACTATATAAGCTATCTTTTGAAGGTAATCTCGTACAGAATCAGCCTCCACCAAAAACCCTAGAGAAAGTCCAAGAACAAGAGGTGTTGCTGCTGCTCTACTTCACCCTGCTGTTCAGAGATTGAACCAACTGTTGATTCAGCAGTATTGAAGTCTGATCGTTGTGGATTCAAGCCTCTCCATCAAGTTGTGTCCCTCAAGACGAAGCTTGAAGTCCATCCAGACGTTCATCAGAAGAGTTCTTAATCAAGATTTGTGTTTCAACTCAGAACTCTTCCCTGTTTTAGTTTTTACATATCCGTGTGTGTGTGGTTGTGTCTCAAGCAGTGCTTGTGCTTGATTCACGTGGCTTGTGTTGTTCTGATCGTGGTTTCACATCAGACAACTCGTGTGTGTGAGTTGTAGCCGTTGAACTAGCTCATAAGCAGTCTCTTCTGCGTGTTTGTGTGGACCGTGGACGTAGGATACACAAGTTGTGTACTCCGAACGACGTAAAACTCTGTGTCCTATGGTTTGAACGTTTCTACATTAGATGTTTGGTAGGTGCGGTGTCTCTACACACGTCTGATAGATTGTTTTTCTATCTATTGTTAAGTTACACACATCAAAGTTTAGCTTAAACTCTGTTACAATTTTCACAGTTTGTGTCTTCGTGAAAAGAAGGTGGTAAGAACTTTTTAATTAACGGTAATCTATTCAACCCCCCTTCTAGATTACCATATAGGGAATTTTGCAACCTTTTAGAACCTTCTTTATGGGATCTCCACTCAGATAGGTTGGGTTGCCTCTGCAGGAGAATAAATGATGGGTTTCAATCCCATCCCCAACCTGAATTTCTGGACTTTCTTTTTATCAAGTCCTTTAGTCAGAGGATCAGCTAAATTGTCATTGGTACCAATAAACATCTACAGCGATCACTCCCTGAGATAATAAATCCCTTACAGATCTTAATCTGATTTGGATGTGTCTTCTATCCTTTTGGTTGTACTTTGAACTCTTGACCTTTGCAATTGTGGTCATGCTATCATAACGCACAGAGATCATAGGAGCAGGCTTACTCATTAGGGGAAGTTCTGACAGAAGACCCCTAATCCACTCAGCCTCTAACTCATTGGTATTCAAAGCACACAACTCAGCCTCAAAAGTAGACCGAGATAAGATGGTCTGTTTAGAAGACCTCCAGGTGAACCTCCAGGTGACTACACCACCTGCTAGAGTAAAAACATACCCTAAAATACCATTACTCCCTGAGTTTTCGGCTATCCAGCTTGCATCACTAAATCCTTCTAGGACTGTAGGGAATCTCCCAAAATACAAGCCTAGGGTAATAGTACCTTTTAGGTACCTCAAAACCTTATCTAACCCATCCTAGTGAGTTTGGTCAGGACAACTTGTGTATCTACTAAGTTAGACACTGCATATGAAATGTCAAGCCTAGTACAATTATCTAGATACATCAAGCTTCCTATAACCTAGGAATGTCGTAACTGAGACATAGGAGTACCACTCTTATTCTTACAGAAAATTCTAGAAGGGTCATAGGGTGTACAGATTGACTTGCAATTCTCATAGCCAAATTTCTCTAAAACTTTCTCAACATAGTGAGATTGAGAAATTGCTATTCTTTCAACTGATCTAGTAAGAGTCAGCCTCAGAATTACATTTGCCTCACCCATGTCCTTCATTTCAAAACTGCTATTTAAGAATGACTTAGTCTCATTTACTATTCCTACAGTGTTGCAAAATAGCAAGATATCATCTACAAATAGGCAAAGAATTATACATTCATCACCCTTAACTTTGTAATAGACACATTTATCGAACTCATTGACCATAAAGCCAAAAGATATGATAGTCATATCAAATTTTTGGTGTCATTATTTATGTGCTTGTTTCAAACCATACAGAGAGACTTAATAAGTCTACAAATTTTCTTTTCACTACCTGGAGCCACAAATCCTTCAAGCTGATCCATATAAACCTCTTCTTCAAGATCACCATTAAGAAAGGCAGTCTTGACATCCATCTGATGGACTGTCAGATTATATATGGAGGTCAATACTATAAGCACCAGGATTGTGGTCATCCTAGTGACAGGGGAATAAGTATCAAAATAGTCTATTTCCTCTAATTGTTTGAAACCCTTGGCAACAAGCCTGGCTTTATACTTTTCAATGGTTCCATCGGGTTTAAGCTTCTTCTTAAAGACCCATTTGCATTTAATGGTCTTTGAACTAGGAGGAGGATCAACTAACTCCCAAGTACCATTAGCAAGAATGGAGTCCATCTCACTCTTAATGGCATCCTTCCAATGCCTTGCTTCGGATGAAGCCCTGGCATCTCGGAAGGTTGGGGGGTCACCAGTGATTTGATAAGTGACAAACTCACTTCCAAAATCCTTAGCAACCTTATGTCTTTTACTCCTTCTTGGTTCTACTTCTTCTTCTTGACCACTGGAATCAGAAGAAAGTCTGGATGCATCAGCCCCCACATTTGTGATTCTTTCCGCATGTTCTGGAATAGAATCAGATTTAGAAGCTACAGTCTCAGAAGACAGATGTTGAGATAAACTAGTCTTCATGGGAAAGATATTTTCGAAGAACGTAGCATCACGAAGCTCAATTATGGTGTTAACGTCTATGCCAGAAATATCTGATTTGATAACCAGAAATCTATATGCATAGCTATTTTCAGCATAGCCTAGGAAAACATCGTCAACTGTCTTAGGTCCCAATTTCTTTCTCTTGTGCTCAGGGACAAGTACCTTTGGCAGGCACCCCCACACATTAAGAAATTTCAAACTAGGTTTCCTATTTCTCCAGAGTTCAATTGGACTGCTATCTTTATGTTTTAGGAGAACATGATTCAGAATAAGACAAGTTGTATTCAATGCTTCCCCCCACATATACTTAGGTAGTCCCGAACTCTGCAGGAGAGAGTTGACCATGTCAATGAATACACGGTTCTTCCTTTCTGCTATCCCATTAGACTGTGGAGAGTATGGGGCAGTTGTTTCATGAACAATGCCATGTTTTTGGCAAAATTCCACAAACAAACTAGAGGTATACTCTCCTCCTCTATAAGACCTCAACCCCTTAAGAACCCGACCTCTTAAGAACCCGACTAGTTTGTGTTTCTGCTTCATTCTTAAAGATGATAAACTTGTGTAAAACCTCATCTTTAGACTTGAGCAGATACATATAACAGTATCTCTACAATCACCTATAAAGGTAATAAAGTACTTCTTATGATCCTTAGTTAGCACACCATTAAACTCACAAAATCTGAATGCACCAGATCCAGAATCTCTGAATCTCTAACTACAGAATGAAATGGTTTTCTAGATAGTTTGACATGTACACAGATATCACATTTCTTTATTTTTCAATAGCATGCTCAGGAATCAATTTCAGGTTCATCATGCATTTCAAAGAATTGAAATTAAGATGACCTAAACGTCCATGCCATAAATTAGATAAATCTGAAACATTATACACAACAGGAACAGAAACAGAACTAGAAGCAGTATCATCTAATTTTCTGTTTAACACATGATCCACAAAAATTTTAAACAATCCATCAGAAAGATATCATTTACCAATAAAAGACTTCAAATAAAGTATCACAACTTTATTACATTTAAAGTTGAGTTCATAACCCTCTCTCACTAAAACAGAACCAGATAAAATGTTCCTTCTAACACCAGGAACATGGTGCACTAGGGAAAGAGAAAGAACACGTCCTGAAGAAAACTTCAGACTCACTCGTCCAACTCCAAGCACCCTAGCAGTGCTCTCAGTCCCCATTGTCACATAATGATCATGGGTGGCTTGATAAGACACAAAGTTAGACCTGTCAGCACACAAATGTACATTGGCCCCAGTGTCTACCAACCATTCATTTGGTTCGTAGATAGTAAATAGTTGAGGATTAAGAGTAACATACTCATCACCAGAAGAAGGTCCACCAGTCACAACATTGATATGGGCTGGATTTTGATTGGTCTGTTGGATTTTGTTCAGCAACTTCTCTTTCTTTTTAGGACAGTCGTTATGTAAATGACCCTTCTGACCACAGGTCTAGCACTCTCCTAGTACCTTCTTCTTCTTTATATTTCATTTGAGTTTCATCTGTGAAGTGGAATCAACTTTGGTTTTGCCTTTAGATTCTTTCCCCTTATGCCTCATTACAAGGTTTGCACTTGCATCAACAGGCATACAAGGCTTCTCCTTTCTATACTCCTCTTCTATAGCAATAGCCCTCATCAGATCATCAAGAGAAATACTCTCCTTACAGTGTTTAAGGGACATCCCAAAATCCTCCCCAGATCTAGGTAATTTGTCTATGATACACATGACTTAGAGCTTTTCAGGCATTTTCATATCTGCCTCAGCCAGACCTTGAAGCATAAGGAAAAGTTCATGAGCCTGCTCCCCCACAGGTTTATTTTCAACCATTTGGAACTTGAGAAACTTACTCACAGAGTATTTTTCCAGACCTTGGTCCTCGGTGTTATACTTGCGGTCAAGTTCATCCCAAAGCCCTTTAGTGGTTTTGAAGGTAGAGGAACTCTAAATATCAAAGAGGACATCGGACAGTGCAGTGAGTATACACTCATGCCGTAACCTGTCCTTTTCCTTCCACTCTTCAACCTTCTTAGCATTATCAGGATCTTTCTCATCCAAAACAGGGGCATCCGATTCTATCAGTAAGATTAGACAGACCATGGTGAACCACATTTTCATGCATTGTTGCCAACGCTTGAAGTGCTGCCCATAAAACTTTTCGGGCATCCCAGACAAGTCCACCCTCGCTCTAAAATCGACTGAAGAGGTTGCCATGATGTATATCTTCTCTAAGACTGTTGTTAAAATAGCGTGGAGTAGGGCACAATCATGGCAAGTATTAGATACACACATGTGCACGCAGAACCATAGCAAACAGGTATATGAAAATAGTCCAAATAACAACAACCAAAAGATAAAATACATGAGATGGATTACAGTAATGAACATGTTGAAATTAGGCAAAAACGAATGTCGTAGAAGTGCCTCTAAGGAGACTCCCCTTAGAGAAGATATCGCCCCCACAAAATAGTGCGTCGGATAAGGCAATCTCCTCACAGGATACGACTACCACCACGAGATTAGAAATCGCTCTTATCCTAATCTCGTAAACCTCTTCTATAAGGAAGAAAAAAACGAGAACAGAGGACGTGCATCGGTCACCGGCGAGAAGCGACGCAGTGGTGAAGACCGGAGACGCTATCGGCGACATCGGGGCGAAACAACGCAGTCGTCAGCAGGGGAACAAGAGAGCGAGCGACCGGACGACGAGCGATTCATCCTTGGGAGAGTCGAGAAGACGCTTCGGTTACTGTTAGAAACTGTGATTAGGAAACCTAATCACCATATGAAGCGCCTAACGCCTGCGTAGACCAAGACAATGGGCCGGTATGAGAACTGGCCCAAAACAGCTCCAACCTCTCCAAGAAAGGCCCAAAACGAAAAAAAGAAGAAGTAAAAAGGTGTCAAGTCAAGTCGGTTGGACTGCGTCATCACACGCGACCCGGTCTGGTGGCACGCATGTGTGATATAGTCTAGCATAACCCCACCCTTGTCTATAAGATATAGTCTCGTGGACTCCAGGAGTTATGAAGTCCTTAACTCCTTAGGGATATCCCATGTGGGACTAAAGATCCCACACATAAGGACAAACTAGCACAACTTTTGACGTACATTTTACTTTATCAACTTTGAGTTTTACCTTTCTTTTATATTGCCCCCTTAACATCCTTTATATACAAAGACTCGTGCCCAGAGCTCTTCGGACATGAGATCTTTAGGGGTGTTCATCAATTCAGTTCAATTCGAATTAGCCATTTTTAGCTAATCTTAATCGAATCGAATCATGATGTCGATTCAAATCGAATTGTTATATTTAATTAATATAATACTATTTTTATATAAAAATAAAAATGAAATTTAAAAAAATAAATATTTTATGTAAGTTTAATCAAAATTACTTTTCAATACATATACATTTATATAATATTATTATAATAATTAAATTGATTATTCCGTTCTTCGATTTTAATTTCCAAATTTACTTAATTTTTGAAAATCATCGAATTTCGAATGTTCAATTTAATTTTTCAATTCCCATTTGTCCAATTCAATTTTTGTCCATTTTTGGAAGTTTTTTTAGCCCTAGAGAGTAGAGACTAGTAACGATCCTTATCACGATAGGATCCAGCGGCCAAGATCACGACCAGCAAAACTGTTCCTTTTTCGATCGCACTCGCGAAGATGCGGCCACGTCTTCGATTCAACCACGGCTTGTCCCCACCCTGGTTAAAAGGATTCTACGCCCTGGGGGAGAACGACGTCTTATTTCTACGTAGGGTTGCAAACGAACCAATACACTCGACGAGTAGCTCGAAATTCGGCTCGATAAAAACTCGATTCGACTCGTTTATTAAACTAACGAGTAGAGCTTGAACAAAAAAATAAGCTCGGTTCATAACGAGCCGAGCTTGAACAAGATCTCGACTCGATTATGTTCGCGACAACTCGTTAAGATACTCGATAACGAACTCGCTAAGATACTCGATAAATTACTCGTTATATATTTGAAATGATTTTATTATATATTTAAATTTCTTATAATTAATATGAGGGTACAAATATATTTATCTATTCTTGTAGAGTTATTATTATTGTATAAATTAAACATAAGGATTTAGATGTAAAGGTTAAAACTAAGGTGTATATTACAAAGATGTAAGTGAGAGTATTTACACAAAATTTAGTTTTAAATAACTTATGCAAATATGGGTATGAACACAAATATGAAAACTTGAAGGTCTCCAAGCACCGCAGTCATCTTCTTCCTCCCGACTTCTGCAGGAGCGCCGCGCCGCGCCCGATGGCCATTGCGGCATTGCCCCACCAGGTGAAGCCAAGGGGGCCGCGATCGGTCAATAGAGTGTCCGACGATCGCCGCGGAGCCTCGTCCGCGGCCGGAAGGATCTTTGAGCTGCCGTCGTCCCCCTTGTACAGACCATTGGTGGTGCGGACACCCCGGTCCGGAGTTGCAGCGGCATGTCGGCGGCTACGGCGGTGCGGATGCCAGCGCGGTGGTTCTGGCTTTGCCAGACACTGTCTGTAGGTCCTCCAGTGGCATCTTCTGGCTGTGCCATCACCCCCTCCGTGACTTCTGACGGCTTACAGCTCCGCCTCCCCCCCGGTGGTCGGAGGCCCGCACGGCGGTTCCGGTAGTACCGGACGCCAATGGCAGTGCTCGTGGTGGGATTCTATGCTACCCCACCCCTGCACAACGCCACCCAGCCCCCCCCCCCCCCCCTGCAGGCCTGCACCTTCTACCCTACGACCAGCCTACCAGGTATCCCATGGGCATATAGTCCCATATCGGATACAACATTTGTGCCATGCCTAAAAGTTCTATAAAATAGACCCCCCACCTCAACTCCAACCCTGTGTGTCCCTAGGTCCGCTTGGGCTTGAACAAATCAAATATGAGCTCGATTTCAAGCTCGTTTATTTACCTAAATGAGCGGTAAAACGAGCGCTTGACGAGTCGAGTTTGAACTGCAAAAAAATTTCGGCGAGTTTCGAGTTCGAGTTAGGTAAAAAATGAGTGAGTCGAATTCGAGCGGCTTAACGAGCCGAGCTCGAACATGAAAATTTTTTAACGAGCCGAGCTCGAACAGATGTTGTGAAGCTCGCGAGTATCGAGCCCGATTTTGAACTTATTTTGGAGTGTGCGAGCCGAGCTCGAGCAGAGTGATATCGGCTCGGCTCGGATCGTTTGCAGCCCTATTTCTACGTCCGTTTCCAGGTCGAGATCAAATCTCTGCATCGTGGCGTCACCTACCGAGTCGGCGAAAGAAAACATTAGGAAAGTGTGCTTCTGTGGCGTGTCTTAATTGGTCCAGCTGGTGAGCCGGTGCTAAGCGTTGAGCGCTGAGAAGGTACGAACCATGAGGAAGCAAGTCGCGGGCGGCCTGGTGTTACGGGAAAAGCGGCGGAAAACGGAAAAGGGAGTCGACGGCCATTTGCCGGGATCTGTGCGGAGTCGTGGGCTTCCTCTCATCGCCCCCCTCCTCTTCCCTCCCTTCCTCCTCTTCTGTGGATCTCTGACAAAGGCCGCGTCTTCCTCGGCAGCCGCCAGCTTCTTCCCCCGGTTTCCTTGCACGGCCGGAAGGCGGAGGAGGTTCCTGTGAGGGGGAGGTTTGGTGTCCTTGCTCCGGGTCACCTGCATTCCTTCGGAGGCCCGCCGTCGCAGGAGGAGCATCGTTGTGCAGGTGAGCAGGTGTGCTTGATCTTTGTTATCTTTGCCCATCGGTGTGTTTGGGACATACGAATGTTGGATCCGTCCGCGGTTGCCGTAATCAGTGCTGCTGAATCGGAGAAGACAAGATGAGTAGTGCAACAAACCAAAGGCAGTTTAAAGATATAATCTTTGACAATAGGATAGGATTGAATGCACCCTTTACAATAGGATCGAGCGATCCATTTTCTTTCCACCTGGGAATAACAAAAAGCTTTCAAATTGTAATTTTCGGCATATAAGTTATGGCAAAAGATGGGGGCATACAGAACAGAACTAAACTTGGATGAAAAACTCAGGTGGATGGGTATCATTGTTGTTGCATGAAGCTAAGGATAAGAGTTTGGGATAAATGGAAAGTGGAACATCCACTTCCGTCCCATGCTTTCTGTAGTGATTTGGGTTTGTTGATAAATGCGTTTCTATGGTCATTTCAAGGAACCTGCAAAGATGATGGGCAATTTTCTAGTATTTTCTTGCCATTTTGAGCAACCATGTTGAGCTGATAGCAGTGCACCTCCTCTACTATATCTTGGTAGTATCAAGCCCTAGCGGTTCCTTTTTTTCTCTTTTCCATTGCTGAAGCGTCTCATGTTTGGCTTGGTCTTTATATTTGACTTTGATGTGGCGTTTCTGCGTGATTTTTTCAGGTCAGGTTAGCGGATACTATTCTACATATTTCCTGCACCGGGCATTTCATGATGTGTAAATGATATTGGGTTTGCTCAGAGATCCATGGCAGTATTGGGAATGACTTTCTTGTTCTGATCCATTCCGTGGGTTGTTTCGAAGTTAGGGATCTTCTTGAGGAGCTTATAAGAAGTTATTTCCAACCTATCCCTGTAGCTCCCCTGGTCCTGCATCACCCTGGCACCCTTTTCCTTTACATCAGAAAGATGCCTAGGTGTCCTAGGACCTGCCTTCTACTACCACCTTGAAAAAAGAGATGGTCTTCATGCGGATATATGAAGGGGATCCAATCTACATTGTGATAATTTGAGGTCTCCACTTGATCTTTTCTTGTCAAGACAAAAAAAAGGGGACAGTCGTATGCAGAGGACTTTTTTAAATACAGGGTCGAGTGTGACAGGAAATTTTTTTTTTCAAGGTGACAGTCGTATGCAGAGGATCTTTTTTAAATACAAGGTTGAGTTCTTCCTTCCTGCCTAATATACTTGCTCTAGAGAAACCATGTCTCTTGCTTCGCCCAAAGGTATTTCTAGCTTTCTAGGTTTTCCAAGACCCCTATCCTCCATCCTAATTTCTGTTGCTACCCTGGCTCTGTTCCTTGTCGTAGCATCACGAATTCTGATCTCTTATCCTATCAGTTCCACCATACATGAGTATATTGTTGGTCTTGATCACTCAACCGGAGCCCTATTGTTCAGTTCCCATGGAACTGAAATCTCCCAAAATGAACAGGTTGGAGCACGTGATGCATCTGCAAGTGGATCCCAGGAATCAGGTAATTCAGCATTTATCAATTGTGATTCTAAAGCCAGCCAGTCACCTGACTCGGTCCATTCTTTTGTCCTCTATTGGTCAATTTTTTTTTAAATAAAGTAATATAGGTAATCAAAACTAGCTTAAGACTAGTCAAAGCCGGCCAGTTTCATGTGGAAAAAGCTGGTTCCACCATGTTTTATTGGCTAGTCATATTCATCTCTTGCTGTTATTTACTATTCTATGAGGGTTTTATAGTCTTCTTTTTGTGGAACCAGTTCACGTGGGTTAAGTTCATTCAAACTGGCCAATTTCATTCCTAAACTGGAATATCCCTGTGTGATTCAAGTTCCAATCCACTTCTTTGAAACATTGCTATTAATTTGTCAGGTTTTGTTGAAACCCGAGATGCAGACACTACAAAATGGCAGAGTCTTCAGAATGGAACAGACAAATCCAATATTCATGAGCCAGCCTTTTCGGGAGGAATACAAGAAGTGACAGCTTTGAAAAGTTCCATCTCAGGAAATGGCACTGAAGACATGCAGATTGCTAGTCCACAATCTTTAGACTCTGCAAATAGTTCCAGTTTGATGAGTTCAGAAGAATTTGATAATGCATCTTTAAATTCCCCAGCCACAGTTCTACTTGCACCTCCACCTCAAGTTCCATCTGACTACTTCAAGAAAGGTGATTCACGTAAGTTCTTGTGGTAACTCCAAATAGTCACTTTTTTCCCTTCAACTAACCTGCTAACCTACCACACTAAAACAATCCTGCCATCTCTTGGATGTAGGAGAATTGAATGGTACATTTCCGTACCCTGTGTGCATGATGTGATATCTTGAAATATCAGCGCCATCAATTTTTCAGTTTCTGCTTCTATTTGTTGCCACAACATCAGATCAACTTTATCAGATATCTCCAAAGAGATTCCACTACTCTATACCTAGCCTTCTGAAAAAATAGACAACCTATGCAGCTTAATAACCTGCCTTAAGTCTCAACAGAAATTTTAATAATGAATTTCCTTGGAGGCAGCCAAAAGATCACAATTCTTTAAGGGGAAAAATGTAAAATGTCACCTTAGAAGGAATACACATCTCTACAAAGTTGGTAGAAACAATCTAGTAGTTGTAACACCCTTCATCCCATTGTGCTCCTTCCCTATTACATTGTAATCTTTTTCTATTTGCAGTTTGCACATTCTTGAAGAAAGACCGGAATCCTGACTTCCTGATCAAAACAGCAAACAACCCACTAATACAAGACATCTATGTAGACCTGAATGTAGGCCATAACAGAACTGAGAGACTTGTTTTCGGTTTTTCTGCTATTCTTTTCCTGTTTAAGTAGATTAAGAGTATGGTGGACTACAAAGAAGTAAGAAATGTCGAGTACCCTTCCCCATGTACCGTATATCATTCGAAGAATTGACTCCAAATTACATCAGTACTACCACAATGGACATAGAGATGGTTAAGGTCTTCTCTGGAGTACCATAGGAAGTACAACAATCCTTACTCAAATGCACTATACTCCCACATCACAAGTTATAATTATGTTCCATGCAATCATCACGGAAACAACCAAACTTTGATACTGCTGTGGACATTTGTCCCATGACACTTTTCTGTCTATCCACAGAAGAATCCTCATTGCGTAGCTAGCTGGGAAATCCTTCCACATTGCCGTCTCCACTGTCCTAGTTCCCTCCTTCCTGTTATCAAGTTACCTTTGGGTAATATGGCTGATGGTTGGAAAAGTTCAGTGAGTTCTTCCTCATTTAGATTTCTGTTTGATCTTGAATCCCAGTACAAAATTACTGGACCAAACCTGAATCTGTTCAGTCTTCTGTTTAACAGAACAAAAAACATTGTACAACCTTTGAGAATGGGGATCTCTCACAAAAAGATCCTTTTGCATGTCATCCAACTGACCTGTAGCTCAGCTGAACGTCTGAAAAATCTGTTTATTTATAAATGTGCTCCCAAATCAGTGGCATGCACCAGCTAAAATGATAATTCAACACCTTAAGATAGACACTCTCTATGTAAACTCAAGTACTCTGCAGAATTTCATCATTGTGTTCCTTCCAAATGCTCCAGCAAATAGCATGTGGTTGTTAGAGGGGAATCCTGTATATATCACTTTTTCCCATTTGAACTTGAGATTATTAAGATAATCCCACATCTCTTCCACAGACAAAATCCAAATATGCTCCCAGCCTCATCCACAAAAAGTCTACTGTGGTTGCCTGTTTCTGCATCTATGGAATAAGTGGTCCACGTCTTCATTGTCTCCTCCATGTGAAGTGTGATTTGTGTCAGTGTTATTGACAATTTGGCGCTACTCCGACAATCTTTTGTGATGAACCTTTTTCTGAGATGACAACCACATGAAATCACTATGTATGATAAGTAATTTATCCTTATAAACTTCCCCAAGTTGCAGTTATGTGGGAGTATTTCGTATTTGAGGTTTTTAGTGACATTATAAATTGCTGAGTATGTCAAAAAGAAAAAGCTATCAGCATTCTAGTTTAAAAAATTGGCCATCTCTTGCGGTCGTGTGCAGCATCTGTAAAAGTTCTGAGTTGCATGCTTACATAAAAATGTATTCTAGAAGAAAAAAAGAGTGCAGATCATTTCCCTGATTGCTAGATGCTCACTCTCGTATTTTTATAATATTAACCTTTTTATGTGCCCTTGATATGTTATTTAGGAAACTGTGATCTGTACCAAGGAAGGTGGATCTATGATGCTGCTGGACCCCTGTACACAAACAACTCATGTCCTGTAATAACCCAGATGCAGAATTGTCAGGGCAATGGGAGGCCAGATAAAGACTATGAGAACTGGAGATGGAAACCTGATCAGTGTGATCTGCCACGTTTTGATGCAAAGAAGTTCCTGCAGCTGATGAGAGGGAAGACACTAGCTTTTATTGGGGATTCTGTTGCTCGGAATCAGATGGAATCCATGCTTTGCATCCTCTGGCAGGTAATGCTCACAGTCACAATTTTTGCCTTTCTCATCATAAAGGGTGTACCCAGTGCACGAGGCTTCCGCCAGCGTGGGGTCTGGGGAAGGGACGATGTGCGCAGCCTTAGCCCGATAATTCGAGACATTGTTTCTTGATTCGAACCTGTGACCTCCAGGTCACGCAGGAGGCAACTTTTCCGTTGCTCTCAGGTCCACTCTTCGCATCATATTGTGGATAAATAAGTGAAGAGCAACAAACCCTATGTTCGGTAGCTAATGTGTGACATTATGCTTCCGCACCCCAGAAAAGAGTAATTTGGTACCCATTCAAGCCAAAATTACGTTCATCTTTTCAGTTGCTTAACTCGAAAACTTTGGTAACATCATCATTTGTAAATATGTTATTGCAAAATCCATTTCACAGTGGTTCTTTTTCTTGTCATCATGATCAGACTCACTTATCGTATGACTAACCTTTGATATCATCTCCAAGTACAATGTATTACCTTAATCCTTGCACCATCTCTGTGTGTGTGTGTGTGTGTGTGTGTGTGTGTGTGTGTGTGTGTGATTTTGCCTTTTTTCTGGCAGTTGCCCTTATATGATCTTTTAACTGATTCTTTTCTGCAATAGCTTTTATCGTAATAAGGCTTACACAGAAAGGTGGTGCACTCTAATAATCAGCCCGCATGGACTACACTCCTTGAAATTTTTAGATATCTACCTAATTTAATTTTTGCCGTTTACTATCATCAATAAATTGTATGATTTTAATATCTCGGTTCTTGAATGTGTATATTCTTCTTCTTCTGTTTTAAGGTGGAAACACCAAAAAATCGTGGGAACCGTCGTATGCAGCGCTGGTACTTCAGGTCTACTTCCACAACCATAGTCCGCATTTGGTCCTCATGGCTTGTCCACCACACAAATGAACCTATCCAATTTGCCCCTCAAGGCCTTGACAAGCTCTACCTTGATACCCCTGATGAGACTTTTATGAAATTCCTCCCGACGTTTGATGTTGTGGTTCTCTCCTCTGGCCACTGGTTTGCCAAGCAATCTGTGTACGTCCTGAATAACACAATTGTAGGTGCGCAACTCTGGTGGCCTGACAAATCCAGAAAGGTGCAAGTCAACAACATCAATGCCTTTGGCATATCTGTGGAGACGATCCTTACTTCTATTGCCATGAACCCAAATTATACAGGCTTGACAATTGTTCGTTCTTTCTCCCCAGACCACTATGAAGGTGGGGCTTGGAACACAGGTGGATCGTGCACTGGGAAGGTCAAGCCTGCAACTGAGGTTGTGAGGAATGGATTCACAGATGCTATGCACGAAAAGCAGGTTAAAGGCTTCGAGAAAGCAGTGAGAAACACACAGAATGGTTCCAAACTAAGGCTTATGGATATTACAGAGGTGTTCGGGTATCGCCACGACGGGCATCCGGGTCCGTATCGGAGCCCTGACCCGAACAAGGTGACCAAGAGGGGACCGGATGGGAGGCCACCACCTCAGGACTGCCTGCACTGGTGCATGCCTGGGCCAGTTGACACATGGAATGAGCTTGTCCTGGAGATCATAAGGAGAGAGTTTGAAGGTGCATAAGCTTTTACAAGTTTGCAATTGCATGCGCAGCAAAGTGACTATTGTAGCAGTTTTGCAGTGTTGAGACAAAAAACTAACTTCGTATTTGAGAAGGCCCGGCAACTAGCATGAAACAGCCTGAGGAACCAACACTCACATTTTGCCTGGGGTCTTCCTAAGGCCGTCACAGTACTCTTCCCCAGGTTCTGCTTGTTCACTGTCGATGACACTCTTGTATAGATCAAAGACTCTCTGTCATGCAAAATAAAGGATAGAACACCCGGCAATTGGCGAAAACTTTCCGGTAAGCTTGTTACATCAAGTTGGGGAATCCTGCAGAAGGGCGGAAGGCTGATGTGGTGTGGGTCAGGAGACTTGTAAAAATGTGTTCTTGCCGGAGTATTTTGTTCATTTGTCCGAATGATTCATTGTTTGTAGCTGACATTTTCTGGATATAATATTTATGCCGTGAAATGATTAGATTCTTAATTTCTTGTTGAATTAATTCTCAGAGGGCATGAAATGTGTAACTTTTCTTTTTCTCCTCTTCGTTTGACTTCAACTAAAGAGCTCCCTGAATCAGAGAGAAGTAGAGTTGCTGCTAGAGAAGATACGATACATGCATACTCCGAAGGAAAACTTAGATTTATGTTTACCTAATAAATGCTTCATGTAGGAGGAGAAGCCAAAGATGACAACCAAGGTTCGCCGCGTTGCTGCCCCGAATCGGTTTTTTCTTATTCACTCCGTTTCAGAAGAATTGGACCAATTCGTATGGGAATTGATAGAAATCAGTTCGATTTGTATGGGAATCGGATGAATCGAAAATTCTGTGATACGTTCCGATTCGATCAGATCCGTCAAACCATGTCTCTAACAAATACTTAGGCCATATGATTAAGATTTAAGGTCGAAACGGCTTACACATTGGGATATAGAAACTACACATGATGGCCGCCTGTGAGATTAATTGCACCTCAAAAGACAGGTACCCAGAAGTGGAAGAAGGCAAGCCCACCGTGTTTGTTTATTACTCTGCAGGCAAAAGAAACAAAAGAGGATTGCAAATTGTACAAAGGTGTGTACCTATCTGACGAAACCTGAGAAGCTCCTGAAAAGCTACTGCGAAGTGATGAGCAGAAAGACTGAGAGGTTGAGGTGTACGAGAGAGTAAAAGGGGCCCCCATGCATGCAGCATGTTGATCTGAGATAGATCAAGACTCCTCAACAAGTCTTTAGAAGGAGGGCTCAGATAATCTCATCTCTCTCGCTGTGTGTTGTGTTGGGTTGGGGAAGACCAGCCGTTGATCACCTGGCTACCAACCAATCTTAAGTTGGGGCAAACGGGAGACAACTACCAAACCAGAAGAGAAAAAGGAGCTTCTGTGTCTCCACCACACTCTACCACGCTGTGTCTTCGGCTGGCAAGAATGGGCTGGAGACAGAATGGAGTGGTCTCAGTAAAAATTAATTAAATTAATTTAATAGGAAGTTTAAACTTCCTAATAAGATTTTTAAAAGCTACCAAATTTTAGGCTCATATCACTTGAAGATTAAATGTAACCCAAATAGCTCTCCTCCCACACCCATCTTTTCAAGAAAAATATTTGATGTTCGGATAAAATATTTAACTATTTATGTTTCTAGACACAAATAAATGTAAATTTCGGTACTAACATGACAACAAAATTCACGTGTTTGTATCTAAGATCAAATAGTCGGACATTCTTTTACTCGAATATTAAATGTTTCTCGTCTCAAAATTAATTGGAACCATTTGGGATCCTCAATCAAACCAAATTATATGTTACATGAAAATACGGTCAATTCCTTACTACTAAGAATCGAGCTTGAGATCTTTCTATCACAAGACACGGGCGACGTTAGCGGGGGTTAAGGGAGGGGTCAGGGGGTATGGGAAGGGTTAGTAGTTTGGTAGAGGGGTTAGTGTAATCTGGTTAAAATGTGGGTTAGGGGGGTATCGGTGGGGTTAACCTACCCCACCTTTTTTGGAGGGATAATTATAACCCCTCCTAACCCCTGGGCCCCACAAATCTCTTCAACTAAAAGGGCTTAAAAATAGTGCTAAACTAACCCGGTTATTTTAATCAGAGATTTTTTAAGATAGATTAGAGACGTAGTGAAGATATTTTTAAAATTTTAAAGATATTCTTAAAAAAAATTTAAAATTTTGAGATTACCTTTTATTTATCTTCAATTTATTTTAATACCAAACAATTCTTAATAGACTGACCTCAATCGAACGAAATCTTTATACAGTACTTAATAATACCGCCAACCTTCCCAAATATTATTGAAAGTAAAAAGTAGTGGTGATGTGGATGGGCTTGCAAAAATCATTATGATAAATAATGGATAGATTTAGGAGTGTTTATCTTTCACATTCACTAGTTTTGTTCTGTAATTGATAGTTTCTATCAAATCAAATCTCACAAAAATATAACATAAATATGATATGATTACTGGTCACCACTTATTCAAGTGTCATCGCCGGCTATCACATTGACGCCATCTCATCGCCACCATGCCGTCAAACTAGCAACACCGCTCACACGTGACCAAGCATCAGTCATCTTATAATATCTCTTTCTTTCCTTTTCCAAACAGGTAAAAAAGTTGCAGTGATTTTTTTATAACATTTAATATTAAATTTAAAATTTTATTTTAATTTATTTTTTAAATTTGAAATTAAAAAATATTAAATATAAGATATTCATTAAGAAGTGTTTGATAAATAACTTAAATAATATTAAAATTATGACACAGTTGGTTAAACTGTTCCATTTTTTAAAAATAAACTACACATTTAGATAGAAATAATTTTTTAAAAAAAGTTTCTCCCAAATATCCTATTAGATTCAAATTTTAGAACCAATTAAAATATATTTTTTTAACTGAGTCGTCAGAACCGAAATTCGATCGGAGACTGCCGACGTCGGCACTGGATTCCAACAACCACCGGAGGTCGGATTCTGGCGATCACCGACGTCGACAGTTGGATTTTGGCGGTCGTCCAACCGCCGAATTTCCGTGGTGGAGCGGCAAATTGATGGTTTTAAATAAAGTAATTTCTGTTGACTTAAAAATTAAATATATTTTCAGATTTAAGTGATTAATTTAAATATTATTTTAGATATTTTATCAACTAATTTAAAATCTTAAAAATAAAAAATTTAAAAATTTAGATGTTCATTAAATATTATCAAACAGACATTTAAATATGGGATGAGAGTTCGAGTATCAATTATTCGAATGCCAAATACAAGTATTTGTGGTGGGATATGTGCTTTTTGAACTAGGCTCCACCAATCTTATGCTTAACATCTACATATTTGTTATCCGAGACAGATTTGGTGTATTTTTATATTATATTTTAAATGTAATATAATTAGATAATAATTTATGTGACATCTAATAATTAAATTGTCATTTTATTACTCATCATGTGAAGAGTATCACATAAATTATTATCTAATCATATTATACTTAAAATATAATATAAAAAATATACTAAATTATGCAATCAAAGAACGTAGCAGCCTATCGCACCTTAAAAAAATGGTATACTTTTCCATTTGAATTCCTTCACACGGTTTCAACATGGATACAAGCATGGGGCAACCCGAGGGTCCGCAAGACGACGCCCCGTTCGCTCTCTGCCTCCCCGTGAAATCCGCCATTCTCTTCTCCACCAAGCCCCGCCGGCGCTCTTTGAGACGGAACTAGCTTAACAAGTGGACAAACAGCCACCCGTTAGATTAGTAAAACCTTCTAGGAAATTCGAACAGTCAAGTTATTAATGTTAAAATATAAATATATTAATGTCTATATACCTAGATTGTCCTAAAATTGTTTGATTGAGCTCAACCTAGATCCGTCCACTCAACACATGGAAGCAGAAGAGGTCGAAGGAGTTTAAAAAGAGAACTTAATTCTATAATAGAACTCATATTTTTTCTCTCTAAAAACATCTTCAAAAGAGTATCAATAGTTGTAAGTAAACGAAAGAGGACAAATGTTAATCGAACATAATGTCATTGAAAATTTTATTTCATTGAATGTCCTTCTCGGGTCCAACTAATCTCTTCCGTTAACTTAACTGTCGTAAAAAATCAACCTCAAGACCACCCTTTCCAAAATTAATTATCTTGCAAATCAAAATAACAATCGAGAGCCGATCAAACACTTATTTTCTTTCCTTATCTCGACCAACTAAGATCCAAATTTAAAATATTTTTAGTCCTCTCCTCCAAAATTTAAGAGACAGATTAGACTGACCATATCAATTTTATAACGTATATGTTACATATCATGAGAAATGATAATTATCGGCCGTACGAGAACGGCCAAGTAATTATATGAGAGAGGAGTGGGGCCGCACTTTTAAAATTGTGGGCCCCACCTGAGCCTTCTCTCAATCTCTGCTCTACATAGCATACATCGGTTGATTGTTAAAACAGATAATATGAAAGTGATAATTATTTACTTTCTCGGAGCACAGAAAAACCCAACCCTCCTTTTTCCAATCTCTACACCTTTCTGGTTTAGCGTATTTTCATATTACACTTAAATATAATATATATAATTATGTATTAAATTTATGTTGCACTTAATAATTAGATTGTCATTTTATTATTTTTTATGTGAAAGATGTCATATAAATTTAATGTCTAATCATATTATATTTAAATATAATAAAAAATATACTAAATTTTTCTCGAATTAAACTGGTGGACGTGTGAGAGAAGGGATCTCAAAGATATTACTTCTAATCTAATACATACAAAAATAATATTCGTTTTTTGCCCTTTTGTGAAAAAAACATAATTTTGAAAGAGATTCGTATCTTTTAGGCAACGCGGCAAGTGTGCGACGGCTCGGGTCCAAAACGCGTGGAAAGTTTGAAAATTTAAGACTATAGAAAATACTTAAACCAGAAAGGTAGAACTCTGGTTTCGTACGTACGACGACGAGACCTTCGCCAGACGCGTCGAAGACAAACAGAGCCACGTAGAAGACAAGACGTACGTGAAGAAGCGTGAGGCATCCCGCTGCCCGGCCGTGGGGACAGATCCTGTGCACCAAAAGCCACTTTTATTGTTCTGTATTTTTTAAAAAATATTTTAAAATTTTAAAAAATATATAAAACTGCTTTTATATAAATATATTTTAATAAATTTTATTTAAAATAAATAAATTCTAAGAAAATGAGTCATTCTCTCGAGGTTGATTAAAATTGACCTATTTTTAATTGTAATAAATCAACTTTAGGAAAATGACTTATTCTGTGAAGATTTATCTATTTCTTACGAGATTTTAATACAATCTATTCTTCTATAATAATAATAATAAAATTTTAAAATATTTTTTTAAAAAATTATAAAACAAAAAAAGTACTCCAAGGATAAAGCCGTGCGGTCGTGGGAGAAGATGACGGGAAGCTGGCATCCTTCTTCACCTGCCCCATATTCCGTTTGGTAGCGACACGTGGAAAATATGGAACCAAACGACTAGTTTTATATCAAAAAATTAATAAAGTTGGCCTTACGAAAGAGGCAGTTCTCTTATAAGCGTTCTTCGGGTTAGTAATATTTGTTTGGATAATTAATAAGAACTATATTTTTTATTTTTCCCCTCGTGTGGTGTGAGATGATGCATACAAAGTGAACCTCAATTAATGAAATTGTCACTTTTACTATGACCTAGTAATAGGGGTGTCAATTGGACAGGGCTGGTCCGGAGGTTCGGAAGTCCGACCCTATTTTAACTAGGTTTGAGCCGAAAAAATAAACCCGCTAACAATTTTTGGTTCGATCCGAAAAAAAATAAAGCCGGACTTAGACTTTGTATGACCCGACCCGGTCGACCCGTCCGACCCGAAAAATAATTTTCTGAGTCTACAATGTTGACTTCTCACGGCGTCTGATGGGGAGGTCGTTGTTACCTCCATCTGCAGCTGACGCAAGATTTGGTGGTTTATTTTATATTTGTAGGTGATGTGAGATTGGATGGAAGCCGTGCTTCCGCACTGATGGAGTGTTTGAATGGCTTGCCTTTTATTATTGTAATGGAATCACATCATTACATATAGAGATCTTTGTTTAAGGTTACTTTTTCAAGAATCTACTTACATAACTCATAGAGGATAGATAACCGGAGTGTGTATATGTGTTTAGGTGGCACTACTCAAGGAGCGATCCAGTGATTGATCTTTTATATATAATTTTTTAAAAATAATATATAATAGGCTAACTAGTTTCAAAACATTAAAAAAAGATTCAAAAAATATAAGAAAATTCGGGTCGGGCCGGGCAGGACCGAACTTTTTATGGGTCCGGGCCGGACCACTTATACTGAACCTACCCCGGGGCCTAGGCCGGATCCGAGCCGACTCTTAGAAAACTGGGCTTGGATCGGGCCTTGCTAGGCCCAGTCTAGGCCCGACCCATTGACACCCCTATCTAGTAAGAACTAATATGTTCACTTTTACCATGACCTAGTAAGAACTAATATGTTTTATTTTTTTATTTTTTTTTCTAATGGTTAGATTGCTCATCAGATTTTTTTTTTGAATTCATAGGTCATAATAGATTTTTTATTAAAATAATTTTAAAAGAACTTGATCAACTGCCAACCGATCTAATAAATAAAATTCCTTAAAATACTGTAAAAATATTTTAATTTTTTTACCCATTGGTGAGCCACCCAAAGTGCAGTAATATGCTCACTACTTAACCAAGTCACATCTGGTTAATAAACAGAAATATATAGCGATGTCATAGTTTTGTGCCACCTTAACTTTTTACACGTAAAAACAATTGCCGTATTGTGTCGTGTTTTCCCCTTAGCTGTAGGTCTTCTCGTTTTCTACTCTTTGTTATGATTTTTCTTGCTTTGTTACCTCTCCTCTGCACTGTGTAATACAGAGGCACCTTTTATTGTCAATATATATATAATGTGATATTTTTAAAAAATAATTAAAATCTACCCTCGATCGATGAATATCAAATATTTATTTTTTTATAAAGAGAAATATTAAATGTTCGAGACGTCAAGATATCAAATAATTAGGCGTCAAACACACGGTAATTTTTTATAAAGAGAAATATTAAATGTTCAAGACGTCAAGATATCAAATAATTAGGCGTCAAACACACGGAAAGTGAGGCCTCATTCGGTGCCGCTGGGGGGTCCCACCAAAGGTTTTTGTATTTGGTACTTGAGTATTTAATATGCGGATGTCCGAACATTTAGCGTTACTTTTTTATGATATATCACGGTGTTTTTTCTCTCTCTATATCTTTTTTTTAATCAATAAAATTATTTAAAGAACAATCCACATCACCTTTTTGATCGTCTTTGGAGAGTACTCAGTATGTCTCATTCCACTAAAGACATATATATCATGACAAGATCAGCATCAAATGTACCAAAAAGCTTTGACCTATCCGTTGTGTGTCAAATCAAACAAAAATTTCTCTTTTATCACCAAAACTTACACATTTTATGCACCAAAAATTACATTACATGATTATTTTGATAGATAATCATATAAAACATTACATACTAAGTTTTCTTAAAGAAATGCTTATTCAAGCAGTCGTGTAGAAATGTTATGTTGGAACCGTCATGCAGAATATTATTGAGCCACACTGTGCGACGTATGAGCCTCAATATCTATTTTCTCTCTCTTTTTTATATAGATTTATATCTCCAATGTAAAAAATTATTTGTCTCTCTCAATTAACTATTCATCATTATTAACTTGTTATTTATTACCCTTATCAAAATAACATTTCGCGGATCTTATTCTCAAGCGCTGCTCCCCAATGTGGGTAGGCAGTTTTGCACCCATCGTCGTAAATCTCCATGGTGTCAGAGAACCCGGCAAAATCTGATTTCATGTAAAATCGATTTTTCCATAATAGGTTGTCCATGAATAATCTTTTTACTATTCGTAACGCTGTGTAACTAACATTTCTGATTTCTTTATAGAAAAGTAGAGGATTGTCTGTGCCATTTCATGGCCATAAAGTGGTAGAATTTTTTATTTTTTTATTTGACAAAATAAGACGGATGTCTCGTTACATTAAAATAGATCAAAAGAGTGCGAAAGATAGGAAGGGGAGGCGTAACCTAATCCCAAAACCCACCCAAGTACAGAAGCTAAGCCCAACACACAATAGAGTTTGTGAATCAGGGATCGCCGAAGGAGAGCGTCGAATAGGGTCGGCAACAATTCATGAGAAAAAATTTGCCCACGGGAGATTGATATGACAGGGATGTGCTCGATGAAAATCGACGCAAAAGACCAATACATTAGAGAAAAAAACACCTCTTCTTCTCCGACAAAGACGACCATTGACTGTTGTTCAAAACATGGTTTGTCGAATCGGAATCGGAAGGCGAATCGGGTTGCTCTTAATTCGTCCCGATTTTCTCAGAATCGGTCCGAATCGAATCGATTCGCATGGGTATATTATATATATAATATATCATATGATATATATATTGCATATATATTACATATATCATATTCAGACACATTTATATTAATAAATACATATATGTAATATATATCATATTTATAATGTACGTATAACATATATTACAAATATAATATAATAATAATAAAATATATATTATATATATAAAGAAAATCGGGGCGAATCAGACGAATCAAGGATCGAGTTTCTCCTGATTCGCACCGATTCGGAGAAATTAGACCGATTCGTCCCGATTCGGCAAACCATGATTCAGAGTAAATGTAAGTTCAATCACAAACGAACAAAATGAAAATCATAACAGCAGCAACAATAGGACACAAATCTGTTCCAATCACAAAAGAAAGGCCAAACAAAAAAAAGCAGATGTCGACGGCAAGAATCAACTCTAACAACAACAAAAACCCACGAATCATAACTTGGATGTGAAGAGAAAGGAGGACCAAATATAGATATCTTAGTAAAAACACAAATAATTACAACTGCAAGCCGATGCCCTAGAAGTTCAGAGTACAAGACGCCAACATAACCTGTGGAATGGACTTCGATCATCTTGGAGTACAAAACTTCTATTAGGTAGGAGAATGAACTGGACAGTCAAATCCGCATCATCTTTGAGTATTCGAGATGCCCCCTCTCCAACGAGTCAAAACGGAACCCTAAGTGTAGAATCCTTCCTCCCTCGTGTGAAGGAGACGAGAAGAACTCTTTCTTACGAGCCTAGATCACCAAGTGGCGAAGTCTATCCATACGATTCTTTCCCTTCTTTATAAATATTTTCTCATCTTATTACAACCATCATTCCAACGAGTGGACAATACAATCTTAGGTTGGTTTTGATGGACACTCCAATTGAGATGTGCACAATCTTATTACAACCATCATTCCAACGAGTGGGCAATACGATCTTAGGTTGGTTTTGATGGACACTCTAATTGAGATGTGCACAAAGACGTGTGTGTCAGATGGGGTTGGGAGGAGAGGATCCTCTCTCTTCTCCATGCGAGACATCCCAATTAAATGTGCCACATCTCATCACATATTAAGATGTGCACATCAAAATATAAGGTGAGACATTTCTTATGATCTTTCCCCTCTCACAACAAAAGACAATTCAAATTGCACAGACACGCACCGACAACAGGACCGGGGCAGACAAAAATCCGTGTCTGACGTGGACGGACACCCTGTTTTTTTCCACTTCGGCGCGGGAGGACCCTGCTTCGTCACAGCCCGGCGCCGCGCCTTGTCCGTGATTCATCACGTGATCGGCATGGATCCTCGAGCCGTACGTGCATCGGACGGCCATTACGGGCCCATCCTCGAGAACCCCCACCGGTTCATCGGTCCAGTCGAACCGGCCGGCGGAAATGCCCCACGCGCAAGGCAAGTCCCCGTCCCCACGGTCCCCCCCCCCTCCCGTGATTACTCACCTGAGATAAATTTTAAATTTTATCTTTTTAATTTTTTTCATATGTTTATCTCAACATCTTCGTTCTCTGTTACATATTTTTTTTTAATATTATCCAACACTCAATATTATATAACAAAAAGGCCTCTCATTCATTTTATAAAATTTTTCTTTAAAATTTATGGGTATACGATAATTACAGAAAACTCTTAATATATTTCTCCATAATAATCAACTTGTCTTAATCTTGTGTGTAATATTGTCATAAATTTATTTTTCCTCTTAAATGATAGATCTCAAATATCGAAAACTATTAATCTTATGAATATTTTGTTCATCAATTAAAATCATATCTTCATATAATAATTTCTCTTACTATAACTACAATACATAAATCTTAACTTGTTCCTATTAATTTAAAATTTTGATGTAAATCTATAAAGATCAAAATATTAGTTTTCACACTAATAAAAACACCTTCAGACATATCTTGAACCAAACCAACATATTTTTAAAAGATTTTTTTCTTCTTAATATCTATCAAATCAATTCTCTAGATAATTTATCATACACCTTATCCAAATTATAAAAAAAAACATATAAAAATTCACAGTTAATTGGTTCTACATCAAAAAAGAAAATAAAAGAAGAACAACTTATGTTGATGCGCCATCACCTTTTTCCTTGGCGGCAGTTAGCTTCAGAATTCAGGTATGTTTCTACATTTACATTGGTGGAGACGGATTATATAAATTTACATGTATTTAAAAACTATTTCTACAATTATACATTCAAAAAGGTAATTTTCATAATTATTTCAAAAAATCCACAGTCCACCCATCCTTTTCACTGTAGAGATCAACTTTAGGCTCGGAGGAGTCGACACAGCTGACGTCACGCGCCGTTGAACACTTGAACCGCATCAGTGACAGCGCTCTTCCACGTGGTTTTTTTTATTAGTTGAGGAATTGGCGGGGCATGGCAGCATTGACCAATCACCGCCCGCCACCCCGTCCTCACCGCCTATAAAAGCTTTCAGAAAAGAAGAAAAAGAAAGCGCCGTCGTCCCCTTCTCCCGCTTTCTCTGTCCCTCTAATCTCCTCCCTCCCTCCCTCCCTCTTTCTCTATCTTGATAGTTGATGCGCGTGTCGGAGGCGGTGGAGGAAATCTAGGTTTTGGTGCGGCGGAATCTGGGGAAGATTGCAGGGTGCCAGCTCCCCGGCTGGAGCTCCCGGAGTTCCTCCTCTCTGACGGTTCGATCTGCTGACGATTGCGGCGTGGATTAGGGGAAGGTTTCGTGGAGGTTCGAGGAGGAAGAGAGAGGGCATGTCCTCTCGTTGAGGCCGTAGTCTGGTGGAGGCCTTGCTCGAGCTCGATAGAGTTGGTCGTCCCTGGGGATCTGCTGGCTTCCTTGGCTCCGCATCGGGGAATTTTCCGAGTGTGACCGTGGAGTTTCGACTGAACGGGCATTGCCGGCGGGACGGTCGTAGGCGCCCCCGCGCGGGAAGATACGGTGTTCCCTGGCAGATCTTTAGTCGCCTAGGAATTGTTTGGGGTTTGGTGTAGTTCTAGCACGAGGAGTGGGGTTTTGAAGGCGCTTTGGCTGTTGGATTTGACCCTTGTAGGAGATTTCTTTGGTGTTGTGGATTTCTGTCTCGAAGGTTTGATTCTCTGAACTGTCCGTGGGGCTGTGCAATCCAGCTTGTTAACTGCTGTTTTCATACGGTATCCACTCTACAATTTGAGGGGACCTGGAAATTTGTTACTCGTTATTGAGGTGGTGTTGGATTCTTGGATTTCTCTGTGAAACAAGAGACTGATGTTAGAGAAATGGCCCCGAAGATATCACCATTGAAGGCGGCCGAGAACGCTATACATTGTATTGGGTTAGGGTATGACATATCCGTGGACCTCCGCCTCAAGGCCTGCAAGCGGGAGTTGCCGGACCCGTACCTCATTGAGCTCGACCATGATCAAGGCAGGGAAATTATCCTTCCCGGCGGTATATCGATCCCAAATGTCCCAAAATCTATAAAGTGTGATAAAGGTGAACGGATGCGATTTAGCTCTGATGTTCTCACTTTCCAACAGGTTTGACTCTCTCTCTTTTGATTGCTAGTCTTTTTCTGGGTACTATGCTGGAAAGATGTGTTTAGTGGACGTGGGAACAACATTGGTTTGCTGTTAACTGTGATATAGAATGTTCCGAATGATCGAGTTTGTGAGGAAACCCTTATCTGGATGAAAATGTCACGTAACTGAAGAAAATCTATGTCCATTTGAAACGTGTAAATATTTTAGACTGAGATTTAGCAGAACTCGATTTAGTGAGTTTGACCACTGGTCCTCCATTCTTACATTTTTGGATCGTACTGCCATGCTTGAGATGAAGACGGCTGAAAATGCCATACATATTTTCTTCCCATCTTGCCAATGTACGCATATTGGTGCATGTTAGATGACAAGGATGATGGAAAATATCATATGTCGGGAACGTCCTCAAGTAGAAAAGTGAGAAGTAAAAAAAGTTACTCACACTTGTGACTACAAAATTTTCCCATTTTCTGAATTGTGTCCGATAAGTCACTGTCTCTTTTAGTATGTCAATTCTTTTCTTAAAACCCCTCAGCTTTTCAGCTTTTTATGCTACTAATTTTGCAAACATTCAACCATTACAATATCATGTGAAATTAATCTTGTGCCTACCATTGCAGTCCATGTTAGAAAACCGATCTCATGTCATTCCTTTTATGCAGATGTCAGAGCAATTCAACCAGGAGCTATCTTTGCCCAGCAAAGTACCTTCAGGCCTATTCAATAACATGTTTGACTTTACTGGTTGTTGGCAAAAAGATGCAGCGAGCACCAAAGCTCTTGCATTTGATGGGTGGTTCATTACTCTATATACAGTTGCATTAGCAAAATCTCAGATTGTTCTTCGTGATTATGTTAAAAAAGCTGTTCCTTCTTCTTGGGACCCTGCGGCATTGGCAAGGTGATTATTTTCCCCTTTTTTGGATGAAACAGTGATTGCACCATGCAACGTGAGGGATTATGATATTTTTTAACATTACTTACCTTCAAGCAATGAAAAATGATGCTGAAACAAGCTTAAGAAATGATTTTGCGGCATTTTCTCTCAATTTGATATTTCCTGTTTTCACATTATGTCTTTGTGGAGATTAAATATTATTATTTCCTGTTTGTGAATTACTTCTTTATGCTTCTATGGATGATTGCTCATGTTCAACCATGAAAGAAGCAAAACATATTCTTCCTTTTCCCATTTACATGCATCTAGAGTAGTCATGGAAAGAACCTACACGTACTTGAGCCATACTAAAAGACAGTACTTTCCCCACATCAAGAACATGGTCACAGTGTAAAGTCTTCTTGGGAGGCAATGCTTCTTGTGATAATTGTATTTTGCAGATATGCTGGCTAGTTGATATATTGCTGGGATCAGCTTTCATTTATTTAATGTTCATGGGAAGTTTTATTTTTGCGTAAGAGAAGTCTCAGGTTTTCATATACAGTGGAAGTTTTATTTTTATGTAAGAGAAGTCTCTTAGGTTACTTCTGCAAGGGGCAGGGGAGTAAACCTGCAAACCCTTCTCCCCCAACCAACCAAATGCCCCCAACCGCCAGTTACGCACACCTGCCTGGAATGCAGTACCAACTACCTCCTAAAGAAGGGAAGAAATACATGACAGATTCATAGGATATCTATTATTTCTAATTTTCACCCAAAGTTGGGATCATATATCATTTTCCATTTTCCATTTCTGAGCCATTATTATTGACTTCTTTTATGATTAATTGAGAAGCAGAGTCACATTTTACACAGATCTTCAGTAATGATAGATCTTGTCTTCAACAGGTTTATTGAGAAATTTGGCACTCATATAATTGTTGGTGTCAAGATGGGAGGGAAAGATGTAATCTATGTAAGACAACCACACTCATCAAATCTTCAACCTGCTGATGTTCAGAAAAGGTTAAAAGAGATGGCAGACAAGAGGTTCTCTGAGATGAATTTGCAGTATGGACTGAATTTCGAGGAACCATATACAAAGGATAAGGTCTCTCTCTCTCTCTCTCTCTCTCTCTCCAACTGCAATTGAAACATGTACTAATAATATCCCACAACTTATTGCATCAGCACTTTTGCTTCCTTGACATTTTCTCCTCCCGAATGTTCTCCCTCCCCTAATGCATAATTGCCTCATGCTAATGAGTGTCTTATCATGCTGCAGATTGTCAATGAGTGTCTATTCGACAGCCCATTAGAAAACATGGCTAATTACTGAAGAAATTTACAATGATTCAATTGCTTCTATAAAGTAGTCTTCATGTATTGGATGGACATGATTCATCATTTCTAGAACCTTACATTTGTTGCCTCAACCACAATTGAAACATATACTAATAGTATCCCACAACTTATTGCATCAGCACCTTTGCTTCCTCGACATCTTCTCCTCCCAAATCTTCTCCCTCCGCTAATGCCTAATTGCCTTGTGCTAATGAGTGTCTTATCATGCTGCAGACTGTCAATGAGTGTCTATTCGACTATTCCAGAGCCCGTTTAGAAAACATGGCTAATCACTGAAGGAATTTACAATGATTCAATTATTTCTATAAAGTAATCTTCATCTCCACCCCTCCCCCTTCCCCCAAACCCCCAACCCCTGGTGGATACAGAAGCATGGCTGCAGGGCACTCCCTCAAATTCCTAGGCATTTGAGGCAGAGGTGACCCCTTCTTGCCTTGATCATCTCTCACCTTTAGCTACATAGACTGGGATTAGTGCATTTCCATTTATTAGGGAGATACTAGTATGGCCCAAAAGAATTGTTTCAAAAGTGTCATATTCTCTATTAATTCAGCTCTGTGATTTATCATTGTTGTGTTGATCTTGGCACACTTACTGTCTTTTCAACTGTACACTTGCTAAATTTATCCAATAGGTCCTCCAATAAATGACTTCAGCAAGCAATATTGTTTCATGATGTACAAGCATTAGCTGTATGTTTATCCTGTTCGCTTTCACACATTTATGCTTATGTTTCATTGTTCATACCAACAAAAATGAGAGTAACTGCAAGCAATGCTGGAAGGTTTTTTCTATAGTCTGAACCCATATTTCTTTGACCATTTGTTCTATTTCAGTTAGATATCAGAATGCAGCGACTGAGGTTTGCAGAATCCAGCCCAACGAGTTCTTACTCTAGCAAGGACAAGGAGGTGCATTTTCTCAGATGTTGTTTTCGTACCTATCTTAAAATTCTTTTTCATTATCACAGATTAGGTCGGTAAATCTTACATTAGTTTTCAATAATGATTGTAGGATCTCAGGAGAATATTCAAGAGAAGAGGTGGAAATGACAACAAGGACCTAAACCATAGTGAATGGTTGAACACTATTCAGTATGAACCAGATGTGATCTCGATGTCCTTTGTTCCGATCACCTCTCTGCTGAATGGAGTTCCTGGAAGTGGATTCTTAAGTCATGCAATTAACTTGTACTTGCGTTGTAAGTTCCAGTGAATCTATTCCACTTTTTTAAAGATGAAATATGTGGAAATTATGTTCTCTCAGTGCAATGGCATGGCTTATCATTTCTATTTGGACTACTTTGTGAAAAGTTTCAAAAACAAAACAAAAAAAGATAAACCAGGATTTTGGTGCTCTTCATATTTGATTCTCAATTTTGGGACCTTGATCAGAATCTGTCTGATTTGTTTTCCTTCTAATTCCGCCTTGAAATATATATAAAGGAATCATGCATGTCTAGATACCTCAGCAATGAGTCAGTTATGAAGGGGCATATTCATGAAGGTATTGCTATTTTACTTCATTTGCAGATAAACCACCAATTGAGGAACTCTACCAGTTTCTGGAGTTTCAGTTGCCGAGGCAATGGGCACCTGTGTTTGGTGATCTTCCCCTTGGTCCTCAGCGGAAGCAACAGAGCACTACGTCTCTCCAATTCTCTTTCATGGGTCCAAAACTTTATGTTAATACTAATCTGGTAAAGTATTCCTTTTCCTTGGCAACTCTTTATCATATGCATTAGTTTTGGTATCTGCAAGCGAGTATAATTCTACGCAGAAAACAGAATCCAGAGATTGCTTGTTGGTACTGGTGTTTATTTGAGTGTAGCAGTTGCAATGCTAACAATTAATGACAAATTGAGAAGATTACCCACCAACAAAAGGAAATTAGTGTAAAGAAAACTGAAACGTGCAAGCAACATCCAGCGGTGCACCATGTAAAAGAACATCATCAGCGGAAAGAAACTAAATCACACAGAAAAATGTCTGATGTCTTTTTAACCATGGATGGCAGAATTGGCCAATTTTGGATTGGAATCAGCCATGGCCGATCCAGGCCGATTCTGGCCGATTCCCACCCGATTTGGATCGGGATGGGCTATGGCCGATCCAGACCCCGATTTCGATCCTGCTATCCATGTTTTTAACATTAAACGTTCTTGCCATAATATTAGTCTATTTCTGAGATCTTAGGTGATTTTAGGGGGGGGGAAAACATAAGTTTTGATTTGAATACTGGCGATATATGTTCTATCATGATTTTGACTAGAGCCAACACATCTGCCACCATACACAATTTTCAGATCAGTGTAGTCACATACATGCCGGAGGTCAGGCATTGTTACAAATTAATCACACTGCATTCCTCTCTTTTGTTCTTTCACAGAATGCTTTGTTACTTGTTGGTGTCAACATTTTAGATTTCATTTTCCCTTCTCCATTTCTTTGGACTAGAATGTGTCACGATTATCTTTTGCATCACCTCCTTCCCCTATTATGATTGTTTGAATTATTGATTTGGATGCTTGTGAGTCACACTTCCACCATTCGTATTGAATGTTTTACTTTCACAAATTCTGAATAAGGAATCCTGAATGTGGTCCTGTTGCAGATTGATGTAGGCAAGAAGCCAGTGACTGGTCTCCGGCTGTACCTTGAAGGAAAGAAGAACAACATATTAGCAATCCATCTTCAGCATCTCTCGTCATTACCCAGAATTTTCCAACTCCTTGAGGACCCTAGCAACGGTGTCCCTTGTGATTCCTGCGACCGCAGATATTATGAGCCTATACAATGGAAAAATTTCTCTCATGTCTGTACAGCCCCAGTCGAATATGATGACGACCGCAAAATTGTAACGGGAGCCCAGTTACATGTTGGTCACCATGGTCTAAAGAAAGTTCTCTTCCTCCGCCTGCATTTCTCCACAGTTTCAAATGCTATGTGTGTTAGGAACCCTGACTGGGAGGGTTCCCCCTGGCTGGCACGCAAGTCTGGCCTCATATCGACACTGATCAGCACCCACTTCTCCATGCCTATTCAAAAGCCAGCCCCACGGGCTGCAGATGTGAACATCAACTCCGCAGTTTATCCTGGTGGTCCTCCTGTGCCAGTGCAAACACCAAGGCTGCTGAAGTACATCGACACCACAGAGCTGGTTCGGGGGCCTCAGGACTCGCCTGGATACTGGGTGGTCTCGGGGGCTAAGCTGTGCGTGGAGAGGGGTAAGATCTCTCTACAGGTCAAGTACTCGCTCTTGACCATTATGATGGAAGATGATGAGGACGTCTGAAGATTTCATGTTGATAGCGGAGCCCTAGAGTTGGAAAACTGTGGAGAAGAATACAAAATTGATGACAGAGATGGGAGGATCTCATATCGGTGATGTTTTGGAGGCCCAGATTGGTTAATTGATGGGAGACGTTAAGAGTTGCGAAAGGGAGGAAAGTGCAGTGTATCATAGTTTTGCGTTTTCTTTCCCTGGTCAAGCAGCTTCCAAGGAGACAGAATACCCTTTCCTCTTTTTGTTATACCTTGAATTGATTGAATTCTTTCATCTGTTCATTAGTGACTTGCACCACAAGCAGTGTGCAGTCTTCAGACTTGGGCGGATGACCCCAAAAGAGAAGGCGCATTCTTCCACTAAGCTCTCTTGTTGCTTCGTTGTGAATTACTCGCAACTACCCAAAAACGCAAAGTCCTTATGTTCACCCAAATGTGACATTTTTGCTGACTTGTGCCAATCAACTCTGTATTTGTGGGGTCTTTCAGCTGAAAGCCCGAGAAATTTGTATATACACGTTTTTGTACTTAGAGTGTCTGTGCCTGCTTTTCAGTTCTTACTTGATGGTTTTTACTAACCCGTCTAATTTATTTGCCTATTTATCACTCTTAGCTATTAAAGATGACAAATAACATATATAAAGGGAATAAATAGGCCTAGATATGTAATTTTTTTTACCTGTCTAGACAAGTAATAAATATTTTTCTACGTAATGTTTAGACTCACTTTGAAATGGCTGTTAATATGTTAAGGAGAAGTATTTACTATACATTTGGATGGATGGTTTTTACTACCCATTTAATTTATTTGTCTATGTATCACCCTTAGCTCGATAAAATAACATATAAAGGAAAATAAATGGTTCTAGACATAATTTTTATTATTCCTCTGGACAGATGATAAGCATTTCTCTATGCTAAGTTAAGACGCACTTTCAGATGCATGTTAGTATGTTAAAGAGAAATACTTACCTATCTACTTAGACATATAATTTTTACTACCTATTTATTTTATTTTTCTATTTATCACCCTTAGTCATTAAAGATGACAATAACATATAAGGGAATAAATAAGTCTAGACATATAATTTTTATTATGACCGGTAATAAGTATCTATCTTATACTACTAAAACAGAGTTCTCTGTCGCCACGCGGCGAGCAGCGAACCCTGTTGTATTTTTTTTATTTTTTTTCAAAATAGGCGGGGAGGGGATTCTGTTCTTTTTTATTTTTCCAAGCCGCCCACCTTACATGATGCGGGGGTGGCGTGCCTGCGGGCGGGCCGCCTCTTTTTTTTAAATTAAAGTTTTTTATTCTTAAAATTTTTAATATTTTTTTGAAATTTTTGAATTTTTTTTTATTTTTTTAATTCATACCCATGCAATGCATGGGAACAGAACTAGTTTTAAGTTAAGACGCACTTTCAGATGCATGTTAAATCACTATAGCCTAACCGGGAAACAGTCGGCAGCAGCGTCCAGACAACCACTGGGTTTGTGGACTTGCACAGTTCACATATTGACCTCTTGACTAACGCTTTTCACGCAGATCTGGAGATTGGATGAAGTAGCCAAATCAGATGGCCGGTTCAGTTCATTTATCCAAAATTGTCGACGTCTGATATGCGTAAATTTTGCTATGGGTGGTTGTATTTTCCGAGTTTGCCATGAACTTTTTTTTAAATTCAATTTTCTAAGAAAGTAGCCAATCTCCCAGTGCTATCAAAGTATACGTCATGATTGGAATTGGATAGCTAAAAAGTTCTAAAGAAATGGTAGCGATCTTCTATTATTTTGAAGCTTTCAATCACATGTGACTTGTCTAGCAAAAAAAAAAAAAAAAAGACTTGTATAGATGCCCAAGTCAGCATACTCTATTGCACACCCAAAAGTACAGCTAATCCTGGCATGCAACAAGTCTATCTGTAAGTTATACTTATCCAAACTTTTTTGCACCTTTTACCCACTCTTGCAAGAGAGAGAGAGAGAGAGAGAGAGAGAGAGAGAGAGAGAGAGAGAATGATTTGTTTCTGCCAGATATATCTTAATTTAGGAGGGGAAATGTATGTGGAAAAGCTAGACGCCTTCGCTTTCTTGCCATCTGTTGTTCTCAAGTGTTCTTTTCGATCTCTTCTAGCTTTTGAACCCCTTGGGAGGAGCAGGTTGGTGTGGGCAAGTAGTGACCTGCACTGGCTTAAGAGGAATATGTGGCAAATGCGGTTGGGAGGAGGCAGAGGCAGACCCCACAGGGAACACCATCAGTTTTTGAAAAAGAGATGCTAATTATCTGGGCCCCCGATACCAGGATATCATAATATTCGTACGTCAGACACAGCACAAATGAAACCTGTGTGCCACTTTGACAGTCCCCACCACTCATGCTTGTGTCTGCACCCGGGCGCCCGGATATCAAATATTTTCATTTGAAAAATTGGAGCAACGGGCACGGGAGATTTTTCGCTTTGTGAAGGAGGCCCTCAAAATTTAGGTTAATCCTGTAAATTCAAAATGTTGCAAGGTGTTTAAAAGATAAAAATGCTGGGAAGGGGTAAAGGACTGGCCAATTGTTGGAATCTGGCCTTCACTTTAGCACAAATCAGCTGAAAGGATTGATGCTTTGGAAATGGAGTCAAATGCAATGTTCTTCCAACTCCCAAGATCGAATGTTTTGAAATGTATCCTCAAGTGAGACATCACTTCGTGCCCCATTTTTTTTTATCTGGAAGATAATATCAAGGCTTGACAGGACCTGATCAATGATTTAGAGGTTCCAAAGAATCAGAGACAGTCAACTCAACAAGAAAACCCAATTCCTTAATGCTTTAAACTTTGGAAGAGGATCAGCTATGACAAGTCTTTTCTTCCCAAGATCAGAAAATACAAGAGAGAAATTGCCCTGAAGTTTCCCACTTCCAGAGAGTGAGAAATTTTACCTTTCCTAAGATAAAACCCTGCAGCATGGTTCTCACTAGAACCTCATAGCCGATAACATCTCAAAAACAACATGACCGCATGCAACTGTAAGATCCGGGGTAGGTGGGGCTCATGACTTGGCCACCCATGAGTCCTAAAAGAATTATAAAGAGGGGAATGCAGACAGAGAAATTTGTACTCTCCATTTTTCAAGTTGAGAGACTTCAAGAGAAAACATCTGATAAGGATGAAACAGTGTAGGAACATGGGACCTTCACATGCTCTGTCCCAAGATCTTTCAAGGACATCTTGCTCTCCGGAGACTTCTGGCAAGAGGAGACCCTCAACTCACCAAGTGATGTTGGCAGCACCAGCCTTTGTACATACATGCTGCTTTCTTGTACAAGATGTCCGTGGAACTTGTGTTTGTACAGAGCTATGGAGAGGGCAAGGCGTGGTGGTGATCATGGGAAGGCCAGTGCACCCCTTCTCTCGGGAAAGGCAGAGGGGCAGGTTGGGCAATGCATGTAGGGTACCTTTGCCCTGGCATCAACACCGAGAGATCTGACGGATACCAACGTGACACCTGTCACCCAAAATGCATCATCAAATATAGTGGCCTAATACCAAAGAAAAGCAAGCACTCAAAGCATTGTGAATAGGAAATGATTCCCCCTATGTAAAAGTTTTAGTACTTGGCCAGAACTTTTTCATTTTTCAGAATTGGTTCTAACTAGAAGTTGAAATCAATTTTTGCAACAAATCAGCTTCTCAGTCACTACTTGGAACAGATAACTAGGTAACTAAGTTCACTATGCAAGACAGGTCACTTTATCCTGATCATTTCAAAACTTACAGCAGGCACTAAGCAGCCATGTTTCCTTCAGGTTTTTGCAAGCTTATGGCTTACCCCACTAAACCTCCAACCCAACAAAAAAGCAAATTCAAGACATTCATAACATTAATGAAGGCTATACAACGTCTAAGGAACTTCTTCACACCTAGCTTGTAATCACATGTTAATGAACCTATCATCATAGGAGACTTACTGGTTGAGAATTCCCAAGCTTCCTTAGGGAGCTATTTTGCACGTCTTGACCTACAAAGGATTCTTGAGCATTGATAGGAGCCTGTAGGAAAGAATTCCTTGGCCTCAATAGATGCTCGAATATTGCCATGATGAGGAACATAGATATTAAGATTGCAGTGGCAACAAAGCCAACAGAGATGGCATTCATGGAGGATCCAAAGTTACTCCACGAGGCGTCTTTGTCGGCGGCATCCGATGTAGTCGAGTCCGGGGTCCATGACCTTGATCTCTCTCTGAAGTCATCCATGATGCCTAAGCCAGTGGTTTTTTGTAAACAGCAATTTCGCAACTTGGGAGGATGATATGGCACAGAAATATACTGATTGCAGATTCTTGGTTCAGGGATGATGCTGTGGCAGGAGTCTTCTTAGATTTATGTGCATTCCAACCCTTACCTCACCTCAGATGCCTCTAACCATAATGAGTTGGTTGATGGGAGACCTGCATTGGAAGCTATTTTGAGTCAACAGGAAATCACCATGCATTTTATATAGACTATTCAACAGATTCCCCCCACCTTCAATGCTGAGACCTAGTTCAGGTCAATAAACAAGCTAGAACCGGAATTTGTCTTCTGAATTTCTTCATCTCACAGAGAGCATACTTTGACAGATTATTCAAACAGGATCAAGCACTCATCAGCTGCTAGAGCAATGAGATATCAATATACAGAAGGGGTGTAAACTCATGAGAGCTTGATGCTTCAAAGAAAGATGCCAATTCACTAGAAATGCAAAATAAGGAGACGAAATGCAAGATGATGCCCTTTCAAGAGGAAGGGGTTATGCTATCATGTATCAGACTTTTTTTTTTTTAAGGAAGAACCTCTTAGAGAACATACCCACAATAACTAAGAACTTAATTTTTACCGAATCAGAAAATTGCTTGTGCCAGCATTCTTCATTTGGGGGGGGGGGGTGTTGTTGTGCAAAGACTCGGAGGACATTCAAAAGGGAGTTTCTTAGACAAACAAAGGATTGTTGCAGGGATTCATTTGTTTTGCCAAAGCGTACAAAGAATCAGCGTGCTCAATAGATCAACTGCAGCAGACATATGAAACTAACAGAACAGACAAAAACCCTTTACTGCTGAGGATTTCCATAATGCCTGTTCGCAGGAGAGATGATAAATTCTACCCTCCTCCCTATTTTTCCCTAGCGAACATCTTACAAGGAAACGAAGTTCTTCTTCCATTCGATTAAGATGTCAAATCACAAGCACATACAAGATCTGCAGAAGGTGAACAGACTCCATTTCACAATTAAACCTACCTAATGGTGCTCCTCAACTTCTCTGCGACATCCACAGAACCAAGAGAACAACAAACAACAAAAACCAGTACAAGAAGATCTAAAACCTTGGAATCAGAGGCATGATGAAATACCTCCGAGCAGCAATACCAACATGAGAGGGGGCCGAACACAGGACTCCCCCCAACAACAGACAACGGCAGGGACCGGACAGAACTTACTTTGCACCCACAAAACTTTTCAGAAATGCCCCATTTTATAAGGGTTCTCCCCCCCCTGCCATTCCCGGGGTTCTCATGCACAACAGTCCACTAGGAAGACCGAAACCTCTTTTCAGGAGAGGAAAAAAAAGGAAAAACTAGTGGTGGCAAAGGCCAGAAATGGCTGTAGGACCCTGTTTAATGGATGATGAGCGAGCAAAAGAAGTTAAAAAGATAAAGAGAGGGAGAGAAAAAAGAAAGGGTGTACACAGCCAACCTGCCCTTCATCACACTAATAAAAGCAAACACTGTGGCTACAGCATCTGTTTTGCCGGTTTCTTCAGTTCTCCATCTCCTCATCAACTTGAGCAAGTAAGCGAGCAAGAAAGGGTGGATACCCAGATGACGACCCACAGTCTGCTCCAGGTGTAGAATAAAAAGGAGGCATCTTGGGAGTCACACGGCCCTTTCCGGGTTGTGCTGTTTAGCTCGTAAGCTTCCTTGCAGCAGCATCCCCATCAAATCCCCCCAAGGAAAGCAAAAGCAGCGTGAGGCCGGGGGAGAAGTGGGGTTGCATTGGGCGCCTCAAAAGCTATAATGTGCATCTTACATAGCTCCCACCATCACAGGGAAGGAAAAAAAGTTAAAGCTGCCACGCGAGTTTAGAATTTTTTAAGGAAAAGAAAAGAGGAAGGGGAGAAGGCAGGCATGGTACATTATAATTTTCAAATCACACCGGAGTTCCATCATGGCGTGAAACGATCAGATACAAAGATGGCAGGGAGGACTTGAACGAAGGAAAGGGTGAAGAAAGAAAGCATAGGCCTCTCCAGATCTTACTGCTGTGAGTTGCCAGTGCTGGAATGATGAAGAAGGAAAGAGGAGGGAGGGAGGGAGCTGCCCGCATGGGGAGGGCAGGAACCGATCTGGGTTGAACAGGGGATCTCGGGGAATGCATAGGGAAGAGCAGATTGGCCATGCCCATCCCTCAAAATTCTCTTCTTGCTTTGATGATCATGATATTCTGACGAAGGGGACCCAGACTGCTTATAATCTCAGAACAGAAGGGCCAACAGCAAAAGTTAAACACAAATTGGTTGGGGAGAACCCAAAGACAGGAAGAGAAAAAGACAGGAGATTCAAAGGAGGGCCAGAGGCATTAATCCAACACAACTTTGCTTTGAAAGGAAAATAACATAATAGTGTTTGATAGAGAAAAGGTGGCAGCCATTATTGCATGGTATGAGATTAGTATGTGGCCACAAAGGGGAAGCCAGACATGCCCAGAGACAAGAAGATTGGAGGGAGGATCCTTTTTGGCCCCCCTCTCCACTTAGAGTGATCCAGTGAAGGGCCCCCTCCTCAACTTCTGGTCATGAACGTTTTGAGAGGAATTATAGAGAACTGGAGCCTAGCTAGACCCAGGAAGGGGTCGATCTCCCACTTCAAACAAGAGCCTTTTTAGTGGTGTTTTTTCTTCACATATTTTAGATGGTTTGATGTTATGCTGCCTAGAGAAGTGTGTCAAATTTTCTGTTGCACCTGTGGATATCTTGAAAGGTTCCCAGTATCATAGAGGTAAAAAAATTACAGAAAAGTTAGTGTATTTTTTTATTATACTTAAAGTGTAATATGATTAGGTACTAAATCTATGCGCCACTTAATAATTAGATTGTCAATTTATCACTTTTTATGTGAATGGTGCCACATGAACTTAATATCTAGTCATATTATACTTAAATATAATAAAAAAATACACTAAATCTTTCTCAAAAAATTATCATATTGGAAGAAATTAGAATATGGTATGTTCTATTTTGTGCATCTCCATTCCACTGGGAGGAGGAGGAGAATGCTGTTACATCATATTCTTTGTTACTAGTCCAATAATATGGCAAGATTACTCATGAAAAGACATAAGAAAGACGCATGTCTCTTAACCAATAGAGAAGTGATCCTGTCCATTAAAACACTACTGGGGACACTTTTTTGGTGTATAAAGAAAATTATGACGGTTTCAGAGCTAAAGCATCAAATATGTGAGGCTCTAGGGATACATACGCAGAAACCCTTCAAATAATTGGATTGCCTAGGATCAGCAGATAATCTTCTTTACTCTTCCATGAAGAAAAAAAAAATTTAATATCAGCTCCAGTATGATCACATCTGCTCCCCCCTCTCCCCCCAACCGACACACTCAAACCATTATAAACTATTTTGACCTTTTAGAATCAGTCTTCTTTCTCCCCCATTAGTCAGGACTAAGATATCCTGCAGGTGCTCTTATTTCCCTCATCATCTTGTCCTTCCATCTTATGTGAAACATGCAAGTTTGTTTTAGCAGAAAGGTGGGAAGGGCATCAAGAACTGTAAGACACAGGACACTTCTCAGCTCTTTCATATTGTTGTAACCCTGTGGAAGACACAACAATCTTCTAGGAATCTAGCTAGCGAGAAAAGATGCATCTAAGGATTGGATATCTTGGACGTGCCCTTACTTCTCATCATTTTGTCCCTCTCCTAATGCAAAGTATTATTAAGTTACTTTAGCTCAAACATGCAGGTAATAAGGAAACAAACAAACATAAAACACTTCTGAGTTTCTTTACATCGTATCCCTGTTGAAATTGGGAAATTAGCTGTCAAAAGCAAAGACGTATCCAAAAAGTATCACTCATGGCTTGGTTTGATGATTTAGAAATATAAAATGGGAGAACCGGGAGACAAGATGTGTAAAAGTTGAATTGAATGAGAAAATCTACACCCAAAAACGAAGAGATTTTTCACCCCCAGTGGCAAAAGATTTTTCCTTTTTCTTTTGCGAAACATGCAACATGCAAAAGATTCCAGCTCCGTCTGCGTAGAACTATCTGGGTTAAGTGAAATATAGTGGTTAAACTTGGAGCAATATTGGTCTTGGATGGGAAGGGTTCCGAGTTCCGACCCATATTTTGCCCAAATGATTAGTGGAGTGTTGCCAAACGCTAGACTAATCGAAGCAATTGTTAATTTTTTGACATCAAAATGTGTGTCAGATCAGATTGGACCCAGTTGGCTGATTTCCCAGTTCACGTCATGGATCAGTGGAACCGTATAGGGACTGGTAAACCAATTGTAAGAACCCCACACTCAACAGTTCCAGTTAAAAGCAATGGGTTTTTCATATTTTAATTCTTTTTGTCATTTTTTTCTTAATAAAACGACTGGTAAAGCAATTATTGTAGGGATAAGGACTGCCAATGGATATCTGTTTT
Source organism: Colocasia esculenta (assembly GCA_014218235.1). Classification (NCBI taxonomy): domain Eukaryota; kingdom Viridiplantae; phylum Streptophyta; class Magnoliopsida; order Alismatales; family Araceae; genus Colocasia; species Colocasia esculenta. The sequence continues at coordinate 112,863,159 of CM024766.1, read as the reverse complement.
CCGATTTTCTGACTCGTTTCCGACCTTTCCGTATTTGTTTTTCGGTTTCTGATTATTTTCTATTTTTCCGTTTCCGTTTCCGATAATATATAAATTTTATTTTATTTACAAACTATATACTCTTAAAATTTTATTTCTTAATATTAAAAAAAAATTAGACTAAATTTTTAGCTTCTCCTTAATTTGTAAATAGAATCTAATTAAATTGTCTAGCATTTATTATGCCTATTATTATCAAAGATATATTTTTTACCACTACTCCTAATGTTACATACATCTACCATTTGATCGTACCAGATGTTTCCGATTATTTTCTATTTCCGACCCGTTTTTGATTTTCTTATAGGAAATAGATGCGAAAAATGTCATTTCCGAATCCGACTCCGACTCGTTGGCAGCCCTAGTAGGGATCCAAGCCTTGCCACAAGACTGAAGAGAACAAAGTGAGTGAAGCAAGTAAAGGAAGGAATGGTGACAACAATTGTAAGGATTTGATTAGGGGTGTCAATGGGTCGGGTTTGAACATGATTTGATTAGGAGTGGCAATGGGTCGGATCTAAACTGGACCTGAGTTGACCCGGATCTAGTTCGGTCTCTAATCGACCGGCCTGGGTCCAGTCTGGTGAAATTCAATTTTTAGAAACTCAGTCTAATCGAAGACGATTAGGTAAGACTCGGTCCAGCTCAATTTTGCCTTTTTAAAGGTATTCTTATTGTTTTTTATTTTTTTACAATAAAAATAGCGTTCATTGAATTAAAACAACATAAAATAAATATTAGACTAATCTAGATAAACTTATTTCTATTTGTTATAAATATGAAATAAATATTAAGTCATTAATATAACTTCACAACACAACTTTCAATCTAAAATTTTGGAATAACTATCATGTCGCTTACTTAAAAAAAAAATTATCAGACCATCGACCCACCCTGGCCAGACCGAGTCAAGTCCGATTCTGACCCAATCTTACTCCGGATTAGATCGAGCCGAATTTTAAAATTTAAAAAAAGTTAAAATATTCAACTCAAATTCGTGTAAACCAGGTCAAATCATCGGACCTTGGAACCGACCCGACCCATATGACATCTCTAGATTTGATTTGATAATTGGGCAACGCTCAAGAGACAAAGTGTACGTAATACTTGGATTGATAGGTATATAAAGTATAAACAATTAGCAAGCATAAGGAGGAGAACAGAGGAGGCTGTGTCTGGTTGTCTACTACATTTGATTATTATTGCAGGCTTCAAGGACAAAATGAGAGCAAAATCCGGAGGTGATAGGCCAGCCGACACGGTGACTTGCAGTTCCAATGGCCACGAGCAAGTGCCCCCCTCCCCCTCTTTCTTTTTCTTCCCTGTTGTTAAGAATTCGTACTCCAAATTCCAACCCCATCTGTGTATAGAAAATGATGAACTCGACAGTCAAAAGGAAGATGAAAGGGAACAAGGGACCACCCTCCTTATCTTCCGCCTATCTCCGTAGATGCAGTGTACTACCTGTTTGTCCTTGCTCAAAACTTTCTCTCTCTATCTCTCTCTCTCTCTCTAAATTTCTAGCAGTTTGAAAGATAATGTTCAATGTTAGAAATGTTTTCACTCAATTTAATGACAAGTTCATACATGTAAACGACGTTTCTATCTGTATAGTGGCTGTTCTGGATTAAAAGGACTGCTTAGAAACTAGTCTCTCACAAATATGTGAATTAAATTTCTTCTCTTACAGGAAAGGAGATATTTGAATCCAAATCTTTCGAAAGAGGTTGTGAATTACGATGTGGGTTTCATACGGCGTTTGAAAATTACATTGTTGGAAAAGAGATTTTTTTTTAAGTTCAAATTATTGGAATCCCTCTCTTTTTTTTTTTTTTGCTCTAATTCTCAAATGTAACAACTAAGTTTTAGATTTTCAAAAATAGATTTTAAGAGAGATGATAAAAAGAGAAAAAAAGATAAAGAGGAAGACAGCAATTATGACCTCCTTGACTTATGTGCTTCAAAAACTATGCAGGGCCATTTTGAAGGAGATTTTGCTTTTCCAAATCTCCAATATTATTTCCAAACACGATAATTGGATTTTTATTGTCGTTGACTTAATTTTAAGTTTCAAAAACTATACAAGAGCCTTGACTTTTATTGGCATTGTTGTCTTATAAATAAGAAAAATATTTAGTGCCCTCTCCAAGGAGGATAATAAAGATGACGTAGATTGCCTTCCAAATAATTATATTAGTTGAAAGAGAGAGAGAGAGAGATATGAATCTTGTCAAATTTTTTACAAATAAAATTATTTGAAAGACAATCTACATCATCTTTATTATCCTCAAACATTTCTCTATAAAAAAAAAAGAATGTGGTAAAACTCATGGGCACAAGAGAGATAAATACGAGGAGAGTCTAGCCAATACTTGATGTTGGAGAACATGCTTAAGCATGCAATATTGGTAGAAAAGTAATCTACTTAGTGCACATCAAGTGCACTTCAATGCTAGAGATGAATGCCACTAATTACCATAGGAGGCTTTGGGATGATAACACCCCCCTGATATAAGTAGCATGTCGTCATTGGGTGTGCACTAAATTTGGTGTGCATCAAGTATTTCCCTTCTATTCTTACTACCTACATGTAAGAGGAATAGGCGTCTTGTTTGATAACACTTAATAGATATTTTATGTCTGAAGTAATTAATTTTTAAGATTTTAGATTGTTTGGTAAAATATCTGATTTAATCACTTAAATTTAAAAAACCACGTATTTTTAAGTTGGGAGAAATCACTTTTTTTTTTCAGATCGTCAACTTTTTCAACCTGTGGTCGATGATTGGTGACTCCGCCGACAACAACCGATCGGATCATCGGATTTCGGCAACTATGTCGATGGCCTGTCGAAATCCAACGACTATTGTTGGAATCTGATGATGGCCACCAATAACCGCCGAGGGCTAACGATCACCGGATTTCGATCAGCCACTCAACGACTTGGTTCAAAAAAAATATTTTTAATGTGATTTCAAGTTTTGAACATAAGATCTATCAATAGAAATGTAGCATGCTAATCAACTATGTCACAAACTATGTTGTGAAAGAACACACAATTAATTATTTTTATTATCTATTCAATTCAATCTAGATTCCAACAGTCGGAAATCAGTGAGTCGTCAAATTTCGGCGACTAGTCACCAAATTTGACTTATCGGACGTCAGAATACAACGATTTACCGGTGATTGGAATCCAATGATTGGAGTCGTGAATTCTGCGGTCACCAAATTTTGATGGTCCACAGTTAGATTCAAATAGCCAACTATCTTTTCATATATTAAGATGTTCAAAAAATAATTAAATAGACTAATTTTTTAAATTAGATATTAATTCAAATCTTAATTAAATTGGTTATCAAACAACTCATGATAAAATATCTTATATATATTAAGTCAAATTTTAGACTTAGGACTTAAGTGTTACTAAACGCCACATGAGATGGAAGTAAATATTTCATGAAAGTCTAAAGGCACTTATCAAAGAGAGGTTAAAAGTTGTAAAATCGGAGTCAGCTGTCTGCATTCTTATCTATTAACCTCTTGGAAGGAGAAAAAATATTATAGAAATACTTAATTTCTGTTTTTGGACAGATAATAAAATATTGGATATGAATATATATCCTTCTTATTCATTAAAAATGTCTTAAAAAATCTCGTTGCAACTGACCCTGATATATAATAAGATGTTCTGTTGACCCAAACTTTCCCCTGGGACATCTTTAGCCAAATATATATATATATATATATTTTATCTTTCAATATTTCTAAGAACTTTTTTTATAAAAAATATTCTTTCGTACATACCTCTCCCCTATGTGTGTGTGTGTGTGAGAGAGAGAGAGAGAGAGAGAGTGAGAGAGAGAGGAGAGAGAGATCTTTCTCCGGAGCCGATGGCTCGTCTCAAAAGGAGAGAAAGGTGTGTAGATAGACAGAGAGAGAGAGAGAGAGAGAAGAGGGACCACTCTTTCGGACCAGAACACGCCTTACCAACTACGGCTACCTGAGATAACTTTGTTATGAGCAATATAAGACTTTGTTATAGAGCTTCTCCATGGTATTGCGACACAGAGGGCAGCCAGCAACGCGGTCTCCTCTCATCGCCGTCTATCTCGTAGCTTCCCCACCCTCATCTCCAAATTCTCCACCAAGTCAGCCACGCAACTTCGCAACTCTCTGGTGCGGTGGTGCCCACGCCACCTGCCTTACCCCGCTCAGGTGCAAGTGTGCAACATCTCGTTCGATTCTGGAATGCCTTCTACTAGAGAACCTGCAGGGATCGAGCAGCACGGGTGGCGCTCTTCTACACACACACCATGAAGCCTCACTCCCGATGGCAGCTGCAACAGCCTCTCGCCATCTCTCGCCGTTTGACATCTAAGCTAGTCCTTCGGAAGATTCTTGAGAGAGAGCTGGATCCTTGTGAGGTTTGATGGGCGGGCTTGCCGCCCGCCGTCTGGATGGTGATGATGGGGCATGCTGGCGGCTGCTTGCGTGCGCGTGAGAAAAGGCAAAGCCCGCCCGTGTTGGGAGGGCTTTGCCGGCTGCTGCAGCGCCCGGGGGAGAGAGAGACGTCCACGCGCGTCGGAGTGCCCCGCCGGTACGCGCATGCATGAGAGAGGGACTTACGTGCCCGGCGGCGGGCTGCACGCACATGAGACAGAGGGCTTGTCGATGGCTGCACATGCGTGACAGAGATGTGCTCCTCCAAGCTCCAGAACGATGACTTCCACATCATGCAGGAGGAGATCAACCTCTTCGTCCCCCAGAGAACCAGCAGCAACATACTCGAGATATGGAGAGAGAGAGAGAGCGAGCACCACTCAAGGACCAGATAAAATTCTTGAAATTGGTAATCAACCTGTTTCACTCCGGCGTTTAAGGCAATGACCTGACTTTTATATACGGTGTGAGTCTATAGTCCGATATCGAATTTCATAAAAATAAAAAATTAATATGTGAAGATCTCTTCATCACCCGAGTTTTGAAGGATAAAAACTTTTATATACGGTGTGAAAATAATGTCTACCTAACCTTTGTTGAATTTATATGACATTGCAATTATCTTTCTTATAGGGACGCATAAACAGACGTTATTACAGAGAGAGCTACTGCGAAAAAGACTATTAAATTTCTTCTTCTCTCTCTTAATTAACCTCCAAAGTGAAAACCACTCAGAGTGAAACAGCCATAGATGTCTTACCTTGTAAGAGAGAAGTATTATGACATATAGGGCAAAAAAAAGGGTTAATATGTGAAAATCTCATCTCCTCCCCACCCGGATTTTGGAAATGAGGGAAAGATTCATAACACAATATTACCTTCCCGTAAGTTTCACAAACGATCAAACATATAAAAGTTCATTCCACCCGTCTCATAGTTGGCTGCCCACAAATGAGCTCTGTTTTGCTTACTCCAGAAGGTTTGACAAGTTGAAGTAGATTTATAGCTCCATTATGTATTTGACCAGAATTGGCGCAATGTAGCTATATGGATGAAGACAGAAACGATTTTCTGACATGGGGAGAAGTCATTGCAGAAAACCGTATGCCATAATACAATAAATCACAAATACGCAACTATAATTATGGAATCAAATCTGACTTGAGTTAGTAAACTCAGCACCCAACCTGATGGCGTAAAAATTGGACCGACATTAAAATTGACAGGACATTATATTTTACTGTGCATGTCAAAAGAACAGAACCACGACAGTCATACACAACAGGAACGACACTGCTACTTCAGCAATCCAAAACAAACGGGGATTATGGGAAAAACTGGGTGTCAGGCCAGTCCACTACTTGATAATGGTGTCCACAAGAAGTTTACACGATAGCATTTGCCGCACTCGCAATTCTCGGCCACAAATCCGCGCATTCCTTCCCGATCGGTCCCGTAATGGCGGAGCCTGCAAACAAGTAATGCGTGCGTGTAAGAACAAGCATTCATATTACACCATGATATCCATTCTGGGAAAAGAAGAAAACAAAAATCGCCAGTATGTTCAGAGAATAAGTAAAAAGTCCACAAAAGAAAAAAGAATGGGGTTTGATTGGGGGTCATTAAAACAAAATTATGTAATAAATTGATGTTAAGTCCAAATGACGGTGTAAAAGTTTACATACCTTTCATTTCTCCCTTCGGGTTCACAATTACTCCCGCATTATCTGCAAAGAATCGACGTGCAGGGATCAGGACACCACTAGGAGTTGAAATCTCAACACAAGAAGTGGAGTCACACACCTCGAAAAATATTTCAAACTATTAACCAAAATAATTTTCCAGAAGACAGGTAACATGATGCCATGGTATGAACACCATGCTGTTTAATACTGGTTCAATGTATGCTTCGATCATGAACGACCATAAACAAGTATAACTGGTCAACTTTCAGAAAGAAGCAACTTTTAACATGCAAAAAATCGACACCGTGACAAAAGCCCGAAACCTCGCAGATTTGAAAGCACTTCTCAATTCACAGTAGGATGCCTAAAAATAGAAACCCTTCCTGTGTTGCTAAATTCCATACATAATAAAATTATGACTTACAGTAGGACTATTATGTAGACCCGAGAGCGGTACTGGCAGTGCTGTGAGGGCAGGTACCCACTTGCCAGGCACTACTCATTTTTTCCACCACTTTTACAACGTAAAAGACAGTCTAGTACCTACGTGACCAGAGCTAAAGGTTTCTCATAAATCAAATACTTCAGCCTGCATTGTTTGATAACACTTTTGAAGTGTGATTTCAATCATTTAATGATTGAAAATCTACTTTGCTCCCTCTAATTATCAATAAGTAAAATAAATTTTGGATTGTGTAAAAATAAATTTAAGATAGAGAGAAAAAATATAATGATGATGTGTTGGATTTTGGGCTTTAAAAGCTGATGTAATGGAGCTTTTTAAGAGATTTGAGATTTTAAAAAAATGAAATCCTTAAAACTGTGACAAAAGCATGAACGACCATAAACAGTATAACTGGTCAACTTTCAGAAAGAAGCAACTTTTAGCATGCAAAAAATCGACACTGTGACAAAAGCCCGAAACCTGCCCTTTGCAGATTTGAAAGCACTTCTCAATTCACAGTAGGATGCCTAAAATAAAACCCTTCCTGTGTTGCTAAATTCCATACATAATAAAATTATGACTTACAGTAGAACTATTATGTACACCCGAGAGCGGTACTGGCAGTGCTGCAAGGGCAGGTTCCCACTTGCCAGGCACTAATCATTTTTCCACCACTTTTACAACGTAAAAGACAGTCTAGTACCTACGTGACCAGAGCTAAAGGTTTCACATAAATCAAATACTTCAGCCTGCATTGTTTGATAACACTTTTGAAGTGTGATTTCAATCATTTAATGATTGAAAATCTACTTTTCTCCCTCTAATTATCAAACAAGTAAAATAAATTTTGGATTGTGTAAAAATAGATTTTAAGATAGAGAAGAGAGAGAGAGAAAAAAAATGTAATGATGATGTGTTGGATTTTAGGCTTTAAAAGCTGGTGTAAGGGAGCTTTTTAGGAGATTTGAGATTTAAAAAAATGAAATCCTTAAAACTGTTACCAAACAATGCTGCTCATCCAATACGCAGATAAAATTGTTTATCACCAGCTACCAGAAGAAACAAGTATATTTGTCGAAAAATTTATCAGGTACCCACCTCCCCACTCGCCTGTGAGTACCCACCCTCGGCATGCACAAAGTCCTATTCATTCGTCAATAGACTGATAATCATGTGAATGTCCACAAAATGGTGCCTAAAAAACCTTCTCAGTTCCAGAAAACCCCTTTAAGAACATAAAAATCATTTGCACATACACAATATTCCTAAGAGATGAGTAAAATAAATGACCTTTCCTTGAGATAAAAACAATCCATTTGGTCATATTCAAGTAACCATCCACATTTCAAATTCAGGGTTAAAAACCATACACGTGAATATGTGCCCCATGGCCAGTCCCAAAAGGTAATAGCCGCTATGCAGCTCCTCAAGGCGATGGAATATGAGACCGTACGAGAAGGAGGAACATCCAGAAGGACAAAAACCTTTTCCTGGACGAACCATCAAACTTCCACAAACTTGATATACGACGTTTACTCTGGAATATGCAAGCATAAGCAGATTGCTCCGATAAGATAGAGAGATTTTCACCCAGAAAAATCATCTCCCGTCGTGATATATTCATAATTGACGTAAAAATTGACAACAGAGAAAGCAGATACATGAATGAAAAATAGTCATCAATGCATATATAAACAAAACTTACAGGATGAAACATCAATTTCAACATAGATGCCAAGCAATTAGTTTGGAGTATACAAAATTATTTGGTTCCTCACAAGAAGATAGGAAGATTATGGAAGCATATACATGGATGACATAAGCGCAAAGGATAAAGATCAGATAAGCAAATACATGTCTGTTCCCCTTCGGAAAAAGTGAACTTGGAAGGGAAGGGCGCAGTTGATCTATGAGAGCGAACTCTAAAACGAGAGCAGTACCTTCGAAGTACATAAAGACTCCATCCTTTCGGCGCCACGGCTTCCGCTGCCTGACGATGACGGCGGGCATCACCTTCTTCCGGAGATCCGGCTTCCCTTTCTTGACCGTCGCCATCACCATGTCGCCGACGCATGCAGAGGGGAGCCGATTGAGGCGCCCCTTGATCCCCTTCACAGAAATGATGTATAGATTCTTCGCCCCGGTGTTGTCCGCACAGTTCACGGTGGCGGCCACCGGGAGACCCAGCGACATGCGGAACTTGTTTCCCGCGGAGCCTCCGCGTCCTGAACAGTAACAACCAGCAGAAAGGACAAGTGAGAAATGACTTCGATCTCCCATCAAAACAAGCAAACCTTTCCTACACAATATACTCCAACACATGTTCAGAGATTGGCTAGAAGAAACGAGTCCTACTATACCGATCAACAGACATTCTAGCACGTCAGGAACCAAAACATCCAGAAAAACGACTTGAACACGCAGAGAAACATCACCCAGACGGCCAGATTCACAGTATGCAAGAGAAATGTGTTATGCGGCATAGACCTGCGACACAACGACATAAGAAACCAGAAAATCGAAAACGGCATCAGAGCTCACAAAGCTATACAAAACAACAAGGAACACTGGCATCAATCCTCCATCGAACAAGTGAAAGCTTACGCAGCAACCAATCCAACAGATTCACAGTACGATTCACAGTACACAAAGAGAAGTGCTACTCTACAGATTAACAGGGACACTGGAGATCTCAGAACCAGATGATTGGAAGACCGATTTGATTCGCAGGAGAATATCGGAACATGGATTCATACATACAGAGATGCACACAGTACCTGGGGATAGCACAGACAGGAAAAAAAAACAGCAAGAACCACAGAACACAACGGCGATGTGTGGGAGGAGGAAGAGGTTTTACCGCGCTTCGACATCCTCGCAAGGCTGGATCGATCTGCCGCTGCCGATGGCGGAGGGTAGAACTGGCCTTTTTATAGGGGGAGCTGCCTGGGTGGCGTCTGGTGTTTTATTTGATCGGAACCGTTGATTACGACGGGATGAGCCGATCTGACCGTAGAAGTACCCACAGGAAGTAAAACCCTAGGGTTTTCGGGGCGCTGCCGGCGGGGAGGGCTTGTCGGGTCCGGTCCGGCACGGAACATTAAAGACCGGGTCGTTGGCTACAAGTTCGGATCGACAGCTGAACTGGACTGGGCCGATCTCAGTGTTGGGCCGGCTTTGAACAAACCAAACTTGAACTGAACTGGATTAAAGCCCACTCGAATGAAAGCCACGTTAAATTATTGGGCCACATTTTGATTTCTTCTATGTTATTTATTTAAAAAGTTGATATATTTTTAAATATAGCCTCCTACGAGTTTACCTTTAATATTTGTATTATTTATTTCAACTTAAAATAACATCAATATGAATACTCTTTTAAACGAGTTTTAATGCATCGAAAAGGGCAAATATATACCGTCTCGTAATTGAGCATCCCCATGCATAGCGCGTATTCAAGATATATACATATGGTAATACAAATACAAGATATAAATATGCTAACACAAGGCTTATGTATGAAAGCGTACAATGCCAATTAAGAAACATTCCACCACTTATTTCATGGACAAGCATTCCCATTTTTCTAATCTTCCAACAAATCAATCACAATGACACACTGTATCCCAAGAAAAGAAAAGAAAAAACTCCATTCCTAATTCTAATTAACAAGAACGTGTTCTTCTACAACATGATCACTTGATCTCGACTCGGTTCACACCTAAACAATTAAATAAAGTAAAATGAGATGAAAGTGAACGATCTCTCATTCTAAAGAGTGTGAATTAGTAAATTTTTCTATGTCCCCCTCTTAAGCATATGATGTAAAGACTAGGTCTCATGCACATGTATATGTCTAAGACGAGGAGAAATATCTAAGTGTTCGACAAATTACATGACAATAGAGTCCGACCTAGGGCTGCCAACGGGTCAGAGTCGAAGTCGGATATGACACTTTTCGCATCTATTTCTTATAAGAAAATCGAAAATGAATCGAAAACGAAAAGTAATCGAAAATATCTGGTACGATCAAATGGTAGATGTATGTAGCATTAGGAGTAGTGGCAAAAAAAAATATCTTTGATAATAATAGACATAATAAATACTACAAGAGAAACAACTTAATCATATTCTATTTATAAATTAGGAGAAGTTAAAAACTTAGTCTAGAATTTTTTAATATTAACAAATAAGATTTTAAAAGTATATATTTTTAAATAAAATAAAATTTATATATTATCGGAATCAAAACAAAAAAAATGAAAATTTAAAAAACGGAAAAATAGATACGAAAAAATCGAAAACAGATAAGAAAATCAAAAACGATATCTATTGGCAGCCCTAGATCTACATGACAGCGGAGTCTAAAATTTGTGGTCAGATAGTGGACCCCCAGTTGAAAGGAACACAATAGAATTAAGCATGAGTACTGTTGTGGCAACGGATGCCCCCCCCCCCCCCCCCCCCCCCCCCCATAAAGAGTCCCAAATTCCTATTGAAAATGGAAGGGCCTTGCATGCCTCAGCTGTTTGGCAATGTCCACGACCGACCCAGCAGCCCCCATCAGCGAGACCAGGAGGCAAATCGAGCTCATGGCCATGAGCGCCACCCACTTGATGCTCCTCCTCTTGATCTGCGCCTGCGCGATGTGCATGCAGACTGGGTAGTGCACGGTCATCGGCCAGAAGGCGATGGAGCCGAGCAGCCCCAGCATGGCGTTGAAGAGGGGAGCGTCGCCGACACCAGCGTCGACAGGCACACAATGATGGTTCTGACGACGAGCTTGGAGAATGTGAACTCGAAGGACTTGCCGCCGGCGAAGGGCAGCCTCAGCTTGTGGACGCTGTGGAAGAAGCTCGAGCTGGACCACTGGGCACTGCACCAATTCTCACATAGGGCAAACGCTGGTTGTGAAAAGACCTGAAAAGACATGCACACAGGAGATGGTTAAGCACAGGAATCAGGTGTTTGTGTTTCGGATGCTGAAGAGGGAAGCATATATATGCGCACACGAACGTTGTATATAATTGGAGCAAAACTTGTGCACACTGTGTGCGCGCAAATTAGGCCTTGATTAGTTGGCGCCATCAGGTGAGGTGATAGCCAGTCAATGACTGGCTGGTTTGCGCGCACACCGGTGTGCACCAAGTGTTGCTCATATAACTGATACACAGTGCAAAAAGGAAACACTTAATGCCCTGTGGGTGAAATATTCAGCCGCTATATCGTAGGCACAAACGGGTAGATTCTATTGTCACATTTTCAATGGAATCTACGTCTGCTTATACTTATAGGCACAAGTGATCGAATATTTCAATTGACTACTAAATATTTCTCGGAGTATGGCTGAATAACATGCTTGTACATACTCAGGTCAATCTCTAGTGTTCATGTATGAAGAAATGGTCGAAAAAGACCAATCTCTAGTGTTCATGTATGCAAAAAGTCTGTATTATTAATTAGGGTTGTTTGGCTGCAGGTGGATAACCGAACTACTGTTTCGATTTGGAAGGACCTGCCAGTGATTGAAATTAGGAGTTTTTTTGGTGCGTTTTAGAGATTGCGAGATACTACCAGAACACTGTCTTATACGGTAATAACAAGAAGTCGTAAACCACACAAAGATGAGAAATTTCTCCAAGTACAAAGATTGATGCAACCACACACAGATCGATGCACAAGCTTAATTTATAAATTTCCTCCTAGTGTTATGACAGAAGTACTGCATGCTTGCTGCCAAGATTAATCTCTCGTATGGTCGGTGTATATAATACAAGTATATATTTATTGAGTAGCACAGATTGGAGTAGCATGGGAAAACTTTATACACTCATAGATATATATATATATACCTGGTATCCTCCAATCATGTGCACCACAACTGCAATGTTGCCAATGCCGATGAGCCAGAACGGTTCATAGAATCCCACTAGAATGTTGCCCGGTGTAGCAGCTCCAAAAGCACCATACCCAACAAAACCAAGGGAGAGGTAGAACAACGTTGTCGTCCCGATGCTATAGATGCTGACTCTCTTCATTGTTTTGTTCTCTGACGGAGGCGCCTTCAGAGTATCCTTCAAGAACATGATCAGTTTGTGCGATGGATTAGCGCATATCATATTAATGAATTATGACTTCAGTACAATTAATCTACGAAAACATTCACCCAGCTCTTTGGTATAGCACAGCCATATATATACAGCTAGGAGTAGTACTTGTTTCGTCACAGGCTAATGAAACATGAGTACTGAACTTTTTCACTTGGCTTGGCATGATTTATACAGGAAATTAATAACTTATATGAGCTATGTATATTTGGCATTTCTAACAGGCTGATGCATCCTCCAGAGAAGCCATGCAATGTTGTAACCTAAGCTTCTATTAAGGACACAATCCAGCAATGTGAAGTATAAGATGAGAAGCTTACAACAGTACTAGAGTATATATAAGATGCTTACCTGGATTTCGATCAAAAGCATGGCGTAAGTGTAAGCAAAGGCAATGTTTCCAAGAGCCTGAAAGATATGCCATACTGATGCTAAGGTGAGACCGTCCCCTGAACCAATGAGTGGAAACACACTCCCTCTGATCTCATCATGGTGGGAAACAAGCAAATCTGTGCTCAGGTATAGCCCAATGAAGTAGTATGCAAACGACATTGTCGCAGCAGCGTATGAGAGTATTGAAACTTTCTCCAAACTTGGTAACTGGGACAACACAATTTGCATCCCCCCGAATATCATCAAAAATAACATCCCTGAGGCCTGGCAATAGCATCCTTTCCTCTTGCATGGTGGCAGCCTGTCACCTTAATTTGCCTGCACAAGAAAAAAGATATTTAAAATTAGATGATCGGTACTGTTAACAATGGAAGTGACTCAATTCCGGACTATATATATATATATATGGAGTCTTAAGGGTGTTTATAAATCGGTTCAAATTGAAAAATCGAATCGAACCGACCGATTCTATTTGATTCAGTTCGATTTGAAGGGTTTTACAATTCAGTTCAATTTGAGACCGAGAAATCGATATGAACGGAAAATATGGATATATAATAAAAATAATATAATATATCATAAGAAAATTAATATTACAGTGGTTGGTGGTGCCTCCTACCATAGGGAGGTTGTGAGCCCTTAAAAGTCTTTTTTTCCCATATTTTCGGTTCAAATCGAATCGAACAGATTTAGTTCGATATGTTTTTAAATTCGATTTGATTTGATTTAAAAAAATAATAATAAATAAATCAGACCAAATCGAACCGTGAACACTCCTGATAAGTCCATTGTTTGTTCCTATATGAGAACCAAGTTAATTCACAAGGACATGGAATTAAGCACAATAACAATATTAATGTAAGAGAAGCTCAAAATGAAATCTTTTTGAAACACAAATTAAGATGAAAGTAGAAACAATATTAGGTGGAACGAGAAGCAAATTAATAAAACTCGACATTATAATTTAGGGTGCAAAAGATTTCGTAACGATTAAATATATAATTGTTCAAGAAGGAGGAGAATAATATATAGTTGCAATTATTTATATATATATATATATATATATATATATGTATATCATCCACCATCCCCAACTCGATGAGAAGGAGACCAGATCATATAGCGAAGAGAACACTCACATCATGCTCATTGCTGCAGTTATCGTGTAACCCACCATAGTTCCATAGATTACAATGTATTGTACTATCCCCAACGTCAGCACACCCCTCTGGCCTAAGAACAAGAACAATCATGAGGTCTGTGGTTAGATGTGTACATGAAAGCTCTCTCCATTGAGCTAGCTAGCTAGCTAGATGGGATATGCGCACATATATAGAAGTGTGTTTTTTTGTCTGGAGAAGTATAGTACCTAGAAATGCCCTTACTGCATCCGTGTACGTGTAGTTTCTCCTCCCTTCGACGGGTCCCGGATGCCGATAGCAGTCTCCTAGGAGGGTGGCACTGTAGTATGATACGAAGGAGAAGAAAAGGAGAGCCACGGGGCCCAAGACCCAGCCGAGTTGAGCAACACTCCATGGAATGGCCAACACCCCAGATCCTATGATTGCTGTCACTGCATGGGCTGTTGCCGACCAGACCGTCCCTGCAAGAGAGTTAATTGTTCCAAAGGGAGTTGGTTTCAAGAGATCATGCATGATGCCAAGGAAAATATAACCAGATTCTTCAGTACTCTAAAATCACCTTAAACCAAGATCTCCGAGTTGTTCACAGTACTGATGACTTTAAATTCAAATATTTTATTTCTGTGGGTTTTAAAAACGACCAATATTAATTCACGACATATCAAATACTAGTGATCTAGTAATGGGAGTTTAAGTTTATATTAATGATGCATGAACTATCTGTTTTCTAAACTGATCTCTAGTGAATGACATGTTGGATCTGGAGTGGAGATGATCTGATCGATATGAACGCCTAGGCCTCGAAGCATGCATATTCTTCGATGAAGCTTTGGCATATATATGCAGGGGCATGCATGCGAACAAGAACAGATCTGGACAACACAAATTAAGGGAGAAGCATGAAGAGCTTTACCAGTCCTGACCCGGCCGTCGTCGTCTGCAAACAGAGAGCCATCCGAATGAGTCATCTTTCAACGTGGGCAGCTGCTGGGCAAAGAGGAGGAAGGACGAGGCCGCACTTTGATCCCACCCATCTAACACCTACCCATAAGAGAGGCGAGTTCTACGCTACGTACAAACAGATCGATAGATGACTGGAAGAGCGATTTGAAATCGCAGAAGAAGAGCATCGGAAACAAAGAAGGGAAACTAGAACACCAAGAACCGAAGAAGACCAGGAGATGAGAGTGGGGAGAGATCAGAGAGAGAGAGAGAGAGAGAGAGAGAGAGAGAGAGAGAGAGAGAGAGAGAGAGAGAGAGAGAGAGGAGAAGGCCTACTGCGCTTGCTTCTCATGTCATCATCTTCCACAGAGCTGAATCCATCTGAAGCTGCATCCCGCTGGCGCAAGGAGAGGGAGTGGCGCGTGGGAGAGAGAGCTGGCGCTTCTACAGGGGTGGAGCTGGCCTTCTGCGGTGGTGCCGGCAGCAGGGTGGCGGACGCAGCGGGGGCGGGCAAGGATAGGGACCGTGCTGGCCCACCACCCTCTGCCCGGAAAGTTTGGAGGGTACGTGGAAGGGGTTTCCACGCTCTTGATTGAGTCCACTAATATGGACAAGCCCCTTCTTATGCCTCAACTGTTTACTTTATGCTTATTACGTAGATGATCTTTTATACGGAGTTAATTGCGGGAAGAAAAAAAGAATACGATGCGATTTGCTTATCTTTTATATGATTAATTTATATAAAAATTAAAGACAATATATGAAGATAAAGATGTATAGTCTTTACCTAAAAATTGTAAACACAATACATTTATCTTAGTGTTATATATGCTTTTTAACATCATCTGGAATATTTTTCATATAAAATTGAAAGTTATAAGTAACTTTGTTTCAACCTAAAGAAGTTATTTGTCGGCTAAAAGTTGCTATTTGTCAATAAAAAACTGATCAGCAGGCGTCAATAAACATTAATTGTTATTCATCATATCGGTGGCCTCCACACACTCACCATCACCTTAAAATATCACGACCAGCAGGTCCTACTCCTAAGCAATTCTAGGCAATATAATATATCTAGCCATTCAGCTAAATAATAAGCATTTATACGTTAGATATTGTCCAAATTTCACAACGACTTCCTCTCAAAAGCCTTGAATGCCATTAGATATCATTCAAAAGTTTGGAATTAGTACTCGAAGCAATGTCATGTCCTGATGACACATGTGGGAGGGTATATATATATAGATAGATAGAGAGAGAGAGTTGTTGGGATGCGACAGTGCGGCCTCAGTACCGCACTCTAGTTACTGTCATTGGATGGGGATCCAGCGACAACATGTACTGAGTGCTCTCACGTGCAAATTTTTTTTCCTACCGCTGAATCCTCATCCAACGACAGTAGTTAGAGTACAGCGCATAACTCTCTCTCTCTATATATGTATGATTGGTGATGTTGCCCTACTAATTAAAATCACCTAGGTGTAGGATCGAAGTGCCCCTAGCTAAGTCCTAAACCCTAAATTAGACTTCTATGGTGTACACACTTCTAAAAATTGTTGGAGGAGGAGGGAATGGAGTAGATGACTTGCAAAATCGGACAGGCAATAAAAAAGAACCCGATCTTATTTCAAGGAAAAACTTTCTCATACCCAAGTAAATAATTGGTAGGAGAGTAGAAGCAAATGGAAGGCAAGTGGGCTATGGAATCGAGTTATCAATGGGCCTAGCCCGATTTTAGGCAGCAATATTTTTTTCAGTCAACGAATTTTTAGTAGAGTCTAGAAGTCTAATTTGACTTGACTCGTGTGTCGGACTCGAATTTTGAGTTCGGACTGATGGGCCGATAGGATCCGTTTTCTTTTTTCTTTTTTCAAATTTTAAATTTTACTTAGTTAAAATTATGTTATTTTACTTATTTAAAAATTAAAAATTCTCTTTTCAACAAATCAAATAAGTAACATTAAAATCCTACTTAATTGAGTGAGATTATAAATTTTATAATATATTATTATTATTATTATTTAATTCTTCGGACCGGACCTTAGTCAGACTTTACAATTTTATAAAAATATTGAACTCGACCCAGCCCAACCTGATATTGCTCGAGCTTAGGCTGGATTTAGACTTACATATTGATAAGTCGGATTTAGGCCGAACTCATATAAGTCCAATTCAAACCCGACCTATTAACAACCCTATTATAGAATGCTCCTATGTGTGTGTGCATATATCCAATATATGTGCATGTGTATGTACCTCATTCCATCTCAGTAGATCTACTTCTTATGATCATTAATCAAAATTTTCACTTATCAATCAAGTAGGGGGGGTCGGATGTAGGACCTGTCTTACTAATATCATCTCATTCGAGGTTTTAGAGATCATGTCTTGTTGACGTCATCAAGATCACGATGTTTCGAGAACTTGTATCTCAACTATTCTTGATTGATCTAATGAGAATATCAATGAGTCTAAAGTGAAGTATTAAGTTCCAGTGTACTATGACCACTTTCCCCCTCTTTAATTATAATGCCGAAATATTTTTTACACACCTTCAACATGGAATTTTCTTGTACCTCAAAATGTTAATCATCCACATGAAATTGATATTAGTTTATTAAATTGGAAAAGATCTATAAAACTCTAGATCCTATGGTTAGTCAATCCCATGCGAATCAGATACCACTAGGTTTGGCACTTTTGGAAGCCGCACGTGCCATTATATATATGTGTTTAGAACTTGTGGCAAGATTATGCAAATATCTAGCTTTCAGGGTTTTTTCCTTTAAATCTCTTTCCCAAGGGTCTTCCACGTCACATGTCACAAGCACAACCCAATCAAGCACACTGCAGAAGCGAGCGCTCTCCCCCTCACGACGGCAAGAGAGAGACGTTAACCCCACCCATTTCGCGCCGCCGCCGCCGCCGCCGCCTCTTCCCACCCCAAACCCACCACCACCTCCCCCACCTCGGTCGGGTCTTCTCGGCCGCCACTGCGACCTCCCCACCACCGCCGTTTTCCTAGGGTTCCGCCATGGCCACCTGCTCCGACCCCTCCTCCAGGGCCTTCCTCAGCACCCCCTCCCACCCCGCCCTCCCGAAACCCCTCCCCTTCATCTCCCTCCCCTGCAAGCACCGCCACCGCCACTGCCACCTCCTCCGCTCCCGCCCCCACGCCCACCTCCTCAGCCGCCGCCACGTCTCCGCCTCCTCCTCGTCCCTCTCCAAGGACGCCGTCTTCGGCCCCCGCGCGGCGCTCTCGGACGCCGCCCCCGCCGACGGCGCCCCGCCCGCGAAGCCCGGCAAGCGCACGGACATCAAGAAGATCATGATCCTGGGCGCCGGCCCCATCGTGATCGGCCAGGCCTGCGAGTTCGACTACTCTGGCACGCAGGCCTGCAAGGCCCTGCGGGACGAGGGCTACGAGGTGGTGCTCTTGAACTCCAACCCGGCCACCATCATGACCGACCCGGACTTGGCGCACAAGACCTACGTCGCCCCCATGACCCCCGAGCTGGTGGAGCAGGTCCTCGAGAAGGAGCGTCCCGACGCGCTGCTCCCCACCATGGGCGGCCAGACGGCGCTCAATCTGGCCGTGGCACTCGCGGAGAGCGGTGCCCTCGAGCGCTACGGCGTCGAGCTCATCGGTGCGAAGCTCGACGCCATCAAGAAGGCTGAGGACCGCGACCTGTTTAAGCAGGCGATGCACAGTATCGGCCTGAAGACGCCACCCTCGGGGATCGGCACCACGATGGAGGAGTGCCTTGCGATCGCATACTCCATCGGCGAGTTCCCGCTCATCATCCGGCCGGCGTTCACGCTCGGAGGCACTGGCGGCGGCATTGCGTACAACAGGGAGGAGTTTGAGTCCATCTGCAAGGCGGGATTGGCTGCAAGCCTGACCTCACAGGTAAGGATGCAGACATCAAGCCGGTAACCCACTAATCCATTCAAAACGTTTGTAGATTCTATCACATTTCTACCAAGTGTAGGTGGCAATTTCTCTTCAACTGTTAAGCATCACATAGTTGTGATATGAAAAAAAAAATAATATTAAACAAAACAATATCATATTCGTCATCTTTGATTAGAACTTTGAAGTTATACGAGAGGAGTAGCAATGTCCACTGCTATGTGATACATTTAACATTCTGTTCCTGAGAATTTTTCAGGACAAGGGTAAAGACATTGCTAATTTCTGTCCTGATAAGTAATCTTTTGCCTCCCTACTCTCAGGTGCTGGTGGAGAAGTCCCTGCTCGGATGGAAGGAATATGAGCTAGAGGTAATGAGGGATTTGGCAGACAATGTGGTGATCATCTGCTCAATTGAGAACATCGATCCGATGGGGGTGCACACTGGGGACTCCATTACTGTGGCACCTGCTCAAACACTGACAGATAAGGAGTACCAGCGACTGAGAGACTATTCGATCTCGATTATTCGAGAAATTGGGGTTGAGTGTGGTGGGTCAAATGTGCAGTTTGCTGTCAATCCAGTGGACGGAGAGGTGATGGTTATTGAGATGAACCCAAGAGTATCCAGGTCCTCGGCCTTGGCTTCTAAGGCCACTGGGTTCCCTATTGCTAAGATGGCCGCAAAGCTGTCAGTTGGATACACATTGGATCAAATTCCAAACGATATCACAAAGAAAACTCCAGCTAGTTTTGAGCCATCAATAGATTATGTGGTGACAAGGTATAATTTGCAGCTGTTTACATTTTATTTTTGCTATCTATTTAGCTTCATCCTAATGAATCAGTTGCTCAATTTGTACAACATCATTTTTCATGTGTGCGTTATGAAGGTCTTCCGGCTTTTTCAGTAACCTGTGCCTCAAAGGATATAGTATCATAGTTCTTTTTTATTTTCTGGTCTATTTCTTATGTGCTCAATTACATCCTTACACATTATAAAACATCTTACATGTTCAGGTCGTCAATGTTTGAATCCAGGGTAGCCAATGAGGTTGTGGTTATGTGGAAGATTTGCACACAGCAACTTCCTAAACCTCTTTGTGGGGCAGTAAACTCATCCTTTCACTCATTTTTGGTTCATTCTTTCTCCCTGTTTGTCAAACAGCTATTCTCCACCTCCGTTCTTTTACTCTCATCTATCAGGGACCTAGTAAATTCAAGTTTATAGTAGTGTTAGTACCTATCTCTATAAATACTATATCACTGTTTCTTCACTTGAGGTGTCTCTGTCCTTTAGGATGATTTTTCCTTCTGAATAATGTTCTTGAATGAGAAACAATGCCTTCCACATTGTGTATGATTGATGTTTAATATATTGTTCTCCATCATGTGTTACTTATGAAGGTATATATGGAAATACTGACGCACCTTCCTAGGCAATTTCTGATGCAACTAATTATCTTCAGTTTTTGATATCTTCTCAAAGAAGGAGCTTTTCTAAGCATTTTATGTTCCTTCTCTGAGCTGATTCCTTATTCTCATGCATGAAGAGAGGAAGCCTCGGCCCCTGATATTTAAAAGAGCAGATATGTTAAGGTCACCTAAATGTCAGCCCCCTTTTCCAGGAACTTTGCTATCCATTAGAGGATCGTTTGGTTGCACATCATATGATGTGGTTTCTACCTTTTTTCTTTTCTGAGCAGATTAATTGTATTCATTACTATAAGCAATTTAACACATTGAATTTCAGTTGGTTGCTGTCAAGGAATTATACATGCTTCCTGTGCCATTGCCCCCATGACGATTGTTGTGCATTGCGCATAATGAAGTTATGATTATATTGTATTTTGATATTTTTAATTTTTATATTGATCATCATTCACACATAACCTTGTGTACTGCTTTTTTAATTGATGTAAAATCCTTGCAGATTCCTCGGTTTGCATTTGAAAAATTCCCAGGCTCTCAACCAGTATTGACCACACAAATGAAATCAGTAGGTGAAGCAATGGCATTGGGTCGGACATTTCAAGAATCTTTCCAGAAAGCTGTACGGTCCCTGGAATGTGGCTATTCTGGTTGGGGCTGTGGACGCATCAAGGAACTTGATTGGGACTGGGATCAGTTGAAATATAACCTCCGAGTTCCAAATCCAGATCGTATCCATGCACTTTATGCAGCAATGAAGAGAGGGATGAAGATTGAGGAAATTCAGGAGCTAACTTACATTGATCAGTGGTTTCTTTCACAGCTTAGAGAACTGGTTGATGTGGAACAATATCTCTTCTCTAGAAATCTATCCGATTTGTCAAAGGATGATTTATATGAGGTAAAGAGGAGAGGATTCAGTGATAGGCAAATTGCATATGCAACTGCTTCCACTGAGACTGAAGTTCGGGCCAAGCGTCTGTCTCTGGGAGTAACCCCTGCATATAAGAGGGTGGACACCTGTGCTGCAGAGTTTGAGGCAAACACCCCATATATGTACTCATCTTATGATTTTGAATGTGAATCCATGCCCACTCAAAAGAAAAAGGTGCTAATCTTAGGGGGTGGACCCAACCGTATCGGTCAGGGAATTGAGTTTGATTATTGCTGCTGTCATGCTTCATTTGCTCTTCGGCAGGTTTGCACCCTTTTCATTTGTAAGCTTTTGTTTCTCTTTCAATATTATGTTCAGCTCCCTCATCTGTTTCCAATTTCCAAATTATGCTCTGATGTTGTGTAAGACTCTGTGTTTGTCTTTTGTTTTTCACTTCAAAAAATTGTTTCAGCAAGTTACATGATTTCACGTATGTCTCTCTTCTGACTCATTTTTGTTTATGTCCTTCCTGTCAATTCTCATCCAACAATCTGCCAATTAAAGGGTTTTGCTTATAACAATTTTTATTAGGTCTTGGCTTTGAGATGATATTGTAGGTAATTGTTGTTTAAAGAATAGCTCCAGTATGTTAATCTTAAGTTTGTATCTTGCCTTTTCTGATTGTTATCGTGTGTTTGCAGGGTGGATATGAAACCATTATGATGAATTCAAACCCGGAAACTGTGTCCACAGACTATGATACTAGTGATCGCTTATATTTTGAGCCGTTGACAATTGAGGATGTCTTGAATGTGATTGATCTGGAACGGCCTGATGGGATAATTGTGCAGTTTGGGGGCCAAACTCCACTTAAACTTGCCCTTCCCCTACAACATCACTTGGAAGAGCATAAGCTTTTATCTGCTTCTGGCATAGGGCAAGTCCAGATATGGGGCACATCACCGGACTCTATTGATGCAGCTGAGGACAGGAAGAGATTCAATGCAATTCTTATGGAACTAGGGATTGAACAACCAAAAGGTGGGATAGCTAAGAGCGAAGCTGATGCACTGTCTATTGCCGCAGAAATAGGATATCCAGTTGTTGTTCGACCTTCATATGTCTTGGGTGGGAGAGCGATGGAGATTGTGTATGCTGATGATAAGCTCGTGACATATCTTGAGAATGCTGTTGAAGTGGATCCTGAACGTCCAGTTCTGGTTGACAAATACCTTTCAGATGCAATTGAGATTGATGTAGACTCATTGACCGACTCAAGTGGGAATGTAGTCATTGGTGGTATCATGGAGCACATTGAGCAGGCCGGGGTCCACTCGGGTGACTCAGCTTGTTCACTACCCACCAAGACTGTGCCATCCAAGTGCTTGGAGACAATCCGGACATGGACCTCAATGTTAGCTAAGCGGCTCAAAGTCTGTGGACTCATGAACTGCCAGTATGCTATTACAGCTTCAGGAGATGTATATCTTCTTGAGGCGAACCCCCGTGCTTCTCGAACTGTGCCTTTTGTCTCTAAAGCAATCGGTCACCCCTTGGCAAAGTATGCCTCACTGATAATGTCGGGTAGAACTTTGGAAGATCTTGGGTTCACACATGAGGTGGTTCCAAAGCATGTGTCTGTCAAAGAGGCTGTTCTACCATTTGAAAAGTTTCAAGGCTGTGATGTGCTGCTCGGGCCAGAGATGCGCAGCACTGGTGAGGTTATGGGGATTGATTTTGACTTCCCAGTTGCTTTTGCAAAAGCACAGATCGCTGCTGGTCAAAAGCTTCCCCTTGGTGGTACAGCATTCATCAGCTTGAATGACTTGACTAAGCCACACCTTGCTTCAATTGCTCATGGATTTGAAGAACTTGGGTTCAAAATAGTGGCAACCTCCGGAACAGCTCGGGTCCTCGAACTTGAAGGTATACCAGTGGAACGGGTACTCAAGATGCACGAGGGCCGGCCACATGCCGGCGACATGGTAGCAAATGGCCAGATACAAGTCATGGTGATAACAAGCTCTGGGGATGCGCTAGATCAGATAGATGGGCGGCAGCTGAGGAGGATGGCGCTTGCCTATAAGGTTCCAATCATAACAACCGTAGCAGGTGCTTTGGCTAGCATAGAAGCAATCAAGAGTTTGAAGCACAGCTCTGTGAAGATGTTAGCTTTGCAGGACTTCTTCAGTACTCCGGCAGACAGCAAGAACTTGCAGCCTGCGTCTTCCACTCTATGATAAAACCCCAAGGGTGTGATTGGTTGGTATTATCACCGGTATCTTGTGTTTCTTTCCTTCATCTTTCACAATTTCTTTCCCCAGACATGATCTATTTATTGTTGTAATCTTATGGCATCTTCTGTTCATTTTGTCCAAAATCCACACTCGTCCATGGCCGAAATCAAGACACAGCACCATTTTTTCACCTGTTGCAGTGGTTTCACAATAATCAGTATTAAGGATTCGG
Source organism: Colocasia esculenta (assembly GCA_014218235.1). Taxonomy (NCBI): domain Eukaryota; kingdom Viridiplantae; phylum Streptophyta; class Magnoliopsida; order Alismatales; family Araceae; genus Colocasia; species Colocasia esculenta. Next base: position 112,839,276 of record CM024766.1, on the reverse strand, counting down.
ACAGGAAAAGGATAATCGAAATATCCCTCAATGCTTTAGGTTTTTCTGGGTACCAGCTGAAAGTGTTTGAGGTTTACTGGATACTAGTTGAAAAGTTCACATGCAAATGCATGGGCAAAAAAACATGGCCTGTTTAAAGATATTAGTTAACAAGAAGTGTGGTTCTGTTTCCAGCTTATGAATGTATTATGCATCAATATGTGGCAAAACGTTGGCCTTCTGCTTGATCACGGATGCTTCCTGGCTAACTAGGAAAACTTCATGCTAGATGCAATCACTTTACCTAATCTAATCTCGCTTAGGTTGGGTTTCAGGGAATTGAATGGAAATGTTATTATCCAAAGTTTAACAATTAGGAACAAACATTAGGAAAAAGTAATCTCCCTCTGACTCCGTAATCTTAGATTAATATCGACCCACATAAGCTTTGTCTCTCCCTAACGCCTCTTAATCATTTTTTGCAAAGAAAATGTTCTCTTCCGAAGAATGGAATGTTTTCAGAAACCCAAAGGCAGCTCCAAGATAACGTAAACCGCGGATAGATGTCCTCACAACGCATGTAAGGAAAGAATGATGCCATAGAAAAGAATATGGTTCTCACATTACTAAATGAAAGGAGTACGTACAAAAGCAGAGGATCTCGGTTGGGCCGATCGATTAGAACTCTTGTTTAAAAATAAGAGGTCCCAAGTTTAATTTTTTTGGGGGGGATATTTGATCTACATGTAATCTTCGAGGTGTGTAGGTCCGGAGTTTTTTTAGTCAAGTGAGGTAAGGACAGTATAGGTACACAGAAAGTAGGAGCTGTCAAATCTTGATCTTAGAGTTCACGAATATCAATTCCTGAGCTCACAAAATCACACTGGATAGAGTTTCCTCATTATAAAAAAAAAGAGAGTACCAAAGCCTCCAAAATTTACTAATAAAGACAGATTATTAGGTACCACACGATGCACTCATTAACCAAGGATAAGTAAAAACTAAAATGGACAGGCAAGTCAAGTAACAAGGATGAGCGGAATTTGTTGTCACACAAGATGAGTTCTGAAACATATTGATAGTTGCGAGATCCATCTCATTTATCTCTAGATGTGAAATATTTGAGGCGGGTCACAAATATTTCTCAACAATAACTATCTATGGGGAAGTGGAGGGTGAGGTCTTGAGTTTGAAAAAGGGTCTGTTTGTTTTGAATGGAAAACTCGCGTTAGTAAATAGTTTTCAGGAAAACTTTATTTTTTAAATCATTTGGTACCATTGAAAAATAAAATCTAAAAAATTAAATCACAGAAATTCCGGATTTTGGCATCCGCGGTAAAAACACTGTTGCCGCTACAGTTGCTACAGTGAAACTTTCTCGTTGTTGCCGCTATAGTTGCTACAGGGACAGGTTTTAGGTACTATTCATGCAAGTTGTATTTTTATTTTTTTCCCACTCATTTAGTCTTTGTCAAATTTAATTATTTTTATTAGTTAATTTAATTTTTTTTATTAAAATATCTGTAGAATACTATTCATTCAAATTGTATTTTTATTTTATTTCTCTTATTTTAAATTGTCTTTGTCAAAGTTACTTATTTTTCATTAGTTATCTAATTTTTTATTTTTAAAAATATTAAAAATAAAAAATAAAATAAATAAAATTTTTGATAAATATTGTTAGTACACAAGGAGTATATGACTCTCTTTCATTTGAGTAGATCATAAGATCTCATATCTCTCCATACAACTTATATTTACCTGACAATCAATAGACAATTACGTTTTCATTTTCACGTAAAAGTTATTTTGTGAAAAAATATTTCCTATTAAACTATTTTACATACAACCAAATGGACCCTAAGGTGGGGGGATTCCCCCCCCCCCCCCCCCCCCCCCAAACACTTTTAGTCATAGACTACGTACTAACTAAAGACAAGTGACAAGGATAGGCTGTCAAAGCAGAACCTTTTAGAGATAAGAGGATCTTAGCCCAATATTTGGACAATCTGATTTGAGATTGCACTATTATAACATATATGTATAATAGATAAAGAGAATAATTTAGTGCACTTGTGTTTTACATTTTGTACTTACATTTCTTCTTTTTTATTAGATGAGTACATTGTATTCTTTTTTTCTTGATCAATAAAAAAGAGAAAAATATAAATATAAAGTACAAAAAGCAAGTACACTAACCTCTTCTCGTACATAAATTTATTCAATTTATGTTTGTATAAGCAACATAACTTTCATTAGTTTTGGACTTCGGAGCTTGGCGTCCACGGAGTGGCCCTCAGTAGGAGGGGATGCTTCCTGCGGATGACGATCCCGAACTCCTCCTCCATGTCGAGGTCTTCCCCTCGCCCCCCGCCGGGCACCTCCCAGTCGAAACAGTGCAGCAGGTTGGCGAGGGCGAGCTCCACCACCGCCGTCCCCAGCCCCACCCCGGGGCACCCCCTCCGCCCGGCCCCAAAGGGCAGCAGCTGGAAGTGCTGCCCCCGGAAATCGACGGCGCTGCCCTCGAACCTCTCCGGCAGGAACGCGTCGGGGTCCTCCCAGCGTCCGGGTCCCTCCCGATCGCCCACACGTTAATGGTGACCCTCGTGTTCACTGGCACGTCGAACCCGGCGACCCTGGTGTCCGCCCTGCTCGCCCGGGGCAGCAGGAAGGGCCCCGGAGGGTGCAGTCGCAGGGCCTCCCTCACCACCAGCTTCAGGTAGTGGAGCTCCCGGACGTGGCGATCCTCCACGAACTCTGCTTCCCCGACCGCCCGGCGCACCTCCGCTTGGGCCTTGCGCATCGCCCCGGGGTTCCTCACCAGCTCCGCCATCCCCCACTCCAGCGCCAGGGTTCCTGTGTCGGTGCCTGCGATGAACACGTCCTGCGTAACACAGCTCAGATGAGACGTTACTGTAAGAGCAAACCCTAAAAATTGGTAAAGTGGCTCAAAGTGACTAGTAGACAGCATTAACAATACTTCTCTAGACGTTAGTTTAATATGTAACTAAGGAGTGATGTAGTCGTTACTTCTCTATGTATATCAAGATTCTGAGTTCAAAGATTTAATTAATTCTAGTGATGTAGTCGTCCTTCGTAATAACATGGCAGCATTTCATTTTTAGGTCTTCTTCTAATTCTTTTACGGACATCTATTAGGATTTAATCAAATCTTTTAACCGGCGTTAAATTAAGAGTATATATGATACATGTATCCAAATTATTTGAATCTATTTTCTCTTATTTTTATCTATTAAAGTTATCTGTAAATCTTCATGGAATTGAATAATATTTTATATAATTATCATTTATGAAAGTTAAAATTTAGTATAAATTAAATTTTAGTTTTTTTAGATATTAAACTTGAAATCTTAACTCTGGATCATCTTAGTGCCGCTCAAGAGTGAGCCTGGTCAGAAGGAATTTTAGATTTTTAAGTTTTGACTCCTATGTAAAATATAAAAAAATTTACGCCTGTGAGTTAAAATGTAAAACTCCAATCATGTCTCCTCTGTCGTACTACAGAATAATATTGGGAGAATTAACTGTTGGTCCCTGGCAGGGACCTGACGCTATTTTCAGGTTCCTATCAAGTTTTTTCGCGTCTTCCGATCCCTGTTTTATGTAGGACTTATTTTTAACTCCTTGCTGTTAACCCCCATTATCCTCCCTCGTCATCCCAAAAGTGTGTAACCGTTATCCCAAAAGTGTGTAACTATGTAAATACGTACTTACACAGTTACATGTGTAACTGCGTAAGTATGTAAATCATGTAATTGTGTAAGTATGTAATTACATACTTATGCAGTTACACATGCAACTTTGTAAATACTTAATAATTTACAAAAATAAATATTTACTTACTTACTGGGAGAATTATCAATCAATCCCTAATTTTAGGGGGTTTACTTTTAAGTATTTGAGTTACATAATTATAGAAGAAGGGACTTGCATAGTTTCTGTGGTGGTGTAATCCTGTTTGGGCATGAACCAAATGAGCCTTCACTAGAAAAGATGGGGAAGACGATCGCCGGTGTGGACGAGAGCCTGCAAAACCAGAAAAGGATCAGGAGGCCCGGTGAAGACCGGGGAAACCCTTCGATGCTAAAGTCAGAAGAGAGCTTGAGAGGCAGGGGGTTTCGAAGTACGAGAGTGTGTTCGCATGAGAGGGAGCGTATCGGTGCGTGGTACTGTACCTGTGCTTTTATAGGCGCCAGTGCCAAGGCGAACGTGCGTAACGTTGGTAGATCGTGCCTGAAAAGGCGCCTCGTGGGGCGCGGATAACGGGGGAGTTATGCGTTCAGGCGCCCGTTGGGATGCCAGGTAGTTCGTGCCTCTTGATGATGGAGCGCATGGCCTGGGGCGGTTATGACCGCATTGTAAGCCAGAGAACCTGCTCGGCACCCTCTGGACATACCTTCCGAGCAGGTGACCCATATGGGGGGCTCGAACGTGCTGTTCGGTGATATCCTGGTTGTTCCGTGCAGCAGGGTTATCACCCCTGTTCGGAAGCCGTTCATAGTTGTTCGGTATGGAAGGGCGGATGATCTGCTCGGAGATATGCCGCAGCGGAGCCTGATAGCTTCCGATTACGGGGGTCATACAATGGAGGTCTTCGAACCACCCTGGGGAGGGCGTGGCCTTCGGAGATGGTGCCACATTTGTTGACAGGACGCGAGTGGGCCGTAACGAGCCATCATGGGCCTAGGTGACCAGATTTGGCCACCACACTTGCCCCCCATGCTCTCGAGTGGCTCGGTGAGACGAGCGCTTCGAGGGCGTCGCTTCCGCATTTAATGCGATGGCCCATTGCGGGGTGCCACCATTTGGGGTCCTGTCAAACGACTAATCCGTCATGATGGGTGCAAAGTCGTGTCAAGTCAGGAGCGTCGTCGTAGCGTTCGAACGACCGCCGATGCTGCACCCAAGGGGGAATTTTCAAAATTGGAAGGAGCGTCACTTCGGGGCCCGCCTCGAATTTCGTTCCCTTCTCTTTCCTTATAAGGAGAGGAAGAGGCGAAGGCAGGAGCTACGCCTCCCAGAAACCTTCCAGCATTCCAGCCTTCGCGTTCCCTTGCCTTCCCTGATTTCCATCTTCTCCTTCGTCTCCCTACGTCGCCGCTGCTTCCTACGATTCTTCCAGCGATGGCGAGCAGAGGGAAGGCCGTCGCCGGAGCGAGTTGGGTGACCGCCGCGGCGTCCAGCGGGCCACGGTACCGCCATTACAGCGGACTCCATGAGCGCTTCAGGATCGGCGACGAGTACGAAATCATCGACGCCAAGGAAGGGGAATCAATCCTAGTGAACAAACCAGGCTGCCTCCTCCTCTCCGTAGATCACCTGGAGGCAGGCTTCCTGCTACCGCTGCCGGAAGTGGCGAAACCACTTGTTCGACCTAGTGACGCGCCCAGAGGTCGCACAGAAGATGGCGACCGAGCTGGGGCTCGTCTTTATAAGCGAAGGGTCTGAGAGCCCTGCTGGGGGAGAGGCCAGGGGCTCCACTTGTTCGAAGGATAGGGAGCCCTCTGGTGCTTCTAACGTTGGTGGTGCCGAGCACGGTGCTACCAGCAACACTGCGGGGGCTCCTTTCGGAAGGAGTACTGAAGAAATTGCATCGTCTCCTGTTCGGCGGGAGGAGGATGCTGATGCAGTGGAAGTTTCCGCCCCTGCTGGGGTGGCTGCCAGCAGTGCGATGGCTCCGGCGCCAAGCGCAACTCCGTCCGAAGGGCAGGAGGTGGCCCCTGCAGCAAAGACCATTGCAAAAACAGCTGCGACGACGGGGACGTCCGAGGAGGTTGCTGCTACCACCGTGGGGATCCTGCCCCCCATGCCCCCCACCGAGGTGGTTGCCAATGTAGATGCAACCTCCAAGGTAGTTGAAGTTGGGGGGGAGGCTGCGGGTGCTGGGGGCAGTGCTCGGGCTGAAGAGTCCGAAGACGACAAGAGACCCCTCAGTGAAGCATTGCTGAAGAAGCTTCCTTCAGAACCTTCGGTGGCGGCGCTAGAGGCGACCGTTCGTCGCGTGGAGGATGCGCCAAGGGAGCTGCCCGCAAGCCCCACTGCTTCTCGCCTTGAGCAGCTGGCGAGGTGCCTGGACCTTCCTTCCGAACAGACGCCGGAGAGGTCAGTGGAAGGTTACCTCCCAGAGGTCCAAGGGGGCGATGACTTGAGCGATGTTGATGTCGAAGAGCTCGCGGATGGAATGTCCAAGTCGCTAGGCATTCTGAAGATTCTGGTTGTTCGGGGCCAGAGACAGAAATACCTCCATGAGGCGCAGGCAGCTTTCTGTGAGGACCTCTCTGCGAGGCATAAAGCTCGCGAAGCAGTGCTGGAGGAGGAGGTGAAGAACCTCAAATCCGCCCTCCATGCTGCGAAGCTGAATGCTACCTTGGCGCGGGCCGAAAAGGACGCCCTGGCCAAGGTAGTAGTAGATGCGGAGGCCCGTGCCGTTGCTGACTATAAGGCCGGGCCGGAGTACAAGGAGGACTTAGAGCAGTATGGGGCCCGCTGCTACAGGGTGGGCCTCAATGCTGGGAAGGAGGTGGGGGAGCGGCTTTCCTGGGTTGAACGCGCCCGAGAAGCCTTCGAAGCTGCTGTTCGAGAATGCCGACGTCGCATTCAAGACGTCCGCTTAGATGGTGTGCGATTCGCACAATTCCAGTCTGGGCGGATGCCCTCTTCGGGTAAAGATGTTGGACCTTTCGGACAAGCTCCTTAATTCCCGTGCCTCATGTCTTCTTGTACTTCCCTTTTTGTAACCGAGGCCGAGAAGGGCCCGTATGTACGCAAAAACTTTTTGTGAATGAAATCTTTTGCTCATAAACTTATCTTATAGCTTCACTTTCTCTATCTTCTCCCTTTTTGTTGGTTGCTCCTGCTCGGATCGGAATCCGTTAGCTTCATAAGTGTTGCATGTAAGACGCAGATCGTTGGGAACCGTAAAGGGGGTTCCGATCAGGTGTATATGCTTAATGCTTCTGAAACAACAGGAGTGGGGAGGAGAGAGGTAGGATGCTGAAAGAAGGATTTTATAAATGATAAGCCTTAAGATTAGAGACATGCCAAGTCTTGGGTATGGCTTCGCCACTAGGAGTAGTTAGCTTATATGAGCCTTTTCCGAGGACATGGGTGACCTGATAAGGTCCTTCCCATTTGATGGCAAGTTTGCCAACTGCTCTTCGGGGGTCCGAAGCCGAACAGTGGCGCAAGACCAAATCTCCCACGTTGAATCGTCTTTCTCGAACTCGCGCATTATAGTACTGTGCGAGTCGTTGCTGATAAGAAACGAGGCGAATGCTGGCGTTGCTCTGTCGTTCGCTCAGCATGTCCAAGTTTTCTCGAAGAGCACGGTTATTGGCAGCTTCGTCGAAGTGGGTTGTTCGGATGGTTGGAAGTGCTACTTCCAGAGGTACAACTGCTTCCGAGCCATAGGCTAAGTGGAAAGGTGTTTCTCCTGTAGCTACCCGAGCAGTCGTTCGGTGACACCAAAGGACGTTTGGGAGATCGTCAATCCACGATCCACCTGCAGCCTCCACTCTCGTACGG